>OX457034.1:11322256-11482571 GCA_949752745.1 Protula sp. h YS-2021
TTTGTACACAAGTCATTTTCACGTAAAATGGTGTTTAAAATAATCAACAGTATTTACCCGAAAATACTTGAAAAAAAAGTTAGTCGCCACCTCGGACAAACCAACTCGTAAAAGTTAGTGGCCCGAGCCAAAAGCTGGTCGCCACGGGGACCGCGAAATCTCAACCCTGCATCCCTGGTATCAACTTTGAAATACGCCCCTGACACTCGAAGCAACAGAACCCGGGAAATCAAACCATGGGGAGACAATAGAATTTAGCCAAATAGGTACAATCAGTTCAAATACGTTTATGAGCCCATAATTTGCCCCTATTAGCCCCTTCTACCAGCAGCGCCTGCGTCTTATCACAACCAATACGCGCCCGTCAAATCAAATATAGCATCTCACAAGTGACACCACACCAATGGAGAAACAACAAAAATATTGGCTTCTCAAAGTGGGGTTCTTCCATTTTTTTTTTTTTTTTTTTTGGAAAAATAACCAATCTACAAATTGCCCTGCAAAGTGATTGCTAGAGATGAACTGCCTATTTGGGATGTTTAAATGCCCGGGGGGGGGGGGGGGGAGCGCAATAGAGACTCTACATCCGGGTAAATCAATGGGTGCATTAACTGGTTTGGCTCCTAAAGGCAGACATGCTTCGGAATTAAATTATCTGGCCGTTTGTTGTTGTTTCTTCTTCTTTTTTTTTCTTAAGGAAAAACAAGTCGCATTTTAGGGTCAGTAAGAAAAGAAATTAGAGAACATTAAAGCAACGTTAAAATTACTCGAAAAAAATCTTCATCATTTTCATTCAAATATCTGAATAAGAAGCCTAGGCAAAAATAAACATTTTATCATTTTTTCGCTACACCTCGCTAACCAAGAAACTTTCTCTACACTTTGTCGAGAAAACACTACTTTACTTGAGCCCAACGTGAGTTCATTTAGGAAAATCACTTAAAAATACCCCGGATAGCAATAACAGTGTTTATTATCACGAGGGCTTGATGATTTATGCCTAACTGAATAATTCCATCAACTTAAGCTGCGGCGCAAGCTCAGTCCCCCTACAGAAAGCGCAGGAGGAGGGGGGGGGGGGGCTAGTAATGCGTTCGAGGGGGGGGGGGGGGGGGGATTAGGGCAGTCGGCTAAGAGCACATTTGCGGGGAGAGGGATGGGGGGGGGGAAGAGAGCTAATTGAACGCTGGTGTGGGTGGGGGGGGGCAGGAGGGACTGACAGAACGTCCTGAGGGGGGGGGGAGCGGGGGCGGGGTGGGAGCGGGGCTAAAAGAATGTTTTTAGGGCTGGGGGAAGGGAGCCAGTGTATCATTTGCGGGGAGGGGAGGGGGATATAGGGACTAACTGAACGTTCACAGGAGGGGAAGGGGATGAGGGGAGGGAGGCGGCTGTACCCCCCTCCCCCCTCCCATCACTCTGGTTCGTACTTGAGCCCTTCGAAAAAAATGCATGCAATAATCCTTAACGTGAATCGATCAAACACTCGAAGAGGATAATGGATTACATGAAATTGGGCGTATTAAAGTAAAGATGATATTGAAAGCAAATAACTATAAAAATAGTACCGTCCTAAAACAAAGAAAGCAGGGGATGTGAATAATTTGCTGAAAGGATTTGGCTGAAACAAAACTTTTTCCAAACCAATTCATCGATTAAACCAAACGAGTGGAATTCATGAAATTGTAAATAACAATAGACAGCAACTAGAGCGTTCGGTGGTCGCAGCCATAAACGTCGCCCCCCCCCCCCACCCCCAGACTCCACGTTAAGTGAAGCAAAAGTTCTTGACATCCAACCGCCTCCATTCTTCACAGCACCCACAGCATCTACTAGGCACGCATTTAGGTCACCTAAAGTTACAAATTGGTTAAGCACCCGTGAAATCGGGACCTGTCGCTCCGAGGGTCCCAGGGTAAAGACAGTGTCCTCTTTCGTATATATTTTTCAGTTCAGTAAAAAGTGGTAGTCTCGTCTAGTTCGCAAAGCTAAGGATATCACTTTTAGATTTACTACGATACATCGCTTTCAGCAGCAAAAAAGGCCTGAGACAGCTTTATTCGTGGACAAAAGGTCCACCACTACACGATGAAGTCCCTTATTCGCAGACAAAAGGTCCATCACTACACGGCGAAGAGCTTTATTCGTGGACAAAAAGCCCACCACTACACGGTGAGGATCTTTATTCGTGGATGAAAGGTCTACCACTACACGGTGAAGAGCTTTATTCGTGGACAAAAGGCCCGCCACTACACGGTGAGGAGCTTTATTCGTGGACAAAAGGCCCACCACTACACGGTGAAGGGCTTTATTCGCGGACAAAAGGCCCACCATTACACGGTGAAGAGCTTTATTCGTGGACAAAAGGCCCACCACTAGACGGTGAAGAGCTTTATTTGTGGACAAAAGGTCCACCACTTCACGGTGAATAGCTTTATTCGTGGACAAAAGGTCCACCACTACACGGTGAAGTCACTTATCCGTGGACAAAAGGCCCGCCACTACAAGGTGAAGGGCTTTATTCGCGGACAAAAGGCCCACCATTACACGGGGAAGAGCTTTATTCATGGACAAAAAGTCCATCACTACACGGCGAAGACCCTTATTCATGGACAAAAGGTCCACCACTACACGGTGAGGAGCTTTATTCGTGGACAAAAGGTCCACCACTACACGATGAAGACCCTTATTCGTGGACAAAAGGCCCACCACTACACGGTGAAGAGCTTTATTCGTGGACACAAGGTCCACCACTACACGGTGAAGAGCTTTATTCGTGGACACAAGGTCCACCACTACACGGTGAAGTCCCTTATTCGCGGACAAAAGGTCCACCATTACACGGTGAAGAGCTTTATTCGTGGACAAAAGGTCCACCATTACACGGTGAAGCCCCTCATTCGTGGACAAAAGGTCCACCGCTACACGGTGAGGAGCTTTATGCGTGGATGAAAGGTCCACCACTACACGGTGAAGACCCTTATCCGTGGACAAAAGGTCCACCACTACACGGTGAAGTCACTTATCCGTGGACAAAAGGTCCACCACTTCACGGTGAATAGCTTTATTCGTGGACAAAAGGCCCGCCACTACACGGTGAAGGGCTTTATTCGCGGACAAAAGGCCCACCACTACACGGTGAAGTCACTTATCCGTGGACAAAAGGCCCGCCACTACACGGTGAAGGGCTTTATTCGCGGACAAAAGGCCCACCATTACACGGTGAAGAGCTTTATTCGTGGACAAAAGGCCCTCCATTACACGGTGAAGAGCTTTATTTGTGGACAAAAGGTCCACCACTACACGGTGAAGAGCTTTATTTGTGGACAAAAGGTCCACCACTTCACGGTGAATAGCTTTATTCGTGGACAAAAGGTCCACCACTACACGGTGAAGTCACTTATCCGAGGACAAAAGGCCCGACACTACATGGTGAAGGGCTTTATTCGCGGACAAAAGGCCCACCATTACACGGTGAAGAGCTTTATTCGTGGACAAAGGCCCTCCATTACACGGTGAAGAGCTTTATTCGTGGACAAAAGGTCCACCACTACACGATGAAGTCCCTTATTCGCAGACAAAAGGTCCATCACTACACGGCGAAGAGCTTTATTCGTGGACAAAAAGCCCACCACTACACGGTGAAGAGCTTTATTCGTGGACAAAGGCCCTCCATTACACGGTGAAGAGCTTTATTCGTGGACAAAAGGTCCACCACTACACGGTGAAGAGCTTTATTCGTGGATGAAAGGTCTACCACTAACCGGTGAAGAGCTTTATTTGTGGACAAAAGGCCCACCACTACACGGTGAGGAGCTTTATTCGTGGATGAAACGTCCACCACTTCACGGTGAATAGCTTTATTCGTGGACAAAAGGCCCACCATTACACGGTGAATAGCTTTATTCGTGGACAAAAGGCCCACCATTACACGGTGAGAGTTTATTCGTGGACAAAAGGCCCTCCATTACACGGTGAAGAACTTTATTCGTGGACAAAAGGCCCACCACTACACGGTGAAGACCCTTATTCGTGGACAAAAGGTCCACCATTACACGGTGAAGAGCTTTATGCGTGGATGAAAGGTTTACTCACCGTGGATGAACCTGAAGAGTACCATGATTTTATCCAGCAATTTCTCCAGCTCCTCTTCCGATGTTTCCTTGTTTCCCGCCCGCAGTTTGCTGTCTACGTATTTGGCTAAACATATCAAAACACACACAATCTGACCAATCAGATTCTCGGATTTACTCACGTGATAAAAACCTGTGTTTCTGGACCTAAAACTACGAGGTCACGGAAACGTTTTCAAATACAGGAAATATGTACTGCTGAAAAAAGTTCGACCAGGCAGGGCCATTTTTAACTTCAAAGAAGTGAATAAACAGAAATCTGTTGAAGGTGAATCTGCGAGATATTCAGTATTTATTTCCTCAATTACTTAAGGTAGAAAAAGTGTAACGCAAACCGTAAACAAGAAAAGTTAAAAAAAAAAACAAAAACAGCAATGTGCTGAGTGGATGTTTCTTGGTTTTACTGTTGACACGTGACCCCGTGACGTCACAATGAAGCTGACCTATGAGTTCTGCTGGCTTGTTCTGTCGCTGGTTGATGAAATGCTCAAAGCTTTCCTTCATGCAATTCACGAACTTTTCATTGCAGCAGAAACAGTCAGCAATAATGCCGTCCACTTTCTCTTTAAAATCTGAAATGAAATTTAAAAAAAATATTAAACTCATCACGATAAAAACCTGGCTTAAATTAGATCCAGGTTGATTCAAAATTCTGACTGCTACGACGATACGCTGAAATCTTTTAATATTAATAGGTAAATTAATGGACAAAATTCATTCAATTCTCCCAGATTTGCAGAGAGGCCCCTTTTCTGATCCAAGCAACAGCTGACCATTTTCAGGAAACGCCAACAAGCTCCCTGGCTAACTTCTTTATTTTTCTATGCACAGACGAAGCTCAGCTGGGCCGTGATGAAGACTCGCGTGACGTCATAGAGCCATGCCCTTCTGATTACACGTGGAACCGCAAGCTACACTCCTGCTACAAGATGACCGCCAATAGGGTGTCATGGCGGATGGCCAGAGAGCGATGCCAAGTGAGCGGCGGAGACCTGGTCGCCATAGAGAGCGACAGAGAGCAGCGCTACCTCAACCGCCTGGCCAATGAAAGTCCAGGTTAGTACCCCCCCCCTCACCCTCACCCGGCAGCGCTACCTCAACCGCCTGGCCAACCAAAGTCCAGGTTAGTGCTACCTCGTACCCTAGCCCCCCTCAACCGCTAAGTCCAGGTAAGTAAGACTTCGTACCCCCCTACCCCATTGGGCAGCGCTACCTCAACCGCCTGGCCAATGGAAGTCCAGGTCAGTACCACCCCTAGCCCTCACCCCCACCCAGCACTCAGTTTATTCTTTACCTCCTCAACAACCCCCACCCCCAACTTCTCCCTCCCCCATCCATCCATTCTATACACTTTTAAACTTACAAAATAAAACTTAAACACGTTTTTCGCAATGTTCCGCATTAGAGGGGTTCTCTTTTCGGCTGTGCTGATCAGTACACTTAAATGCTTTCCCCATTACACCAGTCTGAAGAATGAAAACGGCGAAAAATGAAATCGGTTGGTTTTCATTGTCGTCAATGAAATAACTAACCGACTGATTGTTTAACTTCAGCTTACCACAGTTTCACGTAAATGAGTAATTGGGTTCGATTCCCCCCTCCCCCTCCCCCCCCAAAAAAAAATTGAAAGATTCCAAGCAAAAAAATGGCCCAACTGCCTTTTTTTTCTTTTCTTTCTTGCTTTTTTTTTTTTTCTTTTTTGAGAGAGAGAGAGTCCGTCACAGTGTATGATATCGCAGATTTCTCCATTTTGCAGAAACACGCCACTGTGACTTCTGGACGAGCGGCACTGACGTCTCGACAGAAGGCAAGTGGTTCTGGGTGTCGCAAAACCGCCCCTTCACGTACCACAACTGGAACCACAACGAACCCAACAACGGTAGTGGGCGCGAGCATTGTATGCAGATGCTGTGGGTGTTCAACTGGGCGTGGAACGACAGCAACTGCAAGTCGCAGAATGCCTGCTTCATCTGCGAGATTCCCCAACAGGCCTAGAACACCCCATCGCGAACTACTCTTCCCCTTTTAAATACAAAACATCTGAAACTATCTCCACTTGACAGAGAGAACAAAAATGAAGATACCATTCGACAGTTTCTTTTAAATAAACGAGTGACGGCAGAATAAATAAGCTGGGTTTTGTTCACGGCCAAAAGATAATACCTAAGAATACCTATGTACTGGCCTATCGACATAAATAAATGCGAGCGCTTGTAAAATCACGAGACTGATCAAGACCCAATGAAAACATACGCCATTTTGTGTTAGAAATCAATCCGCTTTATAGTGCATTTTTAAGATAAGCATTTTTTTACCACAAACTTTTTCTCACAAATATTTAGAAAAGTTAGCGGTTTCTGTTCTATATCTATGGACACCGGAAACATCGTGTTTTTTTCTCCGCACGCGTTATTCACGTTACGGTGTTTCACTTCCTGGCTTAGCCTGGCACAAAACGAAATATAAAGTGGCTAGCTTCAAGCAGCAAAGCTGGAACGTTGCAGCGTTGTAACGCAAGGGCACCGTATTTATATTCTGCTTAACACATCAAAGGAATTGCAATTACACAACAATTGCAATTCAACAACTATGCAAACTGAAGCAGGCAAACAATGTGATCCGCACGCATATCTCGTAGAATGTACGTGATTTCATTTTAGAGCAAACCAGAAATGACTTAATTCCGCCAAATATCGCTTTCCATTTATCGAATATAGTACACAACGAGTATGCAACATTTTCTACGAAACTCTACGAATAGAAAGAAGCTGCAAAGATGATTTAGGTTAGAAAATATCAAAACGTTGAAGCCCAGTGAAGATTGGTTTCTGGAAGCTCGCTGAACAACGTAAAAAATACCACTTATTAACAAACAGGTACTTCACCCTGACAACTGGTCAGGGACATTTTTCTCAACTATTACTTATTTATTTTTATTATTATTATTCTTGTTTTTTTTTTTTTTTTTCAATTGTTATCTAAGCCGCAGAAGGCTTGTTTTACGGTCTGGAACACTCTTGCTTGTAGTCTTCAATAAACTATTGAAAAAATTCACGCCCTTATGTCATTTCCTTAGACACCTTGCGTAGAAAGTTTACTTTGCATTTTACGTCTGCATTACCCAGGCTCTGACAGATCGCGAGGGGGTTAGACGTTTCGCACTTCTATTAATGGCTTTAGCGGAGCGACTATGATATGTTGACGTCAGCACAATGGCGTCAGCGCAATGATTCTGATTCGTCAACGCTTCATACAAGCCGTATTTTGGCGCACATTTTTTTGTACATATATCATTGAGCTTTTCATCCACACGCCACACACAGGCTGATCTCAATAAAACATAACACTTTGGCGTTGATTAAATCATCTCATTAAATACACATTTTTTGGCATTTTCATATTAATTTTGAACAATTTTTAGTGCTGAACAAATGAAGAGACAGCCACATCCAGTGGCAGCAGCTCTATCATTCATACGTCACAACATACGGGATGACACGGTACAGCATGGACAGACACACCCAATGCCAGCAGCTCTATCATTCATACGTCACAACATACGGGACGACACGGTACAGCATGGACAGACACACCCAGTGCCAGCAGCCCTATCATTCATACGTCACAACATACGGGATGACACGGTACAGCATGGACAGACACACCCAATGCCAGCAGCTCTATCATTCATACGTCACAACATACGGGACGACACGGTACAGCATGGACAGACACACCCAGTGGCAGCAGCTCTATCATTCATACGTCACAACATACGGGATGACACGGTATAGCACGGACAGACACACCCAATGCCAGCAGCCCTATCAGTCACACGTCACAACATACGGGACGACACGGTACAGCATGGACAGACACACCCAGTGCCAGCAGCCCTATCAGTCACACGTCACAACATACGGGATGACACGGTACAGCATGGACAGACACACCCAATGCCAGCAGCTCTATCATTCATACGTCACAACATACGGGACGACACGGTACAGCATGGACAGACACACCCAGTGGCAGCAGCTCTATCATTCATACGTCACAACATACGGGATGACACGGTATAGCACGGACAGACACACCCAATGCCAGCAGCCCTATCAGTCACACGTCACAACATACGGGACGACACGGTACAGCATGGACAGACACACCCAGTGCCAGCAGCCCTATCAGTCACACGTCACAACATACGGGACGACACGGTACAGCATGGACAGACACACCCAGTGCCAGCAGCCCTATCATTCATACGTCACAACATACGGGATGACACGGTACAGCATGGACAGACACATCCAGTGCCAGCAGCCCTATCAGTCACACGTCACAACATACGGGACGACACGGTACAGCATGGACAGACACACCCAGTGCCAGCAGCCCTATCAGTCACACGTCACAACATACGGGATGACACGGTATAGCACGGACAGACACACCCAATGCCAGCAGCCCTATCAGTCACACGTCACAACATACGGGATGACACGGTATAGCACGGACAGACACACCCAATGCCAGCAGCCCTATCAGTCACACGTCACAACATACGGGATGACACGGTATAGCACGGACAGACACACCCAATGCCAGCAGCCCTATCAGTCACACGTCACAACATACGGGATGACACGGTATAGCACGGACAGACACACCCAATGCCAGCAGCCCTATCAGTCACACGTCACAACATACGGGATGACACGGTATAGCACGGACAGACACACCCAATGCCAGCAGCCCTATCAGTCACACGTCACAACATACGGGACGACACGGTACAGCATGGACAGACACACCCAGTGCCAGCAGCCCTATCATTTATACGTCACAACACACAGGGCGACACGGTATAGCACGGACAGACACACCCAGTGCTATCCTCACGAAATGCTCAAATCGACTGATTTATCAAATTGTCAATGACTCTATTACGAATCGATACAATAAGGCAATTGGGGGCGCGGCCTCCTGCGAGATATAATGCTGTTTGCTTTCTCATGAGGACTGACGGGGGGGGGGAGGGGGAGGGGAGGGGGCGGGGGCACGAGGATGGATGAGCTTTGTGGCACGCTCCCCCCCCCCCCCCCCAGGCTCCAACTACCACAGCCCTGCCCTCTTCACTCCCCGACCAGTTATTCCCATGCCCAGATGCTTTACTATGAAATTACACTTCACACGTAATCGAAAAGATGATATTCTGAGCAGCTCAGTAAATAAAGTTGAAGACTTTAAGATACTTGTACTATTTTTGCTGTTTAAAAATGCATCACCAGATTTAGTTTAATTTATGTATTTATGTATTTGTTTTGTATTACTTTTTTCATAATTACTATTAATTATTTCTATTTCTTATTTTTTTTTTAATTTTACTTATTTATCATTTTCTGGGTAGGGGTTGTGAATTTGTTGATATAACCCAATCCACATTTAGGAATACAGTCCAAAATGATGGCTCGTCATAAGCACGATGACGTAGGAAACTAACAAGGGGGCGGGGGTTGTGGCGGGGGGGGGGGGGGGAGTGGAGCATTTCAGTCACACGCACAGCGAAACTTGGAAATGCTCGTGGCTACAACTGGGGAGCATGCAATGCTTCGTCTCGACAAGCGAAGCACAGAGTGAGCCCTCCCCACCCCCACCACCCCTCAATAGCCACAGCAATTTCGCTCACACCAAAAGCAATGCATCTTCCTCGGCAGGCTACACGGAGCCTGCGCTCCCGGCGGCCGTGTTGTTAGACCATCGGAGTGCCAGCACGAAAGATTTATGGCCCCTTGCTGGTGGGACAATATGGCGAAGTATCACGACCTCAAGTCAATACTAATCACTGCATAGTGACCTCCCTTTATGGTGTTCAGACTTGATATAATTTCTCTCTCTCTCTCTCTCTTTTTTTTTTTTTTTTTTGAAGGAAAAAAAAAAAAACTCGGCCAGAACATGAGTTCGGGGATATCGAGTCTCTGGTAAGATCAGACTTTGATAGAAGCGGTTCGGTTTGGTTTATATTTTTTTTACATAGTGAAGTGTCAAAAAGGACATTGAGCGAAAAACTACAATTTTATTACGAAGTTGATATTTTATTTGTGTCACCACAGGCCAAGAGATTGATTCAGCTTTGTCAACATGAAAACTTTCGTTCAAGTTCTGAAAGCCGGAAAGTTTAAGCAATACGTTGTTATTTTTACTGTAGAACCTTTTTGACCTGCTGCTTCCCCACAAGCGGCTTGCAAGATGAGCCTTTTCAGATGGCGGAGGGGGTGGAAACTCGCACAGAAAGCGAAGCACGTGCGCAGCACTCACCAAGCAGCTGCTGGACCATCTCCTTGTCTTTGTCCGCGTCTTGATCCAAGTTGATCACAATCACGCGGCCCGCTTTCTGCAAGGCAAGAACCAACGGCGGTCATAACGCTCTCGTTCGATTTGACAACACGAGGATTTTTTCGAATAATTTTGGTGAAGAACTGCTTTTACACCCCACCCACCTTTACCCTCAGCATGCTGAATAAACTATCTTAAGTGTTTTTTTTCCATGATTAAGAGGGATCAAAGTTATCCCATTGTTATTCGGCAGCTTCATAAACACCCCCAGTAAATGAGAATACGTAACACAACGTTTCCTTACATGTTACAACATTTTTTCCAAGATCCGCAGTCGCCTAGCGTACCCTTACAGACAACAGTTAACAGCCCTCTGTCCCCAATTCATTTTTATCCAAACTAGATTCTTTCTCACAGGGATAGGAGGGGTAAGGGGGGGGGGGGCGGAGAGAAGCTTACTTTGATATACGACGCAAAGGCTGTGTTGAGTTCTTTTAAACCGTCCTTGGCCCGCGAGAACAGCTGATACAGCAGTGTCAAGTCTGATTTTCTGTTTTCATCCAGAAGCTGATCTAAACCTGTTCATGACATAAGAATTGTTTTTCACCTGATATTTATCTATATTTATCTTACTCCCATTCATGTATGACGCTATACTGACTTTATATACGTAGACAAGCCAAATAAATCACACGAAAACGGAACGCAGACTAGACGTCATAATATTTCCTAATAGCAATCTGTTTCTGAAGTCACGTGCCGTTATATCACGTGCCGTTGATGTAACGTGTCTTTATATCACGTGTCACTGCTGCCACGTGTCTTTAAATCCAAGTCATTGATGTTGCCTTGCATCACGTGTCACTGATGTCACGTGCATGACATCACGAGTCACTGATGTCACGTGTCTTTACATCACGTGTCTTTACAGATCTCCCCACACATACTTGTCTGCTTTGTACAGACATTACAGAGGCTTCCAGCTTTGTTCCCTACCTTTTTGTAACACAGCCGTGACGTGCTTTTCGATGAGTTGTTTTTCAACACAGTTGATGAGAGGTTTCCTACAAACAAGAATGTTGTCCTGCATCTGCCACTTTTTTACTGGAAGAAGCATTTTTGGGGATTTTTTTTCCCCATTTCAATTTGTGAGATTAGTGAAATAAGGTTCATTTTACTATACACAACACCACCAGAGGACGCAGCAGTCTTATTGGTGGAGCAGTGATGAACACCCGCTTGTGGAGCAATGAAATCCAGACAGGATTTATGGGATGAATTTCTCAAACTTAGACTTCGCTAAGCTTCAGGAAACTAGGCTTAAAATAGAAGCAGATCCAAGAGGCTGTAACATAAACAGGGAGGATCGAAGGAAAGTGGGGACCAACCTGGTGCTCTGGTCCAGATAGTGCAGCAGGCGCTCGTTCTCCTCATTCAGGCGCTTCTCCACGTGCGCCAGATAGGCCGGTACCTGCAGCAGCAAACATAGCTCAAATGTCAAGGGCAATCTCTGCGTTTTTTTTTCTTTTTTTAGAAACCTGTTAACTTCCTTTATTATCACGAACTTTCGCTTAATTTAACATTTGATGATGACCACTAAATGCGGTGCAGTTTATGTCACATTTTAGTCCACAACACATCATCCTTAATTCGATTTGTCGATACATGTATGTAGAGGGCTTACATCTCTCTCTTGCATACAGCGCTGGCCTTCCGCGGCGTACAAATCATCGGTGGCTGTCAGAAACTTGTTCTCAAATGCATCGTGGTAAATCTAACCAAGACAAACACACACCACATTACTTTTCTCACGAATACTGTCATTTCTTCTTATTATTACTTGTTGATTTTTTTAACACTCTAGCGTCCTCTAAAATCGTAGTTATTAAAACGTGGATTTAAGTAGGAGCTTTTCGGAAAATGCATAAAATGGCATTAAACCGACACCACACCAAGGGAGAAGGGGGGGGGGGGGGGGGAGGGGGTATTTATTTCTCCAACAAAATGTAACCCCAGTCTTTATGTGTAAGTTTGACAGACTGGATCAGCTAAGTCCTGAAAACCCGTCATGATTGTCCGGAAGCAGATATAGAGAGCAACTGTAGGTCAGAGAACTGATCTGACACTTAATACCTAGATTTCGATTTTAATGCCAGGAAAATCGAAGGCGTTACAACATCAAATTGATAAGAAGGAGGAATTTTCATTGCAGAGCGGGTTATGTCCCGAAAATCCATTAACAGTTATGATTGGACGAGAGCGTAAGTCGCGAAAACCCGTTAACATTTATGATTGGCCGACAGCGTAACCAGGCAACACCTGTAAGTCAGACAGCATCTTCAGCAGACTCTTGAGCAGCTGCCTGTCGACGATCTCGCCGCTCCTCTCGCGCTCCACGAGATGTAGGATGCCGTCCACGGTGCGGTGCTGCACCACCAGGTTACTGATGATATGCGCGCGGAATAGCTCCAGGCCCATGTCCCTGTCAATCATAAGTCACGCCCCGCCCCTCAAATACACACGTCGGTCGCAAGCCACAACACCTCCAACACACTCGTCAATCACAAGCCACGCCCCGTCCCTCAAATACACACGTCAGCCACAAGCCACGCCCCCTAAACCAATATCAATCACGGGCGACAGATATGACTGGGTGATGCTGATGTGCCCGGGTATCAATGGTTTTTTTTTTTTTTTGGGGGGGGGGGGGGGTTGGTCTAGCCACTCTTTAATCAGGGCCCCCGAGGCAGCGTCGAGAAATCGCGGAACAGCTTCAAGGGTTCAAATTCAAGAACCCCGTTAACTTTAAACTTTGCGAGTCAAATAGCCTTTCATTACCTTGGAGTTATTTACAAATGAACATTTAACAGCGTTTTAAAAATGCATATGTCTAAATTCTTCCTCCCTTCCGTAAATAACATATAAAGGAGAAGACGTCAGCGAACTGGATGCCGTCAGCGAATTGGATGACGTCAGACTCACCACAGAGAGGCAATGGTGGAGTTCTGCAGCACGTAAGTTCTGTCCAAGTACAGGAAAATACTTCTAATCATGATCTAAAACATGAAAAAAACCTACAGCAACTCCAGGAATAAAGTCAAGAGCTGCCAAAAGTTCTCAAAACACTTGGACAACGTTAATCAGTGCTTAAGAAGGTACAATTTGTATCCATATGTGGATTTATTTGTCCTCCTGCAGGGCTGGAAACATATTATTTTTACAAAGAAAGTTCTTGGTGACATCAGGGTTTGCGGCGAATAGAGGGTTGTGGAGGATTTGCCTTCATAAGGGTTACAGCTTGTGAGGAGACAGAGTGCCAACTGTAACAGAGGCGCGTGGTGACTGAATGGATGGTAAGTTCACTTACCATTTGCCTGCAGTGGGCCTGCCAGCACTGGTCCATCATCTTCAACATCTGCAGACTATCTATGGAATCACTGGCCTTCCAGTCAAGGAGGACAACGGTTCAGTGTATACACAACACTGGACATGCTTTTGCATACACTACGCAAATACTAAACAGAGACAACATTACGGTTACGCACTTAACGAAGCTATGACTATGTATCCGATATATCACGGGCATTTTCAAAATAACCACGTTGTCACGCGTGAATATTTAGAGACATCCTGCCCGCAGTTCACTTTCCATGTTGGTTCTCGATCGAATACGAGGTGTAACACTTTCTCCCAATCCCATGCAAAAGTCGAGCTTATAGCAAACAGGACACGAGTCCGGCAAAGGATACACCAAGAAAGGTTGAATGTTTGACTTGACATGACTCTCGCACACTACCTTCAGCTGCTCATAGAGCTGTGCTGACATCTTGTGTGAACACATATTCTGCACCGCCTAAAAAAAAAACACTTCTGCTTGTCAATAAATTAAAGTTCACGATACTCCTGTTTTTGGGAAGAAGAAATACATCTTCCTTGCATTGTGCAATGACTGATTATTCTTGTTGACAGTATCACATATATCTACAAATGTGAACAATTTTGGCAAATAGATAAAAAATTACAACAACTGTCGAGACCACCTACAGTTACTTAAAAACATTATACCATAAAAATCAGTTACCACCCCCCCCACCCCTCCCCTCCTTATTTATTTTTATTACATTGAAATTGGTGAGCACCTCTTGTAATATAATCAATGATCAAGTGCTGTGTACCTGGTAGAGCTCCTCCAGACTGGAACGTATAGCATGGCTGTTGTGTATAGCTCGTACTGCTTCTTCAAGCTTACCCCAGGTCTCCTGTTGGTAGTTTTCAGGTAAGTTAGGCTTCACTGCAAACAAAACAAGACCCTATTTTGTCCAAAATGAAAAGTATATACTTTCATGTACGATATTTCTTTGTCTATAAGTTGCCAATGAATGTCGCAATGTATAAATGAATGTTACTTGTTCTATACAAAGTTATCACATCCACCGAGCGTTACATAAAATAATAACGTTCTTTGCCTGGTAAACAGATTTATAATCGAGGCAAAAACCACCGGAAAACCTGGTTTAAACAGTGCGGAACAAATACTTTCTTTCAGTCCAAAAGTGGACAAAACTGGAAGAAAACCTGAGCCTAACCTGGACGACTTTCTGTGTACAGTAAAACCTCCGCTAGTGAACCTCTATATTTAATATTTTCTCAGTTACAAATATTGCAACTGGATTAACCACAGTCCAAGTCCAGCTGGTCCATGTTCCTTGGACGAACCTAGCCCATTAACATTACCGATCTGTGTCTGTTCCCATAGAAGCTACATACCAAGTTTCATTAAAATCCTTGTAGCAGTTTTCAAATATAGGCTACTTTTTTGTAAAATGGTAGAAATGAATGATATGCATTATAATTGCCGCTTATATATGGTACAATTCACGATGTAAACAACTTGACCATATGACAACAAAATGAACATCCAAGTATGACCTTAGTTTTGACCGGAAAAAAAATCTTTTCCAGGTTTTTCCGCTGTCCGGAAGAAATACCTTTGTGGACTGGAAGAAACCCAACCCTGTATCTAGCTCCAAGAAGCGGCACGCTACAAGGTTTCCACGCACCGCTTCACACACCCGCTATATAACGATATCAAGTCAACTGCGCTCGCTTTGAGGCACCTCAGTGGCTACTTTGTGCGAGATTCGACGACCCACAAGTCTATAAAGGCCCTCAAAGTGCACAGTTTATTACGTGAAACAGAAACGACAACTTTTGCAATTATCCACCACAAACCTCTTGAATTGATATTTCATAAAGAATGGAAGAAATTTAAAGTTAAATACTGTGGGTGTGCAAAATGAATTTATACCCAATTCTGCATCTATCAACTATTTTACAGATAATGTATAACCCTTTTATATACATTTTTGGTCACTTGACTTTGGTCACATGACATTTAAAGGACGGAGTGTGAGCAAAACATTTGACAGGTGGAAGCTAACTTTTTCGCCTTTAACGAAGAAATAAAGAATATACAGCCCATTAAAAATGTGCCTGTTTTACAAAAAAGAGTACAATGGGCATGAATCTTCTGTAAATGTTTGAATAATTGGAACTGGTATGCAGGATCCGTACATCAGAACATATGAACTGACCCATATTCGCGGAACAGTGTAAAGCTTTGTAGCTCAGACAGGGAGATATACGAAGTTACTTAAGTCACAGCTGACTCGGAGCTACCCTGTATCCTGAACAAGGGCCGCAATACAGGTCTAAGAAAGGTACCGGTTGTCTGCATATGGCCTAAAAGATATGCAACTGAAACACTGTGAAGTTGCCTCTTGTCTGTTTTGGAATGACTTCTCATTCTTGGGCCTTTCTCCATTCCGGGCCTCGTAGGACTTTTACAAATAAACACACCTTTAAAATTTTTTATAACCAATTTCTTTGCTGTGCCAGGCTTGGCGGTTAGAGAATTGCTGTGTTTGGTAAAACCATTGCTTGGGGAAGCTACTGAAGAAAAATTCGACTTCTTTTCCTGGTCCATTTCCTCTGCCATCCGCTTCGTTATCGGTGAACCCGCTGGTGAGTGATTCTGGTCTTCACTGCGTCGTCTCTTTTTAGTTAGTGAACTGGTGATAATCTTATGCTGATCATGCAGCGCCTCTTGATTTGTCTGTGACAAAGGCATTCATTCCTATCAAATGGTCACTTATATGACCAGGATGATGTTGTAACTCAACTTAATTTATTTTAATCTGTGTTTTACTTGAACAAATATCGGTGTTTTCGATATTTGCTACTTCCGTCGAATAATCGAAACGGAAATAAATTTCCGAACTGCCATTCGAATAGCTCTAGCTATTGGCAAGAGATATTCGGGGTTCAATGTTTCTGCCGACAGGTGTTAATTGCGCGTAATTCCCCTCGTGGTGACAATCGCCCCCCCCCCCTCCCCCATCCCCGGATTTGTTTGCACGCACAAAGTGAATGCTAAAAGTTACCCAATCCAATTTTGCACACCATTTTCTCTACAGATGATCCATTATCATTGCTCATTTTAACCACACATGTGGATTCATCAAAATTAAGTGGAAAATTTTCAGGTCTCAAATATCCATGTTGCTACTGTGGATTAATGCTCCACTGAGAATTAAAGAAAATATGTGAGGGCAAATATTAAATATACAAAATTCTCTGGTGTTGAAATGCTCTTTAAAACAGCCTTAGATATGGATTCATCCAGATTAAGTAGAAAATTCTCAAGTTTCAAAAGTACATGTTGCTGTGGATTAATGTTCCAATGAGGATTAAAGACGATATGTGAGCTGAAGGCGGAAATTACATTTACAAAGTTCTCTGGAGATGAAAAGCTTTTTAATCAGTACCTGTAATTAAAAGATTAGCAAACTAAGTAAGACCGCTGTCGGTTTTGAGAAGGCTTTTTTTCGGTGCGTGTGATCAGTGGATTACTGCACTAATAATGTTTAAAAAGTCAAGTCTCATGGACATTGGTAACGACTTTGTTTGCAAATTTGTTTTTCTTTTCACTCGTGCTAAAAACCCCCACAGACACATCAATGGATTAAGTCTCTGCATAAGACTAACATAGTGTAAGGGGGTTTGTTTGCACAGGAAATTGCTTGAACGCAGCATCGGCTAGCACCGTTAAAAAAGGCTATTGATACAAATTTAACATTGCTGGTTGCTGGCCAAACTAAGCATCTTTATATATGATCTGGTTCTAAGCTGAAAGGCTCAATTGTAAAATCTAATGTGTGTAATGTATTGCTTAGTGTCGGTCCAGTTCAATAGCTGATGGATTAGACTAAAAGTAAGACAGATTTCGTTATGTAGTGCAACTGCATTTCGTCACTGTATTTGGCATACTGTGAATTAGGTATGAAATTAAATATTCCAAGTATTCAAACATTTCGTCGAAATCATCAAAAGTTAATGACAAATATTGTATTGATCAAAGGGAAGAAAATGTTCTGATACTAAGCTATGCAGATAAACCAGGCAATATATGTTAAGTGCAAAGTTTGGGGGTGGTGCTAAAATGCACAAGTCTAAGAAATACATCACAAGGATCATGTTCATCACTTAGAACAAGCACAAGAGAACTGAAAAATACAATGTAGAAGCGATAGCAATATATTCAGTGTTGACAAACAAGGACCAAAAAGCCTCAATGAAACCCAATGTAATAGGGTAATAGGATTTATACAACGGTATGACAGCAAAATGTTCATGGAAGTTCTATTAGGCTAAAAATTAAATGTTAAAATGTCGTTCAATGTTAATTATTCAGTGATGTACCAATGGAAAGACTTTTAACATACAGGAATGTGTACAAGTCTCTCGGTCGGTTAGCTAATGCGACTTAAACTGCTAGCTTCTGTGACAAGCTGCCTTCTCAAAAAACGCAATACTCATTCGACTGCATCATCTAAAGATATTTCGGAAGTTCTTTTTCGTGTCTTTCTTAAAGGAGTTGATCAGACAGCTATTTTTGTATTTCTATTACCTTAAAAATAAGATGTTTAGACCACTGAACCGTCAAGCTATCAATCGGATTCATCCGTCTCCAGACATTTCATAACTTAACCCGAAACATCCTCAAGATAGTGGGACAGCAGGGGATGATAAGACCTCAAACCATGGACCGATGGTCAGGCTTCCAAATACTTCAATTTTGACACATTAGAGGTCGACTGGACGTTGTCTCGTTTGTTTTAGTCATACTAGTGATGGCTCTATTCATGGCTTTTTCCGGATATCTTGGGCTGTCATCAACTTCCAGCATGATGCGCAGAACTCCTCGTGCTCTCATTTCTACTGGAAAGTGTGTTAGCCTTGCCCTCCAACAGGTCATCGTATTGGGTTAACTTCCTCTCGTAAGCCTCCTGGCAACGCGTCTGCCATGGAACTATTAACTCTACCATCACAAACTTGAATTTGCTTTCTGACAGTAGGAGAAAAATCTGGCCAAAGTGTGGTCTGTACTATAGGCGGAAGTATTAGTTTCTTTTCGAGATCGTCAGCGCTCAGTTCATTATCAAGCTCAAGATAGGCTTATACTCTGTTCTGCTGATATGACTTGCAGACATGCCTGACCCTTTCAGTATTTTCTCCAGGAGCTTGGGAGCTTATCCATGTGCCATTCGAATTTATCTCAGTTTCTACTGTTCATTGGAGACCAGTTTATCTTTTCTATATTCACCGGTAATCTAACAGGGTATGCATCAGTCTCCTCGCTTGATCGCCTCCTATCTTCGTGGGCCGAAGCAGTAAGTTGAAGGTCCTCAGTGCTATGAGGTTGTTTATGAATGTTGCCGTTCATCGGCTCACCTCCTACCGCTTGCGTTCCTTCTGTCTTTCTGCCTTTCTCCAGTTTTACATTTGAATATGAGTCCCCTCATATTCTTCCACAGACTACCACAGAGACAGCTTGACTGTCATATAGCTGACCAGTGCAGGTCTATGTGGTAGCTGTGTCGATTTTGCGCGGATATCCCGAAATTTTTTCCAAGTTTCAAATTCGTGGTCCTCGTCGGCGATGCATGGAAACTAACAGATGACTAAGAAACAAAAAAGCAAGGAAAAACAATATAAACACATCACACAAAAACACTATTAATATCTGTGGGTCTCTGTGCTTTGAGAGCCTTTTGGGTTGTTTCTGTCGAAACGTATAGTTGGTTAAGGTAATGTGTAAGTCATTCCTTAAACAAGTAATAATGCAGCTGTTCTTAAATATAAAACCTTGAGCTGTGGTACTTTTTCTAGAAACACTTCATTTATATATAATTGTTTGGATGATAAGATGGAATAAATAACGTTCGCAACTGAGTTCTCGAAGTGATGCTTGTTTGGTAAAATATTTCAAATATGTTGGTTGTAGAAACTAGAATTATCTCTCAATTAAAAGGTTTAATGAAAACAATCAATAAGCAATTTGAATTGTTTACCTTGATTTTAAATGTACTTAGATAAAAATATTTTGCCGTTATAAATTTGCTATATGCTAGTTTCGATTCATAATATATTTATATAACTTCTTATACAGCACATTTATGTGTGTTATATATTGAATTTCTGTTATTTGACACAGCTGAGGTTGCATATTTATTACGCAGGTTCTATGCTTGATTAGATCCATATGGAACTATTGAGCAATACAGGCATGTATTGATTTTTATAGTTTTGCCTATTCAGTGTCAAAATTATGTGTAGTGTATTCTCCTGATTGAACAAAAACCGTATGTGTCCTTACTTTTGAGGCTATTCCTGAAACATCGCTGCCTCCACGCCTATCAGGAAATTTCGAAAGGTCCGAGTTTGTATCAGGACTGGGTATCGAGTGTCTACGAGATGGATTAAGTTCTAGTCAAGTCATATGCATACAAATATCTTACCTAAACGAAATGTTTCTGTTAGACTCGAGGATTTTATTTGTTAGCTAAGGAATGGGCTTGGGATATTCATGCATAAAAAAGCTTTTAGTTCAACAAAACGATAGCTTTATTAGTATTCTATATTTTAAATGTTTCTAAGTAATATTAAAAATTACTCAGCTTTTCATCGTGAATTTTTACCCTTTGAAAGATAAAAATTGCCACTAGAAAATTGGTAAAACTATTAATGCATTTTTTACAAACATAAAATAACTTGGAGCATTTGCACACTTAATTCTATTAGATTTATCTCAACATTACTTGGTCATAAATTTCTCTTAACATTACTTGGCAATAAATGTCTTTCAACATCGCTTGGTAATAAATTTCTAAATACAAAATTTGGCCAATTTGCCATCGTGCAGGAGAGAGAAAGAGAGACAGAGAGTGTGAGAGTCAGAACAGAGGGAAGGAGAGAGTACAGACAGAGGGAAGACAGACTGAGTGAGAGGGAGAGTGAGCGAGAGAGAGATACAGAGAGGGAGAGAGAGGACAGCGTGAGAGAGAGGAAGGGGAGAGTGAGTAAGAGAGAGTGAATGTGAAAATGTGTGAGAGAGCGGAGTGAAAGAGAGGACAGAAGAGACAGAGTGAGGGATAAAGACAGAGAGAGAGAGACAGAGAGAGACAGAGAGAGAGAGAGAGAGAGAGAGAGAGAGAGAGGACAGAGAGTGAGAGGGGAAGGAGGATGAAAAAGAATGACAGAGAGAAAGAAGTGTGACGGACAGAGGAGAAGAGAGAGTGATAGAAAGAGGACAGAGAGTGAGAGTGAAAAAGAGGATGAGAGAGAATGAGAGAGGCAAAGGGAAGACGTGTGAGTAGAGAAGAGAGGAGAGGTGAGAGAGAGGGAGGGAGAGAGAGAGAGAGAGAGAGAGAGAGAGAGTCCAGAATAGCACATATTCGTATATGTGGTTATTAATCCCGATATTGCTTCAAAGGCACTCCAGTTTGTCATAGCTTTTATAACCAGAGCGATTGATTACAATGACTTGCTGGTAGTGCTATATTTCTGTGAATAATTTAATGCAGTAAGTAGCTACGCCTATATCATTTCTAATAAGTAACTAGTAATTATTGAAACATACTTTAGAATACAAAAGCGACATATTTCGCAAATTTATGCATGAATAGCTGAGCGGGATCAGTAACTGTACGTAATCTATAAGATCCATTGACTGGGCTGAGAAAAACGTACGAAATAATTAATTAAACACTTACATGTCTAGACCAACTTTACTATATCTGATTGTCTAAAGTGGATTGTTTTTCTGCCAGATGCATTTTTCATTTAAAAACAACTAAATTAGCAGTCAATATTCAAATTTCTAATTTTTCGTCTGTATTTTAAGGGTTTCAAATTTAAATTTAAATTTTAAATATCTGTGCTTGATCTAATTGCGTTTTTATATTATTGCAGAGATTCTCTCTCTCTCTCTCTCTCTCTCTATATATATATATATATATATATATATATATATATATATATATATATATATATATATATATATATATATATGTATATATATATATATATATATATATATATATATATATATATATATATATGTATATATATATATATGTATATTACTTGTGTAATAAACTGTAAACTTTAATAATAATCATTCATTTCCTTATTTTTGCATTATTTATATATTGTACGTGTAACTTGTCTGAGAACAATTTCTGTAAAACGGGTGGTTGCTACGTTACTTTGGCTAACTGCTCTTCATTGCAACCTAATTAGTGTCTGATAGGCAAAATCAAATAGCCAACCCTGTTACAGATGAGTTGCAACTATGTCATTTATTTTCTGACTATTGTCATAACGTATGCCAGAAGCTGAAATGTTACTGGAGAACATAAAAGCAAATTTAAACGTAAGAAAAGCTAAACCAAAAGGCAACTTATCTACATAAATAAAGATGCAATTGGAATATTCACTCTAGTTTTCTCTCAACGTAGCTGCGGCTTGGCAACGGGGCATACAAGAACTATTTGCTGGAGCCGGTGCACAGAAGCTAGTGCGGCCTTATCATATTTTCTTTGCGATCAGAACTTAGAAGGGAGAATATTTAGACTTAATGAAGAAATGGATAGAATTTCTCGAAAGCGATTGAGTGAACTTATCGTAGTTTTTATTTTAATGGTTTTGCAATTTGGGGTTTTATTTACTCAAGAGGCGAAGTTAAGAAAGCGCACCTACAGAGTTACAGATAATGTCCGCACGACTACCGTAGGATTCGTAACTCACTCAGTGCATGATGAAACAGATTGCATGATATGGTGCACACAAATATACCAGTGTTCATCAGCACTGTTCTGTCGGACTGGGAACACAGGATCTTGCAATATGTTTAACGACCCACAGACGGAATTGTTTCAGTTTGGTTACAGCAGCGACTGCAAATTCATGTGTAAGATTTATTTAAGATGAACAGAGTAGCTTGATTTACAGTTCTTTTATTTTTGTACTCTTAACATTCAATGCACCGATTTGATGCTAACAATGACAAAATGAACGAGTGAACAAAAATATATAAAAAGTACAACTGTTATTTTTATTTAGTAACTTAATACTAAATCATTGATGGTGTTTGTCTTACACATCCAGAAAAATTATACATTAATTACTCATCCTTTGGTTAATCTTCTTTGCACTACAAACTGCTTTCAAATTTCCAGTCTTCCCAGATGTTCAATTGCTTATCGTGCTAAGATACCTAGTATTCAGATTATCTAGCACAAGTTCTAAGGCCTTCAGCAGTAATTGTTCTGTAGCTAAAAACAGGTTGGCACTTTTAGAATTAAATACTGGATGGAAGCAAAAGACAAAATTTGCTTTGTAATAAAAAAAATAAAGGTCTTCAACAGAGCTAGAAATGCTATTGAAAAGGCCATAAATTTATTTTCCTAAAACTTTTGTGTTGCAACTACGTCATTTTGTGTTGCAAGCTAAACCAGTTAAAATGTTAAAATTTGTTTTGTACATTTTGCTTTGTCTTATTCTCTTAATCTTTGCATCCTTAATATTTAGAAATTTTCATTCTGAGCTTGTGCGCCATCAATCGATTTATACAACATGCAATTTAAAGGCAAATTTGACCACCAAGCTGTTTTATTTAACTAAAATGCAAATATATTATTTTTGGATATACAAAGGAAACAGTAATATATTCAAAGTGTCGAGTGAAGCCGTGACGAATAGCAGCGTAGACCCGTATTGCTCGCTCTTCCAGTATCGAAATCGTTACGTCACACGCTTAAGAAAGTTTGATATCGTCATACCAGCAATTTAGTTATTATTTATTGTTATGGCTTTCTTGTTATGGAGGTATCAAATAAACACTTTCATTAGTGCACAGCGTGACGTTTTTGATACTGGAAGAGTACAGCTGTGCGAACCTGCTGCGCGTCTTTGAGAGTAAAAAAACTATGCATCCTTTGTATTCCGTACTGGCAATCAAGAAATTAAATGTCAAAAACCATTTGAAGAGGGGGGTTACTTTAAAATATAACTATAACAATATGCTTGATATTTTGTGTAATAATATTAATTTTTCTAGCTCTATTCTTCTGCAAAAAGATGCAAACGATTCGTTAATTTCCATCGATGTTTACTAAAGGTATGTGTGATGTAAAAAATAGCACGTAGTGTCAAAATCATTGCCGAACCTGTGAAAAGAAAGGCATTAATTAGAACATGTGACATTTGTAATTGTAGATAACCCTGATGTTATTACATATTCCAGTTTGACATTTCCAGAAGAGGATCCTTCTTTTACTACTCAAAATACACCAGGTAAATAATTTCTTGCTGTTTCTTTATTGCGTTATGCCAATCAACTAAATCGTCTTAAACTGTGAATCACATTTTTGCGCATAATTAACAGCATATTAATGCATAGATGTACTCACACTTATAAATGTACAAAAAATTAGAAACAAGTAGGTGTTCTATATGTTAAAGATCATAAGTGTGTCGCTTGGGAAACTAGGGAATTTACACCGTTTAAATTTATGTCATATTAAGTTCGCTGTTCGCTACTCTATTTTCTTTTACATAATTAAGGTCATGTGACATTCGTAATTGTAGATAACCATGATATTATTACATATTCAAGTTTGACATTTCCAGAAGAGGATCCTTCTTTTACTACTCAAAATACACCAGGTAAATAATTTCTTGGTGTTTCTTTATTGCGTTATGCCAATCAACTAAGTCGTCTAAAACTGTGAATCAAATTTTTGCGCATGTTAAACGGTATATTAATCCATGGATGTACCCACATTTATAAGTGTACAAAAAATTAGAAACAAGTAGGTGCTCTATATTTTAAAGATCATAAGTGTTTGGCTTTGCAAAATGCATGTGATAAAATCTGTCGTCCATCTGTTGTGTTATCTCTGATATAATCCCAACTTTGTTTGATCCATCGTTTGTTGACTAAAGCCTGATCAAAGCCTGTGATGACTTATTAAATTTGTGCGAAAGCGCCCGTGCCATAGAAACATTTATTGTTAAACAAGTATACTTTGTATAATCACTTGTTCTAGCTGACATAGTTGCCATTTCTTTATGAACAAATGTTACATTTAAAGCAGGAGTTTTAATATGGTATCTTGTCATCAGAAATTAAAATCAATTTTAAAAATAAAATCTACTCCTATGTTGAGTAATATTTATATTTTTCATGTGAAGAGCAAAATAATTCCCGCACTAGTAACTTAGGTGCCAGGGTAATTCTTATATTAGGGGTGCCTTTGTTGTAGACATTGTTTTTATATTAGGGGTGCCTTTGTTGTAGACATTGTTTTTATATTAGGGGTGCCTTTGTTGTAGACATTGTTTTTATATAAGGGGTGCCTTTTGTCTTCTCTCAAACTTTGTTGTAGACATTGTTTTATGTAGAATATCTATGGTAGACTCAATTGGGTTTATTTTGATTTACTTGGAAAAAGATGATCTAACCAAGCCTAAATATGCCTGGTCATTTCAAATAATGACATCCATTGTCGTCCAGTCAGAATGTCCTGCAGCGAAAAGTTTTACCAAATCCAAATTTGATAATACTCAATGTAAAGAGCGGAGCACGCCTTTTGTTTATTTTATGTCACTTCTTATATAGAGGAATCAAGCGGCTGTATGCGAGGACCATCCGGGGGTAGTGGAGGCGTTCCCTTTGAAATTCGAGCACCAGCAGGTCACCGCATAACAGCACTAAAGTTTTGTGATGGCCTTCCTTCTACATTAGCAGGCTATGAAATACAGTTCAGCGATGGCTCATCTGCTTCATCAGGGACATGCTTTGCGTCTAATTCACATCCTCTGATTGAGTTTGCTGAAAATGAAGTAGTGAGTTACATCGAGGTTTACAGTGAAGACTATGTACAGGCAATGAGTATTGTCACTAATGTTACACAATATGGACCGTTCGGAGATACGTCCACTTCCACCTGGTCAAGGCTGTCTGGAGGTCAATTAATTGGTATATTTGGACACTCTAGTGATGCTCTGAATAACATAGGCTTCATTTTCGAAACTTGCTGAGAATCCACCACACCTATAAAAACCACTGATCTCTGAAATGGGTTTTGTTGTTGGCTGATGTGTTGCCTCAATTTATTTTGAAACGGGATCTATGGTTACAATCTAATCGTAGTGAAATCAACTGCAAAATTTAAATAAAATTATTGAAGAACCGTATGCTACCAGTCGTGGCATCCAGTAAGAATAATTTTATATCATGCAGTTTTAATCAAGCCATAAGTTTATCAACCAGTCTTGCAGTTTTAATCAAGTCATAAGTTTATCAACATAGTCATGCATTTTTAATCAAGCCATACGTTTATCAACCAGTCATGTAGTTTTAATCGAGCCATATGTTTATCAACTAGTCATGCACGTTTAATCAAGCCCTAAGTTTATCAACCAGCCATGCGCTATACGTCTATTGCACTGCACCTCTCACACTCTACATTTTTATGACACGGCACTTGTGACACGATGCACTTCTATGACGCTGCGTCTGTCAACCAACACATTTCTGTTACACTGCAATTGTGAAACTGTAACCTTCAATCACTCCGCGCTTTCTGTCACTATAATGTAATATGTGATGCGATAAAATAGAGGTGTAGACAACGGATATAATTTGCAAAGTATCTGAACAATAACTAATGTTTAAAGGCATTTATTTAAAAAAATTATATTTATTCACTGTAGCACAGCTCAAACAATAGTTGAAAGCACAAATTATGGGATCAAATTAAGTCAATAATGCAGCAGGTCCGTTAATACTTTCAGGCTTTTATGATTTAGGCTTTTCGACGGCAAAGCAATTTTTAATCAACATCCAAATCGTTAAATTTAATAAGGCTTTTAAAAGCTATTTTGCAAATTCTGCACCTTTTTTTGCTTACTTGTCAATGATTTTCTAGTAACATGGAATGCTGTAGATTTTTACCATCTTTTATTTTTTCGTTATACCTTTATCCCAACCAAAATCGTTGGAACGCCAAAATGAAAAAAAATAATTACAGTCCTGCTTATTTTAGTGAAAAAACATATGGCATAAAATTGACGGAGAGACCGACGTGAACAAGTTTGTCGGATCAACCGAACAGCGCGACTTGCAGTGTTATCTAAGGAGTACAATATTATTTTGCCAGATTTCTAAACTACGGAAAGGTTTGGCTGGTGTAAAACTAACATTTAATTGAATGGATTATCATGTATAGATTATTCACAGGAAAACATTTTGTACGTATTCTATTTATGGCAATAAATGTTATCACATTGCGATTTATTATTTGTACCCTAACCATTGTCAATTGCATTGGATTTTGGTATGTTCTCTTATAGAGAAGTAAATATAAATTAAAAAATAAAACTTGAAAAGATTAAGAATAAAATACAAACTATGAACAAATAGCATATCTTTCATAAGCAGCGAAACTCAATAGGATAAGTCATTCTGTAAGTGTAAAGGAAAGCTGGAGCTTTATTTGTGTAATACACTTGCAAAATGCCAGATTTCCTGTTCACTTACCTAATACAAAATTTACAAAAAATTGCAACCCTTTTAGTGAACCTAAACTTCAAATCTGGCAAAGGATCTTCTGATCAGTGCCAGTGTCGGATATGAAGTTGAAGTGAACTGGTTAATTCTCTGCTTTATCGCAGTTACCAGTTTCTATGTGTTAAGCGCCAAAAAACGAATCACCTTCGTTTTCTCTATGGATCATGCAATTTTTATGTTAATAACAGTGTACGAGAAAGAAATTCGCAAATAACGTGGCTAGAGTGTTGGTCTGGTAATCCCAAGGTTCCGGGTTTGAATCCTTGTCTGTCTGGTAAGATAGGGATTGACGCTCACTCCAATTGCCTTAGATAAGCAAATGCAATGTGTTAGATCACCTATCACAGAATTACATTCCACCGTTGTTCATTAATCTAAAAACCAGTGCATAATTACAAAACTCTCGTCGCCAGCCACGCTGTCACATATTTAACAGTGCCACCAGTCAATACAAATGTGAAGCTTTTCTACAATCAAAATACAAAATGCAAAAATTCTAAAAAAAGTTATTAATATCTGAAATAGGTGTGCGGCGCCGTTTTGTTAAAAACACAACCTCTATGGCGCTGTTCTGTATTTAACCTAGTTGTTCAACAAAAAAACACTGGAGATTTCCTGAGAAAGAGACCTGAGAAGAAGAGGGAAACTACATTGCTGATAGACCGTTTCATAGAAATCACCTGTATTATAGTAATGAGTAGGCAGGATAAAGATAATGATTAGGCAGAATAAAAATAATGATTAGGCAGGATAAAAATAATGGATGACGATGCTAATTCAGGGACAATATGTAAAAACATATCAGCTAAGCATGAAAGAAACACAAAAAATCTCAAAGTCTCAAAGAAATTAACATTTGACACACCTAAAACCTTAAGAATAGCCAAGTAAATATTTTATTCTGAAAGAACGTGCTGTTAAATTATTACATGAAAAATTGCCATTTGCACAAATTAACCCATTTAAAGATATTAAACCTTAAAGTTGAAAGCTTGTTGGCTGAGATCAGTTGGTTATAGCATTACTGTTTACTGTTGGACGTTGAATTCTACTTCCAGAAGTTTTTACCAAAATAGTTACAATTTGCAGCATTTCAGTTTTCCTCAAATGTTTAATAATCCGATTTGCACATACCACAGACTATACTGAGACCCACTATGTGTTTACTAAGAAAAATTATCAATTGAACATTCTTTAAGGAAGAATCCAATGTTTGTAAACATTCCAATGTATGTGTTTATGTACAGTTGCAGTCTATGGAATATCACTCAATTCTAAAGTGTACGTAAAAATGTATTCCCAAAAGTTCAATTTCTCAGCACTTACTTCTTAAAATACTGCACTTTTAAATAATGCACTTCCGTTTTGTTGAATTCAACGTTTTCCAAATCTTTCATATCTGCACGTGACAGTTTTAATTCTGCTTGACACGGTAAAGGGATCAAACTCCATGACCGATCTCCCACTTCCCATTTCCGCCCCACAGGTTTACCCCTCTTCCTAGGCCACCTATTAGCAGTTACTGCATGAAACGGTAAAAGTATCAGACTGTTCCAGACCTGTCTTCCGTCCCACCCCCCATTTCCACCCCACAAAAACTTGCACACCAGGTTTATTTTCCTTACTGGGCCACCTATTTGCAGTTTCTGCATGAAACGGTAAAGTGATCACTCTCCAAGACCGATCTCGCGACCTACTGCATCCCCCACCAAAAACCTTCACTCTGCTTTTAAACACCGTGGGCCACGTATTCGCAGATACTGTCTGACACGGTAAAGGGATCAAACCAATTTCAATCCAGCTCCCATAAAAACCTGCATCCTTTAAAAGGGAGGAATGGATGATATCTTTGTTTTTTATTTGGAGCAGGAGGCTGGAGGTTGCTGGGGTTGCTGGCCCATAAAGATTTGTTAGAACTGCAGTAGTTTGAGGATGCACGACCAAAAGCTACCATCGGGTAGGGCATATATTGTTTCGATGGACACACAGTAACCATGTCATAGAATGCAGTTCTGTTGCCAGGATGCAAAGTGTGTTAGACATGATTGTTCAGGATAGAGATCACAATTGAAATTTCACCATTATCCATTTTATGGTAAAATCATAATATGAATGATTTTTATTGGTTGTTCCAATGTATTTTAGGAGCAGCAGCATTTGGCTCTGACAGCCCCTTTACCACTGTTAATACGTGACGTTTAAGTGTATTGGAATGCTGAAAAATGAAGCTGTTTCGGGGTGAAGTTGTGAGAAGTGCAAATTTAGTATTCGCGGTTCTACTATAGACTGATAATAGAGTCCCCAGAAGTGGTCTACATTTGGAAATCCTTGCATTAAAAGGCAAATGCTATCGTACCGGAACTCTATGGTGTCGCGTCTTTCGCTACAAAAGTTGGTGCAATACCAAATCTAACTACCAATATCTTTAACTTTCTTTTTGTACCGAACTTTGCATATGAACGATGTAACATATCATGCGCTGATCAATGACTAGTCTCTGCCACCATAGCGTGGTTATTCAAAAGTATGATTCATTTTCGAACTTCTGAGGGAAATTACCTTCTGCGTGTTTTTGTAAGAGGCATTTTATAAATTATGGAATGGAATGCAATGCGTGAATCGGGGAAGGTGAAGAGAAAATTCTTAAAAAAAATGTTTATGAGGCATATATTGGTTTGCGGAACATTTCTAAAGTATCGTTCCTATCTTGTATGCATAACTGTTCTTCAAAGTGGTACTTTTTAGTAAATATATGTTGTGCACTCAGTTCTTGATGCCAACACATGTATGCTAAGAGAAATTATAATCTTGCCCTTTTTATTTTGTTTTTGTGATATATGTCTTAGACTGAGTGTTGAAAGATGTTAGTAGGGCTGCCATAATCAATAATCCCGCTGTTCTATAATAACTAAACAATGTGCTATAATTGTTAAGTGCTTATGTTCTGTTGATTATTATCTTTGTGTCTTTGTTGACACGCACATATATATATATATATATATATATATATATATATATATATATATATATATATATATATATATATATATATATATATATATTATTGACAATAATGTATATGGGTTAGTTCTATAGAATACTTACAGTTATGCACGCGATACTGCACAGATGGATGAGGAACGATTCCAACTCTAATGATTTAAGGATCCTTAAGTCAATTATATATATTATTCGGTGAGGTATTTTTATGTAATAATTATAAGTGTACAATATTTTGCATGTACATAATACAATTTGAACAGCTTTAAGTATGGAAATCTAATTAATGGGATTCTTCTCGTAATTGATCCCGGCACGGTGTCGTCCCACGGAAATTTTAAATTTTTATAAATGTTAATTATTTTAAATTCACTTTTATTTCAGTTGGAAAGGGAGTAACTTGAAGAAATTAAGAAGAAGACCCACAGATGTATACTTCATATACTGAAATTTATAAATCTTTGTATTTATCAATGATATATGTAGAAATTGTTCCTTTTGCTAGATGCTATGGGAAAACTTATTCTCAAATACAATATACGAGAGTTTGTACTAGTTATCGAAGTTGTACATATAAGACTGGTCACAGAGGTAATATGGTTTCTGTTTTCGCCACCTTCTATTCCCTCCAACATAACTGAAGAAAACAGTAAGCGGCTAAAATATTAATAGCTTGAGTTATCGGGTAATTTGCAGTTTCCTTCATTGGTTCTCGATTGGCAACAGACTCACGAGGAGAATTCCATTCCGTTTTTTACATCATTCCGGATTATAAACTGTGAGAAGATGTGCTTGCACAGGAGTAATTAAAACAGTGTAACACATTTTGCGATTAATCTGAGTGGGAAATCTTGTGAATATTTGGGAAATCAAACCTACACTTTATTAAGTAAGTGATAGAGGTATTTTTGTAAGAACTACTGCAAGCCAGTATTTTTGAGCCTAATTACACAATGAAGGCTATAATTAGGAAATTTAATATTTATGCAAAATAGAATATTTGACAAACAGAATGTTTCGCCTTTTAAAAAGAGTAATGCTAAACGCAGTGCTAAAAAGTATCTCTGCCATTATTAATTGCTTATAACCAGGTTATTTTAAGTCTATGGGTAAATTCTCTTCTTGGTGCGCACTCATTGATGACGTAGCTTATAACCAGGCTGTCAATACTTAATTTGCATACATGATGCGCACATTTTGGTGACGCAGCTAGGTACTCCCAATGATTCAGAGGTTTCTTGTTCATCTGTGTCAAATGCTACTAGATCCTTCCGGATTATAAACTGTCAGAAGATGTGCTTCCACCGGGGTAATTAAAACAATGTAACACATTTCAGAATTAATCTGAGTAGGAAATCTTGTGAATATTTGCTAAATCAAAACTACATTTTATTGAGTAAGTATTTACGTCATTAACTACGTTTAAAAAAATAAGCGATAGACACATTTTGTAAGAGCCGCTGCCTGCCAGTATTTTTCGAGCCTAATTATACAATGCAGGCTGGTATTAAGGAGTTAAATATTCATGCAAAATAGAATATTTGACAAACAGAATGTTTGGTCATTTAAACAAGTAATGTTAAATGCAGTGTTAAAATATTTCTGCCATTATTGATTGCTTATAACCAGGCTCTTTTAAGTCTATGGGTAAATTCTCTTCTTGGTGCGCACTCATTGATGACGTAGCTTATCACCAGGCTGTCAATACTTAATTTGCATACATGATGCAAACATTTTGGTCATGCAGCTATTAATGTGTACTCACAATGCTATTGCAAAGCAAGTTTGTAGATTGGTCATAGTGCCATCTATGAACCACATATATATATTTTTATATTTGAAAAATATAAATTATGAGTTCAAAGTAACTGAAAAGTTATTGATTAAAAAGAATCCAACTTGATTTCGTACATATGCAAAACATTCGTGTCCACTGCACTTATAGTAATTTAACATGGGTTGACAACTTGTGTTATTTTCATTGTGTGATGATTCTTTAACCACATGGAAGCGCACAGCTTTACAGTATGTACAGCCCTGGTTTCTATTTCCTATTTAAAACTTTAAAATGAAGTAAATTGGTTTTCATGAATAAACGCTTCAAACGCCAGTAACAGGACTAATATTGTATTAGTTTATTGTTTGACATGTGTAACACATTTATTTAACTGTATAAGTGTTGAATGTAAAATATCGAGTTGCATCCTTCTTTAAAAAAAATTGAACTGTTCTGTGATTATCTTTTTAGATAATTTGGTCAAATCTGTCACGTATGTGGTTATGTAAAGACAACCGTATCAAAGGATGTTCCTTCTGGAGCTTCGAAATGACATCCTCTGAACTTAGTCTCGAATTAGAATCCTGCGATGCGGGGATAACTGCCTTGGGTAAGAAAATAGCAATATTTTATTCTATTTGTATGGACTGTCATTTTTTCCTGGAGCCAGAGCTCCGTACTTGCCCCTGCGATAATAGAATAACATATTACTCTTATTATCTACCTCATTTCAGTGATAATTTTATTTTAGTTTTCTCCCTGGTTTACTTACTCACTGGTTTACTCACTCCGTATGCTTAGTTGAGTCGACGCAGTATGAGATATATGGTTGGGGTTGGGTTAAATATCATGGTGTTTGTAACCGCGCACTTAACTCTAAGGTACTTACTAATGAAGAAAATAGACTGTAGGAAGAGGGATTGGATCCCACTGCCAGCTAGCCATGTTCCAGGCTGCACCCTGGCTCTTAATAAATAAGCTGATGGGTAATATTTGCATCAATCCATTCCTTTTCTTCATCTTTTCATTTATATTTCACGCTGATATACCAGATATACCATTTTGACCCCAGTCAGTTAATCTAGTGTCACCTGGGCCACCGTCAGTTGGTCATTTTGGCCCCAGTCAGTTGGCCCAGTGTCACTTCAGCTACCGTCAGTTGGTAATTTTGGCCACAGTCAGTTGGGCCAGTGTTACTTCGGCTACCGTCAGTTGGTCATTATGGTCCCAGTCAGTTGGTCCAAGCATTAGAACATTTATCCCCTGTCACGCCAAAAATTATGTATTTTCTGGCAAAAAGATCTAATTTTTCCTTGCTTTGTCTCTGCATTGCAGGTAGAGGTTTCTCTGTGGTGTGTGGGTGGGTGGGGGACGGTCGATACCGATATCTGGCCGATTACGTCATATTCGCCACTCAGTATGACTTAATCTTCTTTTTTAACATTTTGATACAGGAAGCTGGCTCAGGTCATTCCATTTTTGTTTGTTTGTTTACTTTTTAGGTGCAAACTCGCCAATAAAAAAAATAAAGGTGCTCATTTTAATTATTTATATTTGCGAAGTGTTCTTAAAACCGTTAATCCTTAATGCTCACCCCCTCTCGAACAAAGTGAGCCAATTATAACTACCTGGTTGGCTGACTTATGTCGGAGGTGATGCCGGTATTGCCTTAAAGATTTCTGTTAAGTTTTTATTCTATGTGTCCGTTATTACTTTTATTTCTACACACTTTTATTTCTACATTCTTTGTTATACATAGAAAATGTTTTTACTAATTACAAATATACCATAAATGTGAAGCCCTTAACTTTTGTCAGTGACCCAATTTTTCACTTTCTTCTTTAAAACAAAAAAAAACACACGTTGATTTGTTTACTGTTTGAATTTCAATAGTTGTTGGAAAACATTGCACTCTCTGTTTTTTTCCATCCCTTTTTCAGGAACACACCACTTGGCATATAATGGCTATGTTTTATTGGTACACAAATTAAAACATAAGTATTACAACAGTGTGGAGTTGCACCCTGAAAATTTGTAACATCTTAATCTAAATTTAGTCGATGTTTCATAACATTAGTTTTGAGAGTTTATAAAAAAAGACAGCTATTTAGCAGTGATGGACTATGGTGAAGCAAGGCAAATTACCTGTGATAAAAGCATTTTCAGTGGAGCTGTTATCTCAGGAATATCGCTTTATCCACCTTTATATATCAGCCTATTCCCACGTAGTATCCGGTACATATGTAAGACTTTCAGTTTTATTCTCAATCGAATACAGGCGTCAGTATGCCATGTTTATCCAACATTTATCGTACGTTTCATATTCACAGGGGGTATGAGATATCAAGCACAAAGTGTTTTGTATTAATTTAATTTTGACTGAGTTGCAATTAAATACATTTTTGTAATTTTGTGCTGTTTTGCTATATCATGTTATTGACCTCCCAGCAAACAAAGCAATGTTGCCCGGAAGTTTGTTTCAGGTATCGCGTGTATGTCATTTCATTCTCACGCGTTTCTCCCGTCTTTTTAACGTTATATGTTATGCTGTGTGGTGCAACGTTCTTTAAACGGGGTAAGCAATTTTGCTCAGACACCTTCGATGCAACCATAGCCTACATAACCTATTCAATCAGCAACCTTGATGCCCTTTGCTAGTCCAAAATACGAACGAAACGACAGAGTGCACCTTCGAACAAGTATTGAATAAATATGAAGATGGTGTTTCTTAGTTATATGAGATGCTATTATTTTGTCCGAAAGGATAACTTTCTTTGACGACTATTGTATGCCGTTGTGGATCATAATATGCATATAAGGATTTCTTAAGTCAAACAAGGTAATCAGATGAAATATTTGTTTTTTTTATTTTGAATGTTTTGGGTTTAGAATCCACAGTTGACAAAGTGTTACATCGACCATTCAACAGCGATAAGAATAATGAAAAAGGAGGAAGTCTTCAGCTTGGCAAAATAATGAAGAAGAAATATTTCTCATTTTTACATGAAATTTATACCGCTCGTTTTTGTTCAAAATTTGGCCACACAATTAACAGGTTTTGCCCACTCCTTTTCTATGAAATAAAAGATTTGAAATATGATTGGTTATGCTTCGCCTTTATTTACTTGAGTATTCGCAAGTTATTGCATTGGCTCTAATTTAGTTTTATTGTTTATTCGCATGGAGAAACAAGTTGTCAGAAATATTTGTATCACGAAAGCGTTTGTTTTTATTACGTTTAAGGACGCTTTTACTTTTATTTCACGATAAGGCGTGAAGTGAAACTGATATGCCAATTAGGACCCATCGAGAAACCAAATGCCACAATGCACCATTAGACTGCATGTACAATTTGGAGCTGCAGCTCGAATGTTTAGTAATTAGGATACTCACTTAGAACACTTGCACAATTAGGAGATACAGCTAGAGTGATTAGTATTTAGGATATTCAGTTAGAATGCTTGCACAATTAGATGACTATCGTAGATACGACTGATTATTTAGCATGTGACTGATAAGCAAATTATATCTAAATTGTACCTGCAGTTCTCCGTTTTAGGGTTTACACTTTTTCAAGAGTATTGATGTTAGACTACTAACGTTCGAAAATAGAAACACTGGTAACACTTGTATAATTTGGTTCTTCGCAACAATATTTGACATTGACCTACTGCATCGCCACAACTCCCACCTCTCTGAATTTGCCAGCAGACTTGATTTTAAGAAAGTCCGTTTCGCCGTTAGGCGGTAACATAATATATAACTTTCCCATTCTTTACTAGCTGTAAATAGTTGAAACATTCTTTACCTCTTGTTGAACCTGAATTTGAAAGCGAATGTGTACAAACAAGAAACACTTTAATCGAAAACTTCATGATCTTGGATATCTCGTTAAAAGTTAGAAATTTTGATCCAATGTTTATAAGTGTAAGACGTGATGATGTCAAACAATGAGAATAACAACAAACAATAAGGATGATATTTGTCAAATGTGTGTGATGCCACTTTTTGTTTGTTTGTTTTTCTTTGTTTTGTTTTTAAATTTTTTCCGCATGTAAGATTTTCTCCTCCCAACGGATAGCTCTTAGATGGCGATCAGAAATAGGCATTGCTATTTAAGAGACAAGAAGGTATCTTTTCGAATAAATAGGGCCTCGGCTGATATTTGGTTTAGTTCTTACTCTTTTGGTTGTATTCAGATACACAACCTCGAGAAAACAACAGTCCGCAAAATGAATATTGTCACGGGATGTGTGATTCCTGTGCTGATCAAACACTGAATACTGACACTTCGGTCTGTGAAACATGTGAGTTGTCTTCATCAATTTAAACAAATAAACTTGAATGAAATGTTTTACTTGAGGCTAAGTGACATGCTGCCATCTCTTCAGTAATATAAATAATAATAGAATATCCAGATTTTCCCACCCCAAGTCCCCAACCAGACCATGTTGCTCTTCTTCTAGCCAGCTCATCTAATAATTAACAAATTGCATGTGATGTTTTTGTCGCTAAATCTTTCAAGTTTGTTATTAATTGACACAGGCAAACAAGCTAGTCAAAGCATTCCTTATAGGACACCGTGTGACAGTCAAAGCACTATTGAGAAGGCGCTATGTGAAAGACAAAGTACCCCTGACAAGACACCGTGTGACACTCAAAGCACTATTGAGAAGGCGCTATGTGAAAGCCAAAGTACCCCTGACAAGACACCGTGTGGCAGTCAAAGTACTATTGAGAAGGCGCTATGTGAAAGTCAAAGTACCCCTGACAAAACACCGTGTGACAGTCAAAGCACTATTGAGAAGACAATGTGTGAAAGTACTCTTGATAAGACACCGTGTGACGGTCAAAGCACTCCTAAAAGGAGTGAGGCTAATAAGACACCGCGTAGTCGAAGCAATCCCGTTGACATGCCGCATGCTAGTCAAAGCGCTCCAGACAAGACATCGATAGGTAGTCAAAGCACTCCTGCTGACATAGCGTATGGTAGTCAAAACACTCCTGACAAGACATCATGTGATAGCCGAAGCACCTTTGATAAGACACTGGTTAACAGTCAAAATGGCGAGGATGCCACTAAACTACGTACTGAAACATTACAGTGCAGAGGTACTTTCTGTTTTCAAATTTGTCTCTTTTGATTTGCATATTGCAGGATGTAACTAATTTATTTTTGCAAAAAATGTACTTCAACTTTTTAATCTATAATTGCAATATGTTTTGGTCTAAAACGCGTTATAATTGAAAAGCTCTTTTATTAAGGATACAAAGGACTATTTTATTATGGGCTTTCTTGTATTTTACTGTGAAATGTTTCGATCTGCCATTGAACAACCAAAATTTGTTCTATCGTTTAGGTTTATGGCTTCTTGCCATAAATACGTTTTATTAATAAAAAGTGCAAAGCAACTTGTTCGTTAATGGTAGAATTGTTTGTTTCCTATACAGCGCCTGCCACCCCGTCACCTAAAATGCCATATGAACAAGTGATACAAAATGAACAGATCTTACTGATAGCACATTTAAAAGACCCAATACAATTAGCCTCACGCTTATATTCAAAATATGGTATAACCCATAATGATTATGACGCAATAATGAGCGCAACTACAAAAGCGGCAAAGTCGAGCATTCTGATTGATTCAGTTCTTAAAAGACGGAAAGAGCTACATTCCATTTTGAAATTAATGGACGTCTTCGAGGAAGAACAACCTGAATTGGCACTGTTTTTGAAACAGAAAGCGAACCCTGATCAAAGCTCGGAGAATCGCTTATCCGTTGAAGCTAAAATATCTCCAGGTATCAGTTTAAATTTATACATCTTGTTCATGATGCAAACACATACGTAAATTTTGTTGCATTGAAATTGTGCTTTTGTCTTGAAAAGTGAAGAAAAATTATGGCTGAGCAATCATTTATCAATCACACCTTGCTATAAATGCAGCCATACTCTCCGAGTTAATAGCTGGGCAGCTTGAAACTGATTTAAAATTATATCTTAAAGTTTAACGTGTTTGTTCAATTTAAGGCTTTATTTTTATGAAATAAAAATTTAAAACTTTTAGGCTGGCACCAGTTAATTACAATATTCTAGTTGGCTGTAGCATTTTTGTGCGACTTTTCTTCAGCAATTAATCCCCAGTGCTGTGTTTCACTTCGAAAATGCATCGATGAGCTACTTTGGTGCAGAAATGTCGACAAAATCACAGAGCGCCTCTTTTCTAAATCCGTCATCAATCAAGATGAACTTAAATATACGGAAAAACTCGACGCCAACCGAGACAGGATGTGGTTTCTAATCAAAGACATAATGCGGGGAACAATGAACGACTTCAACATTTTTGTAGACAGTTTGAGAGACTTTGACCCTGACAGAGCAAAACTACTTGAGAGCGTTCTCGAAAATATTACAGAAGGTACATGCTGTTATTTAGTGTTGTTCCCTTAATAGACTAAATCACATGCGTATTTTGAAACATGCCAAAATTCTGCGTTTTCATCATAAACTAACCAGGTACAAAGTAAGAACATGGCAGAGGAATGTCTGTTAGCATTAGCATTATCATGCCTTACAGCATTAGCATTTATTTTTTTGGTAAATATAATGTTTTAGGTCATATTACATGTAATTTCTTCTAAAAACTATTGTAGGATGTTTCCTTCATAACTTCATTTTTACCGTGCTGATTTGTAGTTTGACACACTTTATATGCACATTTTATTCAGAACACCAAAAGGTTCATCAGCTTCCGTAGTCAATAACGTAGCTGAAACCCATACTCAAATTAATCTAAAGCTTGAGTTTCAAACTCACTTGGCCATTTAATTGAAACTAAGTAGAAAAACAAACGTGATTTGCCATCCTTTTTCATTTTATTTAATTCTAAGCCACCTCTATGCTGGCTTAAGGTGGGCCTGAGTCTAGGCTGATTTTGATTTTTGCTTATTGAATAAGTGCAGCTCTTACTTTATCGACATTTTGAGCTTGAGCATGAGTATGAATTTGAGTGGTGTTTCTGAATACACATGTAGGTACTCCAACAATCAAAGAATAAACAATTAAAAAATCACGTGGTAAGATGATTTACATGTCATTCAATTTTAGGGTAGTTTAAGATTTTGAATGCTTATTCCGGGCTTTAGAACCCATTTAAACCTGTGTGTTGGTGATTTGTTTAATCTACTAAGTTAAACATGAAAATTATATTTTTGAGACAACATGCTTTTATATTCTTTTGTGAACTGCCTTTACAGTATGCACATTGTGCTCATTATTGTATGTTGGTAAGAAGTGTGGTCTAATTTTCCTTCAGCAAACAGTTACTTTTGCCTTTAAAATTTCGCAATATTTAATGCAAAACTTTCGGAGTGGAGATAAGCTCAGTAATGTTATGTTGCTAACACAGATGCATTTACTTTGTTCAATTTGCTTTCAGATGATGTTGTGGAATCGAAAGTGGTCCAGAAACTGGATAGAGAGGAGGTCAGGAAAGACCTATCTGCACATACAGGGCTTTCTATCTCGCGAGTTACACAGGGGTGCATTAAGCTATTCGTTCATCTCAACTTCTGGAACGATCTGAAAGATATACAGAGAAATATTGATTCCAATGAAATCAATTATTCTATTGTGAAGTGGATGGTCAAGCGTAAAATTGTAACGCCTAGTAACATATGGCTGCATGTCTGTCTGAGAATTGAATTTAACATCCCACAAGATGCAGGTACGCATTATCGAAACTAAAAATAAAAGGAAAAATTATAATCAAGTCTTTACAGTGTTGCACGACACACGCACACTAACGTAAACAATAAAACTAAAATGCAAATGTTATTTTGTACAGTTTACTGTTAACAGACGAGAAATTACACAATATGATGTTCCTGCATTTAAACTGCTGTAGTTTCTCTGAAGCTGAGGTTTAATAAAAGTTTTATTGTGTTTGTTCATTTATTTGCTATGAGGTATTTACACTTATTCTTATTCACAGAGAGACTGACGTCAGCGCTTCAGTACGCTTACTGTGCTGATAAGGATACTTGGTACTGGTCGGTAGACAACCACCACTGGTGTCATGCTTCGCGGTTACACTGGCCGGTAGGTGAAGAAGAAGGCCGGATACCCAAGGATGATGATCTGTCAACTCTTCAGGTACCTTCTAAAATAGTTACATGAACTTCTTAAAAATAAACATTTATACATCTATGAAGTACCAATATTATTTTAAATTATGATTTCAGTTTTAAACTTTTCAAAATTTCTCATTGCGGTAAAAGTTTATATTTAAGAATATATTATTTATAAAATAACAGTGAGAGTAAAAATAAATGGTGTCACTAAAAGTAGTGTAGCTGTTGGGTGTTTATTTCTGCACATTCGAAGCTTTTCCTATAAATGCGTTGTAATAACATTTCAATTACTACAGAAACTTCTCAACGGATATAAAGCAAAACGCCACAGAGACAGTTGCATTGTTTGTGAGTCACTAAGTTTTGTTACGTAATATGTATATTACCTAAATTTCGTTTGTTTGTCTTGTGTGTAAAAAAAGTAATAAAAGAAACCTAAGTATCGCTAAAACATATAATAGTATGTATGTTGCAGAAAACTATTGCTGTGCAAAACAGATATTGTTTCTGACGTGAGCATTTCTGTAATCTTTCAAGTCAAACAAAATGTCTAAAATGCATTTTTTGCTATTAAAGATAACTTTTAATTCAAGGTGCGATGCGAGAGCTAACAAAAGGACAGGCAGTGTTTGACGAGACTGTAGATTCTATACTTGCAGCTTTAGTAATTCATGTCTATACTGAGCAACACTCTCAAATCACAGGTGCAATTCTTCACATTATTCCCTACAACTAACTCTCACCTTTGTGGAATTTCACGCCGTAATCTGGGGTAAAATAAGTGATAATTTATTTCACTATTCGGCACCATTTAAACTGAGTTTTAATTTATTTTGAATAAAAATTCATGCGCATCTTTATAATTCTGAAAGTGTCGCATCTCTGGGAAGAAGTTATTTAAAATTTGGTTTTGTTCCTAGAATAAGGGATAAATTTACTTGTAGATTTGCGATTTTGTCCTGAAACAATGTCGTGGCCAGAGAAAATATCAGACAACTGATTGGTTAATCTACTCTTTTGATGTTGATGTGTGTGGAAGAATTGTGAACACTTCACAAAATATGTTTGAATTATAACAATCAGTCTTGAAACAAAATTTAAATATGTGCAAACATTCGGTTCAAGCCTTCTTGTCCGTGAAATAATAGGTTATTTTAGTTTTTTATAATATGTGGTTAGCATTTTCAGATTTTTCAAGAAATAAGTGATTTTTTATTGTTTGAAATTATATTTGAAATATATTTGGTATTAAAATATTCATTTATTGAAATTCCGCACGTGTTTGATTTTTTAGAAAATGCCTGTATATCCAGCAGCCTAAATTGTAACCCAACTGACAATGATTTCATCGATGGCACGTCCACCGATGTAGTTCCGAATGAAGACGACAGTGGCGATCTTCGATACCAGTCAGCTACGTGGGAAACCTGTTCGAAGACTATCGACGACCTGAGCTGTAGATCATTCGGAGTTGCTGTGAATTGTGGCAAAGTAACTGATGTGATCAGTTTTATTCGCAAAAGTGATTGTGATGTGAATCAAATGTGTGATGTTTATCCCGTTCGTGCTGTTAATCGAAGCTGTAATGTCAATGAAATTGGGGATGTTAATGAAAGTTATGCTTTCAAAGCAAAGGGTGCCCTCATAGAAATTTGTAAGGACAGTTGTGATGTTGATCAAAGCCGTAAAGATAGTCAAATTCGTTTCACCTTTCCGGAATTGGCATCTAAAAGCACTGCGCTTATGATTGCTATTAGTCGTATGACAGACAACTCAGACAATTTTTCACAAATTTTCAGAGTCTTAATGGAGCATCCGAACATCGATGTCAATTGTCAAAATAGTCTCGGTAACACTGGGCTGCACATTGCCTGTCAATTAGGTATCGCTATAGCAACTGATCTTCTTCTGCGGGACCCACGTTGTAATATAATGGTTGAGAACTATGAGGGAAACACACCATTGATGGATTTGTTAACCATAAAACGTACAGAGAAAACTGAGAAGGTATTAGAATGCTTTAGAAATGATGTCCATAGAATGCAACAGATACTGGAGAATGTAAACAAACAAAACAAACAAAAGAATAGCGTGTTGCACTTAGCATGCCTAAATGGATATTTCACTTTTGTGGAAAACATTATTTTAGATTTACGATGCAATGTAATTTTGCAAAATAAGAACGGAAATTTGCCCTGCATGGTCCTGCTGGAAAATTCAATGCAAGAGCATCATCGCGCAGAATTAATAGCAAAGACTATGCTACCACGTATTCAAGCTGAAATCAACACGCAAAACATTTGCGGCGATACTCTTTTGCATTTAGCGTGTAAATATAAATTTCTTGACGTTGTAGAGTCACTACTGAATATTTCAAGTTGTGACGTCAATCTCTTGAATGAAGATGGTAACACAGCTTTTATGTGTCTTATGGATGGGCATGAAAAAAATCCCGTCAAAAGAATTGAAATCCTAGCTATCCGTATGTTGAAAATGCTTAGAGGTGATATAAATTTCAAAAACAAGCAGGGAAATGCTCCTTTACACATTGCGTGCAAGGAAGGACTGACCGAAGTTGTGCAAAGCCTTTTAAGTTTACAAAGCTGTGATTCTTTTCTGCCAAACTCTCAAGGAAAATCATTTACATATCTGCTGGTAGAGAGGGCAGTTAAGGTTTCACCTATTAACTTTCTAGCTGCTTTGCGTTTTATTGATGCTATCCCCAAACAATTTGTTTTAGCATCATCTAAACTAATGTTTCATCTTCCAGGCGTTCTCGTTCTCTTTCTCAGAGAAGCCAATGATTTGCATTGCATTAAGATAAACAGAGTCACAAAAATGCAGATAGATATTCTTCTAGAAGAAATGGAGCTGATGGAATACTGTTCTAAAACCATTGCAACTGCAATCACGCACAATTCTTTTGACGTATGTTCTAAATTATTGATGAAAACAACCGAATTGGTTGATGATGGGTATATCGATTCTCAAACTGCCCTCCATTGTGCCTTACAGACTATGTCTTTCAGAAAAACCGCCTTACTCATGGCACACAGGCCAAATTTGAGTATAAAATGGCGAAGTCTGACTCCCTTGGAATTGGCAATTGCTATGGAATGCTCAGTAGATATTTTGGAGCTTTTAAGTAAGGAGGTGTCACAAAACGAACTTAAGCAATCCATAGCTAAATGTTCTGCTGTAGGGGAGTCAATGCTAGAGTGTGCCATCCGACTTGGTGCCAAGAAGTGGGTATATCAACTGACAGGTAAAGACATCGATGAGCCATTCGGCGAAATGAGAGGTGCTCAAAATAAAAGTCCTTTCGATGATCCAATGGTTTATTCTAAGACACTACGACTGGCACAATTGGGTACAATTGCTAACGATTCAAAAGTTCTGGCGATGGTGGAAAATTGTCGAAGCTACTTTAAGAAAGAAGAAATAAGTGAGATTCGACTTACAATCATGGACTTCCTAAGAACATTGTCCAGCGAAATTGAGCAGGAACCAAGTTCGTCTCATTTATCATTTAACCCTGTACTCGTAGGTAGTATGGCAGAAAACACAAGAACCTACTATCCAGATGAATTTGATGTTATATGTGCGTTTAAAAATGCCAGTGATATAATTTTCCAACATGCCTTTGAGAAGCGTTGTCAATTAATTGTTGATGGCGACTCACCCTGGAGACAGCTTTGTGTAGGAAATTGCCTTGAGCAAGGTAAAGTTGCTACAGCTCTTTTTGAGAAAATTGACAGTTCCCTCCAAAGAATAAGATCTAAGGCATGGCAGTTGGAATCCATCTGTTTGTTCAAATACCCATTGCTGTTGAAAGACAAAATATCACGCCTTAAATTACTTTGGCGAGGCAGAGTTTTTAAAGACTTGGTTGTAAAGGTGGACCTTGTTCCTGCATTTTCTTTCAGTACAGTAGACAATGTTGTCACTTTTGATACACCAGTAAAAATTGACATCACTACGTCTATGTATCTTCCTAAACAAATAGATCTCGTTCCTGGAGCCGTCTTACAAAGCAATCATTCTCCCTCTCTGGGCTTTTCTGCAAGTGGAGAATTTTACGTCATAGCAAAAAAGTCGCGCCACGAATACGATATGAGTGATTGTTATTTTCACCTTAGTACTTCAGCAGTTGAGGCAGCAGTTATTCTCTCACTCCCCAAAAATATCAAACAGGGATATGTTTTAGCAAAAGCCATGCGTATCGCTAGCATCTGTCAGCCGAAAGAAAGTCTAAGCCACTTTGAAATTGAAGAAGATATCCAAATAGAGGATTTTATTACTTCTTATCTTCTCAAAACGTGTCTGTTTTATTTACTTCAAGAAAGAAAAAGTGATAATGAAGAGAAAAGTGCGTTTTTCTGGGCGCAAGAAATTTATGAAACATTATATAAGAAATTGGAGCAAGTAAACTGCACAACTTTAATAGATGGTAAGAACCGCGCATCCAGAGAATGGATAGAAACTGGCTGGGTTCAAAGAGCTTTTCTGACTAAAAGAAAAGTAATTCTTGCTCTCGTCAAAAATATTGTTTTTTGGATGAAGAATAATAGAGACTCACTGGAACATTTGACATTTTGTTAACTTCCTGTCAAAGATTCAACATGTCATTGTTTTGTGTTTATGTTATAGTCTGAAGTATTTAAGATTTTCATTTTACATGCTTTTGCAGTTCGTTGCTTTCTTCGAAGATATTTGCAGAACATTAGTTTTTGTTTATTTTGTTGCAACATTTTATTTTTTAATCTAAATATTCAAATCAAACACACAAGGACAAATATTTAACAAATATTGACCTGTATGTCAACATTGGGTCAATAATATCTTTATGCTGATTTAAAATATGCCAATTATGATTTGCTATATAATTTAGCTGGTGTACTGATTACAAATAATTGCAATGTTTTTTGGCTTTTGTGCTCTGGTCAAAATTAGACATTGAAGGCTTGGAAATTGTCCAATAAAATTACAACATTTACCAAGATCGTGTTGCAACTGTGTTTAGTTAACAGTTTTTTTTAAAAAAAGGTGCAATTTTGATGTGGAGATAAAATAATTACACCTATTATGTTGAATAATTGTTGCTTCATCCAACAACTTGAATGATAATTTTTTTAAAATATATTTTATTAAAGTAATAGGGTTGTAAAATTCTGCTCAATGAATCAGCACATTTTTTTAGATTGCTTTGCACTGTTGGTGTTGCTTTGTATTTTATATTATTTCACACTATTTCGAAGGCGGAAATAATTTGTATATATTGAATAATGGTTATCCGTGATGTTTTGTCGATTAGTATGACAAGTATGGGTTAATAATGGTTGTAGTTGTATTGAGCTGAAAAAAGGATCGGATACGAAAGATGAAACATTGATATTTGTCTAATTGCAAATAATTTTGTGTGTTGTACATACATTTGAAGGAACGCCATGCATTACTATAATTACAATTAAATATGAATTCGAGATGTCCTACTAGTTGTAAAATCCTGCTCACTTAATCAGTAAATTTTCGTTTTTAGATTGTTTTGCACTGCTTGTGTTGTTTTGTTTTTATATGGTTTTGCATGCGGAACCTCGCGGTCTTTCTATGCAAAACCAAATATTTACGTTAACTATTAATGAACAGCGGTTTATATATTTGTATATATTGAATAATGATTATCCGTGATGTTTTGTTTATAAGTGTGATAAGTATGGTTTGCTAATGATTGTAGCTGTTTTGAACTTGAAAAAATCAGATACGGAAGATGAAACACTGATATTTGTCGAAAGCAAATAATGCATGTTGTACATAAATTTTAAAGAATGAATGTATAACTGTAATTGAAATTAAATATAGATTCAGGTTAATGCCCAACTTGCATAGCGCATGGGCTTTTCTATCAAAGTTAAGCAATGAATTTTTCACACTGTGCGTGTAATTCATTCATAAAAAGAGAGCGTGATATAAAATGACGCATTGAAGCGAAGTTAGATCATAGACAAGAACAGTTTTCACGCTTATAAAATGTTGTTATTGTGTATATTTATACACACTCAAATCTTTTGTAACTCATATCTTTGCATGTTTTTAAATTCAATGAATGATTTACTAATTTGTTAAGTAATGTTCATTGTATTTAAAATATTAAAATTTTTTACTTAAATAAATATAATGTTTTATTATTCCAGTTACTGTTCTTTATTCTGACAGTGACCTGCTTATAAAAAATGAATAACTAGACCGATTTTGCCACCGAGTGACGACATAAACGCTTGAAAGCTCTCTAGAACAGTCTCAAAGATTTACTGAGGTCTAAAATGAGGTCAAAAATGAGGTCTAACTCGCACCGTTTTCAAAATTGAGTCCAACTTCCGGTTTTTACTCGAAAGTGACCTTGAGGTCAAGATCCTCGAAAGTTATACCTTACTTAATGTCGTAATGGGCAGGAGGTAAAAAATGATGTCAAAATTGCTCTTACCGGAAGTTATACCTTGCGCGACATCATAGAGGGATGGAGGGAGAAAATGAGCTCAGAATTGCTATATCTCTTACCATTTTTGAGATAAAGTGCAAGTTCCGGTTTTGGTCTCGAAAGTGACCTTGAGGTCAAGGTCAATGGAAGTTTTACCTTACGTAACTTCGTAGGGGGTGCAGATCGAAAATAAGGTCAAAACTGCTTTATCTCTTACCGTTTTCAAGATGCAGTACAACTTCCAAGGCAGGTATATCTTATGTACCGTTGAGGAAAGGATGGAAGTTGAAATGAGATCGAAATAGTCCTTCTCTTACCGTTTTACACAAAGTGTTTGGTCTGTGTTCCAGTCAAATTGCTTGGTTTAAGTCATACCTTTCAAAACGACAACAGCGTATTGTCATTCCTGACGCTACCTCAGCACCGCGTACCTTTGAAACCGGGGTGCCACAGGGCTCCGGATTAGGTCCTTGGGCGAACAGAACATACACGCGTGAACTGGGCTTCTTTATTTTACTGTTTTCCATCCTATATCATCTATTTTGCAGATGATGCACAGCTTCAAAAGTCGATGAATCCAAATTCGATCGCAAACTAATGAGAAGCCAAAAGAAATGTGGAAACCTGCGTCAAAGAAATCTTAAATTGGATGAATGCAAATCATTTAAAGCTAAATGGTTCAAAAACCGAAGTGATTTTGGTTGATACTAAACCGCAAATAAGCAAAATAACATTCAGCTCATTAAATATTACTGATTCTGAAATCGCCTCAAAGTCCACTGTTAAAAATCTAGGAGTTCCTGTAGACGCTGATCTTAAAATGAAATTCCAAGTGAATCAAATCGTAAAAAAGTGCTACGCAAACCTAAGGCCTTTGAGAAGGTTTCGCAAACATCTCATTAAAATTTGGATCTTAACTAATTCACGCGTTTATTACATTACACTTAGATCTAATAACCAATGCGACCTGAAAATACCACGCTCAAAGTTAAAATGCGCAGGAGATAGATCTTTTAGGATTGCAGCCCCACACATATAGAGCAGTTTACCTCCTGAAATCAGAAGCTGCAACTCACTCGGAACCTCTAAGTCAAAATTAAAAACGTATCTATTCTGTTTAGCTTACCATCAAGTAACCACCAAGTTGTTACTCTAGTCAGCGAGTATCAAGCATTATGCCAGGTATTGTAGTTAATATTTATTCTTTGTCGGTTTTAGTTCTAGCTCTATTGTTTTATCAATTTATTACGTACTGTTTTATACCTTATATAGTAAATTGTTGGGCGCAAGATCAAGTGACTTGTTGTCTGTGCTATACAAGAAATACGCATAGTACGCAAAGTTTTCGAGATAAGGGGTAGCTTCCGGTTTTTGACTCGAAAGTCACCTTAAGGTCAATGTCACCAGAAATTATACCTTACATAACGTCTTAAAGGGGATGGCGGTCGAAAATGAGGTAAAATTTGCTCTATCTCTTGTAGTTTTTTTTTAGATAAAGTGCAACTTTAGGCTTTTGACTCAAAAGTGAACTGGAGGTCAAGGTCACAGAAATTTGTACCTGACCTAATGTCCTAAAGAAGGTGGAGGTCCTGGGTCTGGTGTGAATTTTTTCTGATTGATCTTATCATGCACATAAATTTTACTTACTTTAGAAGAGCTGTTGCTCTTTATCCTCTGTAAAACTAAGTGAAACACTCTTTTTTAAAGGACTAACAACAGCAACTTGTAATCGTATATATCAAGTGAATGAATGAATGAGCAACAAAACCTTAAAAATTGAAAAAAAATCAGCAACTTGTTCTTTTTGTAATGAAAAGCGCACTGTCAGCTGCTTGTAACATGCAAAGTAAGCAAAAGTCAGCGGCCTACGTAGCTGACAGTTAGCCTTTCAGTATCATCCAATCACAAGAGAGTATGCTCTCTGCTTCTACATACGCTCACAAACAGTAATGCTCTGCTAAGGATGACCGTAAAGGCTAAATATTCAGGACCGCCATTTTGTGGACGTTTTTTTGGGTGATAAGAGTTGGACGTTTTACGGGGCACTGGGTGGTTAAAAGTTATTTTTAACCGTCCATTTGTATAAAACTAAGCTGTCTGCACATTGTGTATCAAAATTTTGCTTTGAAGCCGACAAGGAAAACGAAATTGAAAATTACATCACCATGACATCACGCGATAAAAGTAACTTACCACATGTCCTTTGTCAAAAAAGTATTCTCATAAAGTATTTTGCTCGAAATCTCTGGGTCCAGCCGTTTTCGAGATATTCAACTTTGAAATATCCAAGACGTCACAAGACGTTAGTGACGTCCTGGGTCAATAAACAATTGTTTGGCAGCCGTTCACATAGTCGATTATAAGTGTGCCACATTTCATTCGCCTAGTTTAAGCCGTTTCGGATGAGATGTCTGGAACACGACGCAAAAATTTCTACTGAAGAAAGTGAAAAAACCTATCATCCCTTATAAATCAGAGGCTCTTGTGTGCTTCTGATCCCAAACGTTTCGTGTCGTTCATTTGCGTTGTTTTGGCTGTTTTGGTGATAGCAAATATACGTTGTGTATACTGTGTAACGTGACGTTTTCGATACTGGAAGAGAGGAGAGACGGTCATGTGTATCTAATCGTCATACGCACTGCAAGAACACCACAGCATTTAATAAAGTTAATAAAGCTGTACCAAATTTAATAAGCAAGCTTTAAAAAGTAACGACTCATAGCAACAGGAAAAATCTATTATTGAATGCAAATTATACAACAAGGACAATGACAAAAAAACAACAGCAACAACAACAACAAAAACAACAATAGTAACAAATGCAACAGCAGCAAGAAGAACAACAACAAAATAACTTGAAGTGACAGTTACTATTAAATCGTAAAAATATACATCAGTTCTCGGTTTGTGTTATAATACGCGCGCATTCATCAGTTGACTCTCAGTGTCTTTGACACAAGTGATGATATTATAGAGCACGTATAAAAGTGATTGTAATCAAGCATATATTCAAAATCGAAATCCCAGAATCAATTTATTACAGTGAAATATAAGATCGAACTTGATATAATGACTACTACTAACTTCATATATTATGTATGCAGCAGAACATCGCGACCGCAGCACCCTGGCAATCGGAAAGCTGGGTTATAATAGGGACGAAGTGCATCTCCAGCTTAATAATTTTCCCACGTTACAGTCAGGTAGTTTACTCTTGAAAAAATAAGCAATTTATCCCTTTACTCCGGTCCATAATAGATAAGAGTCATATGTATCGCCTATCATACAGGGACATTATAAAAGATAATTATGCACTCTTATACCATCACCATTACTTGAACAGTTGAAATCAGAACGCCTCAGAAATGATAGTACTTTCACTAAAGAGCGGTACGATTTCCGGGGTTCTGGGGATATGTGGCCTGGGGTTTGGTACACATGGACATTTCTGTAGCCAAAAGGGGGGATACACATAGTGCATTGATGTGGCCTAAGGGGAGTACACATAGAACATTTCTGTAACCAAGGGGTACACAAAGAACATTATGTAGCCTAGAGGGTACACATACAGCATTTCTATGGTATAGGGAGTAAACATAGAACATTTTGCGTACTAAGGAGTACTCACAGAGCATTTCTATGGCATATAGGGTACACATAGAGCATTTCTGTAGTATAAGGGGTACACATGGGGCATTTATGCTGTCTACGGGAACACATTATTTCTTTGGCTTAGGTGTGCACATGTAGCATTTATGTCGTCATGTCATACAGTTATATGGGACGGAGGAACATATTCAAAGAGAATTTTTTAGAGTGATTAAACTGGTGAGTGCTAGAAAACCAACCGTGCCTATAACTCTTAAACAATTGGGACCTGATACAAGCAATTAGCTTCAGATAATCAAAAAATATCAAAGGAAATCATATTGCAAAAATGTCAGCAATATATGATAATGATTATGCTAAGCACTCACACTCAAAGTCAATATCTCTTTAATGCTTTTGTCTGTTTACTTCTTAAAAACTTCTACTCCGATTTCCCTATGTTTTGTCTATGCTTAAAGATTTTGATAACGCAATATTGAATTTATTTCATGTCACACAATAAAGCAAGACAAACCGTTGGCACAAAAAGGTCAGATAAGACAGAATTAGTTGATGTAATTAATAAGTCAAAACGAATGATTCATTACAAAGTAGCTACTTTTTTCAAGCATTAATTGTTTGCAAAAATTAAATAAAACATTTAGCAAACATGTTTTACAAGGCTTCATATATTTTAGCTTAAGTTATCCTGCATATTCAGACATTTAACGTTTGATAAATTGTCGTAGTTTGATATTTGTCCATCTATAAAACTGTGAACCCATTGATCTTATCTTCTTTATAGCAACTACTTTTTGCCTTATATCATGCATATTTCCTCTTTTCCATCTCACAACAATCAAATCATTCTGAAATACGGTGCGTGAAAGCGCAGGAACAGTGCATACATTGCTTGACTGCCTTGTTGTTAACATGCCATCGATAAGAAGTGAATGTAGATAAGACTGCTCTGAAGTACACGGTGAAGTATCCACGTAGTGCATCTATTTTATTGCAGTTGAGATTACACTTGATAAATATAGGCTTTACTTTAACCTCATTTGTATACCAATAGTGAAGCAATAAAGCTTTTTATGAGCGAGAATAGGAGTGTATTTCTTTGATTAGCCGTATCCATGGTCGCTACTGACAAGACAACAAACACTGTCACAACAAACACGACCAAACCGGTTAATTACAACACTGAAAACCAGAAACAGAATATAAATTTTAATAGACTATAGTTTTTGTGAGGATTCAAACACATAATTTGCTAACAACTTTTAGCAATGGTAACCTGTGGTAACAATTTTTCATTTTAATGCATTTTTAAACAATATAAGGATCAGCATTTTGCCAGATGGATGGCAGTTTTTGATTGATATCGAAAGTTTGTTAGAATAAACACTGCCATATTTACAACGCAATCTTTAGAGGCAAAACAACAATGGGAGAGAGTACGGATGAGCGTGTGGAGGGAGAGGAGGTTATTCATGACCAAAGAGTGGAATACATGGCCAATTACGTCATGAAGGCGCTGAAGGTGAACCACAGCAAGTGGAATAAAATGCAAGGCCAGGAAGAAAACAACAAACTTATACACAGGTGAGTAATGTCTTATTTGAATGCTTATTTGAATGCTTATTTTGATTATTTAAAAAACGACATTATAATTTCGGATAACACAATTATAAAATCATAAAACTGTATTTTTGCAATATATATACGATGTTCTCAGTTATTGAAACTAAACTAGACCCAAAAAACGCACTGATCATTTAAACGTAAACTAAACATAAATCAATACCATTTTTGTGTAATAAAACGGCTGAAAAAGAAAATTTGTCACCTGCAAAGATATAAATGACGGTTAAATGCAAGCAAAAATATTCATGCCTTCAATCGGTATGTTGCTGTAGTGCGCTGTATTATCGACAGATGTCACTCTAAGGTTGTGATTTAATTATGTTCGTGCGCGCATCAAGTATTCGTGCTTTACAGCTTTCTGGAACGCGCCGAGCCGCGCATGTTGCTGGTAGTGGCGACACCTGCTGGGGCATTGGTGCTTTCCGAACAGTGGCCGGAGCAAGTGAAACAGAAGGCTTGTTATTTTGTTAAGAAATCCCAGGACCCTGTCTCCAAGGACATACCAATGAGAGCACAGGTTCACCATGGTGACTTGTCATACTCACCAGTAGAACAATTGTCTACATTCGTTGAAGAGGTCAGTACTTTTTTATCCATAAAATGGCAACTAATCTTTTCCTTATAAGGTATTTATTGTATGCAAAAGTTCTCCTGGCCTGAGGTTGGATGTTTTCAAAGCGATGCAAACTTTCATTGGACGAAAAATGTGTTGCAGTCTCTCTACCCAAGACGCCTGTTAGAATTCTACCACTCACTCTTTCGTGGAAAATCCCTGGATGCACTCACCTTTGGTCTATTATGTGCAAAACAAACTATAATTAAAGTTTTTATGTTGTTGGTGTATTCTTCTGAAGTCCCTGTTAAAAATTCCGTATTTTTCGTTATGTGGCTATGTTATAACTTGCATAATATTCATTAATAATTCTTGAGATGAATTTCTTACTTTGTTTCAATTTAAAGCAAAGTTTGTTTCAATTTAAAGGTGCTAGTACCGTTACTAGGCAACCAGCTGAATCACGATGGATGGCCGCGTGTTGTGTCGCATGATCTCCTACGTCACGTTCAAAGTTTGAAACAAGAAATGTATGTGATCACAGGAGAGGTACAAGGCAAAACCCTCTTACCTTTACCAGTCAACGAAGAAGATATCGAGGAAGCCATCGAGAAAGTAGAAACGTGAGTCAAAATCATTCAAAATCACTCTAAAATGGCCCTAATAAGAAAAACACGAAAAAATAATGTCTACTTATGTTATATATTATTATAAGATTTTTGTTATAAGATTTTCATTTTGAAATATACCGCACACCTCATTTAAAGTGTACAAATAGTACGCTTCAAATACATAACTTGATGACGTCATAAGTTTATGCTTAAAAGTGCTTATTTCAAATCTCTTATACATAGTGACGGGACGATTGACATGAACACAGTACATGCCTTTGAATCGATCGTCATAGATTGGACGTATCAAATACGTAATGTACTCAAAAAGGATTCATCCGAGCCCATTCTAGATGGCCTGAACCCAACGCCGAAGGTCGAAATCGGGTTCTGGAAAGCAAAAGCTGCTAATCTGGAATGTATTTATGACCAGGTAATTATTGATCGTTATAAAGTAACAAACAGAAACATAAAGTGTTGTTTAATGATGTCAGGATATTAATAATGAATATTAATTATATTAATGATATTAACAATGAAGCCTTAAAATCCAAAACAGCACTGACTGAATGAATAAATTGTACGTAGCATGCTGGAGTAAGACACAAAGTAACTAAGCTTTTGCTTGACAGCTGCGGGATCCTAAAGTGCGGAGAATGGCAGAGTTTTTAGAGAAGACAGACAGCTCGTATTTCCCGGCATTCAAAGTCATATTCAGAGAAGTAGTTGCTGGTAGCAATGTTATGTTTTTCCCTCAATATTCAAATTAAATCAGTGGGGGATACAGGAGAAGATCTTTTCAGGAATACAGGCTGAGGTTAAGGTTAAGGTTAAGCTGGGGTTGGGTTAAGGTTAAGGTGGGGTGGAGTTAAGGTTAAGGTTAAGCTTGGGTGGGGTTAAGGTTAGGGTTAGGGTTAAGGATAAGGTGGGGTGGGATTAAGATTATGGTTAAGCTGGGGTGGGGAGGGGTGTTAAACAAAGAAAAGATCTTATCAATGGAATTATTGAATGAAAATAAGAAGCTCAAAAGTCTAAATGTTTTCCGAATTTGAGGGTGTAACAGCCCTTGAATTGGATCGATCAAATGCATAAATAACTACCAATATGGTATGAGTTAAGTAAGCAAACGTCCTGCTTCCTTACATATAGAACAAAGAAGTTATTCATATTCAGATGTTTGGATGCAACTTCAATTTAATTTTTAATTCTTATTCAACAAATAAAGATTAAACCCCAAATTCAGTAGACACTTGGAGGTCGTGGATTGCAACGGACAGTTATTAGATAGTATTGCCATTGTAGTAAATTACTCTTCTGGTGTACTATGTAGAAATGGTTGTCTTAACAGGAGCAATGCAATGCAATGCAAGCTTGGTTAAGGTGTCCTATGCTTAATCTTCTTCCAGTGTAACAAAATAATCACATTTAGACAACCCTTCTATTATTACTTTGCACTTTGTTTTAGCTTGTTAATTCCAGGTAAATGTTAATAAAAGAAAAATAGGTCAAACAGAAACGAAATAGCTCAAACGTTGTGTATTTCAGCAACTTGGCAACTAAAAGGTAACCATTGGTCGTGCAACTCTGGTGCTAATTTCTCTACTCCGTATGGTCCAAATAAATAAAATGTGCTGGAGTTAAACATTATGTCATTCTGCGTGTTTTGTTATGAACACAGCACTGACGGCGTCACAAGATATCAACCTTCACCTGAAGCCTCTGTCCAACCATTTCCAAGACTACGAACAAGCAGACTTCGATCGATCAGAGAAATTACTTGCACCTATGATGCACACTGTGTGCCTAGTGTGGGCCAGTTCCGAGTATTACCGAGATCCGGGACGTGTCATTGTGCTGCTGCAGGAGATATGCAATATGATTATAGAATGTGTAAGTAAAAAAACATTGAGACCATGGGGGGAGAATCCAGGATCCATTCAGGGGTTGCTCCGCTCCCCCAACCCCAAGCACCCCCCCCCCTACTGTCCCCTCTGCGTTTCCACCCACCACTATACACCCAAATTAAGAAGCATTGAGACAGAGGGGGCGGGTCCAGGGGGTATTTAGAGGTTTCTGTTCCCCTCTCCCTAATCCCTACGCTCTCCAACCCACTCCCCCTCCGCCCCGCCCCTCACTATATGCACCAAGTTAAGAAAGACTGAGACCTAAGTGGCTTATCCAAGGAGTTTTCAGGGGTTCCTATTCCTCACCCCTCCTCCACTCCCACCCCCATCCCCACCATACACATCAAGTTAAGAAACACTGAGACGTAAGGGACCAATCCAGGGGCTATTCAGGGGTTGTTTTCCCCTGCTCCCCACAGCCCTCCGCTCACTTGCCCACCGCTCTACCCCCACTATACATACCAAGTTAAGAAACACTGAGACGTAAGGGGCGGATCCAGGGGTATTTTGAGGTTTCTATCTCCGTCTCTCACTACGCACATCAAGTGTGAAAAAATTGACTGTTAAGCTTCGTGTTTTTACAGAAAAAAAGGTTGACTGGTAAACTCGCTATTTCGAGTGATTTTTAAAACTTGAACTTCCACCACTGTGACATTGACTTCAAAATTATTTTATGATTTCTGACATCAAACTACAAAACAACTACATAAATATAGCGTATTGAAATAAATTAAATTTGTTTAAAGTGTTGACAAATGTGAATGCGTGTGTGCTTAGGCGATGGAATATGTCGATCCACTGGAACTTTTCAAAGGTGACGTTGAAGAGGAACTAGAGAAAACCAGAACAGCTCTTCGCATCACAACTGCATTCAAGGTACGTATTTGGATTGGACAAGTGAGAAAATTAAATTATATAATCTGTAAAGCTTGAGGACTGATCCAGAAAAACCCTGCTTCAAACTATAGCACTGCAGCATATCGATATCGAACAGTGCGAAATGGTAAAAGAACATTGTCGGATCAAACCAAACTCAAGCATCGATTTTATTTATATGTTTTTGGTCATGATTTTGCCTAAAAGTAATGTTTTATGCGTTCGATAACGTTTGCATTGATTTGAGATGTTTTCACGTGCATAGTTATGTTATTAAGTAGGTAGCTAGGTTGCGAAGCAAATACATGGGTGCCTAGTGGGGTTTTCGGTTAGTTAGGTTGCGAAGAAGGTAGGCAGATTGTGAAGCAATACACAGATGCGATAGACTGGCGTTTTTGGTTTTGGAAAAGTGATTAACACGACCATGCATTCTTACCCTTTAAACATAGTGCAAAAACATCAAAATAGTGTTCCATAGATAATTCCGCGTCAAATAGTATTTTTTTATCTTAGACTATGCCAAGGTATGATATATAGGCACATTTAATAGAAAAAATCCCTATTTGAGTTTTAAGCTTATTGCACACGAAGGTTATTCAACTCATTATTCAAAGTATGAACAAAGTATGTAATTACAAGCAAGGCACAAAAAACTTTGCATTTGTATTCTTTAAATTCTATAAACTGAAACAAAAAGACTTATCACTTAAAATCTGACACACTGATCTTTCAAATAATCCTTTTGGGTACAAATGTTTGAACGAAAATTAAAACAATTTAGTTTTTAAAAATTAGACAGTATATGAAGAACACAGAGCCAAGTTAAAGAGCTATTTCAAGGATGAGCAGGTGCCGGTGGAATGGGAGTTTACACCAAAGCTTGTCTTCACGCGGTATGATCAATTTCTGCATCGCCTAGAAGCAGTGACGGTAAATATCGTAACGAACTTAGCGGTTTTAACGGTTTAAGTGGGTTTAACGGTTTTAATGACTTTAATGGGTTCAGAGGTTTTAACTATTTTAGTGGGTTTAACGGTTGTTACGGTTTAGTGGGTTGAATGGTTTAGCGGTTTTAATTGCTTTAACAATTTTAACGGTTTTATTTGGCTTAGTGCCTTTTTACGGTTTTAGTGGGTCTAACGGGTTTTACAGTTCAGTGGGTTCAATGGTTTTAATGGGTTTAACTGTTTTAGTGAGTTTAACGGTTTTAGTTGATTTAGCGGTTTTAACGGTTTTATTGGGTTTAGCAGTCTTAGTAGTTTTTATGGATTTAACGGTTGTGAAGTTTATTTACATTGCAATTAAACACGATATTTTCACTGTTTTTAATGCCACTGATGATGATTGATATTATTTTCAATTACAGTGCATTCTCAAAAGCTTTTCTATCAACCGCAATTTAAAATACACCGTAACAGTTTCCACGTTAACTATATATTCGTGATATCAACGCTCTGTCCCATCTCTCTCTCTCTCTCTCTCTCTCTCTCTCTCTCTCTCTCTCTCTCTCTCTCTCTCTCTCTCTCAATTTTGCCAGATATCAGTTGCACTAGATTGATACTCGTCCTCTTTGTAATTTATATTCTTATATGATATTTTGCATTATGTTGTTGTTGGCGTATTACTATATAGGAGTATATGAATATATGAGTATATGTCAGTATATAATCACACCGATTCTTTCCTCGTGTTTGTTTATTTCATTAGGTTAATACTTTACAAGATTTCTCAAATCGTTGCGCTTTGCCTTCTGTTTGACTAGGAACTGTTTGAAACATGCTTGGACCTGCTCAAACTAGAGAAAATTGGCTACGGCGGGGTCAAAGGCAAAATGTTATCAGATCTGACGGACGAACTGTACCTGGAGTTTCAAGACCAGTACAAAGTGTTTACAATGAGCACTTACAACTGCCTGGATGTCAATGACCCGGTAACGCAGAACATTCGCTTGCTTAAGTAATAAAACTGGGTTCCCCTTGTAAAGGAACTGGACAAAAATATCAGCTTTTTCCTTCTCCCTAAAAGTTTTGATGTTATCCATTGTCTATAGCCTAGACTTAGAATCCGTTCCATGTGCCCCCTCCATCGACGTGCATACTTCAACAATGGTCCCATACAAAAACCAAGAAATCAAAATATAACTAATGATAAACTTACCGAAAGCAGAACTAATAATAATAAATAAATGAAAGAATTATTTAAAAAATAACTTTCACGGTACGTTCATTCTAACAGCCCGATGTTTTCAATTCAATTTCAGCCAGAAATTTATTGATATTATTCTTCATCTGCTTTTGCATATTATCACTTAATAAGTAAATAAACAAGTAAGCAAGAGAATAGACAACACGAACCTTATCTAACGCCTAGTTGAGCCTCGGTTGAATTCATAAAAGTTGCCTGTATAGTTAACAAAGTGTGTTAACTGGCCTTTAATTTTAATTTAATATTAGGACCAAATTCTTAACACAATTTGTTTGCGCGTTTTGGCTAAACAAGCTGATATTGCCTGTGTGTATGGTGTGCAGTTAACCGTACCTTTTCAAATACTGGTGCAGAGAATTAACGTGGAACAAAAAATAAAACTTTTCTTCCCATATTAAAAAAGAACTTCTCATTCAGACTTTCTTGGAAGATTATGAGAACTTCAGACTGTGTATATCCGACATGGACCGCCGGCTGGCCAATATCGTCTGCATAGCCTTTGATGACTGTTCAAATCTCGAGGCTGTATTCAGGGTAATTATTTTCAATGTTGGATCTAGTGGGGTCACGTCCAGTCCTTAAATTTGAAAAAAAAAACATTTAGCTGGTGAAGTCGTTGCATCCACGCTCTCTAAATTAAAAACAGAACAGTTAACTAGTGAACTTGCTGTTTCGGATGTTTTTAAAATTGGAATCCACCTCCTACCTCTAACCAAAACCTGTATGCCAATTATTAATTTTGTAAATCATTTTTCAAGCTCAAATGTTGTATTTACTAAATTACAATGAGTAATCTCAAGTATCAAACAAGCTTTTTTATTACGTGTTTGGATTTGAACTCTATAAAAGGCATATAATTTCGTGTTATTGTTTCTCTTAGCTTATTGACGTAACCGGGCCATTGCTGGAAAGACCACTGATAAAGCAAGAATTTGATGAGAATTACATGAGACTGGTAGCGATGATGCAAGAACATCTGCTGAATATCAAAGACTTGTATGATGAGCACATTCAGGTATTATAGCAATGATGCAAGAACATCTGCTGACTGTCAAAGACTTGTATGACGAGCACATTCAGGTATTATAGCAATGATGCAAAAACATCTGCTGAATGTCAAAGACTTGTATGACGAGCACATTCAGGTACTATAGCAATGATGCAAAAACATCTGCTGAATGTCAAAGACTTGTATGACGAGCACATTCAGGTATTATAGCAATGATGCAAAAACATCTGCTGAATGTCAAAGACTTGTATGACGAGCACATTCAGGTACTATAGCAATGATGCAAAAACATCTGCTGAATGTCAAAGACTTGTATGACGAGCACATTCAGGTACTATAGCAATGATGCAAAAACATCTGCTGAATGTCAAAGAAATGTATGACGAATACATTCAGGTATTATAGCAATTTATGTTAGAGCATCTGCTGAATATGAAAGAGTTCTGTGATGAGCACATTCAGGTAAAACAGTAATGATGCAAGAACATCTGCTCTGTTTCAAAGAGCTGTATGACGAGCACATTCAGGTATTATAGCAATTATGTAAGAACGACTGCTGAAGATGAAAAAGTTGTATAACGAGCACATGTTAATTTTACGTGCTTTTTCATTTTTAAAACTTATCACCTGACACAGTTGATACATCAAAATTTTGCATCAAGTTTCAGATCACTCTTATATAACGTTGTTGTCAGTTAGCGTCAAGGTATTACACAAGATAATATTAGGGCATCAAGGAATGCACTACTTGAATTGCTATGATCTTAAAATACAATTGAATATTTTTAAGGAATATATAAAAGAAAACGAAGAAGAATTATTGACGTTAACATTATCTCTGTTATTCACAGTCAAACTTAAACGATCTCACTGTATGAGTGTTATGGTAGTTTATGACTGGCTTGTCGCTATTGTTTGTCGGCTTATAGGCTCTGAAACAGGGAGAACTCAAGGCAATTCACAAGAACATGCCTCCCGTAGCTGGGCATTTGAAGTGGTCATCCGAGCTCAAAGACAGAATGTTTGCCAACATGGACTGCTTCAAGCGCATAGACCACCCGTAAATATATTAACTTGTTAATTTTGTGGCGAATAAAAGACACATTGAGTATTCGTAAAATATTAGCCTACTAATTTTAGTATGATAAGAAATAAATGACTGCTCTGAACGATGCATAGGTTGCAACACTGAATACTTTATTTGCCTTAATTACAAGATTAAATGCAGGGATAATTCTACTGAAACACATTTTTGTTAACAAATGTCAGTCAATGCTATAACTATAAAACAAAGTATTGCAATGCTTTACTGTGCACATAATATAGCATAATATACAATATGCAATTACAGATGCATGGAAAGCCAGCAAGCCAAGACAGTGTTTGAACTATACGAGCAACTCATGAATTTACTGACAGAGTAAGCTGCCTGTATTCTCACCAATATTTTAATGTGTGTAAAACTTTCAGTTACGTTGTTATAACGATGTAAAATAGATATTATCAGTAGTAAGTAGCGTTAAGTTGTTGGGTATAGGAAGGGCGAAGAGTATAGCTCGACGTAAATATCTAAGATATATTTATCTTTTGCCCTTGTTTCCACCGCCATACCATGTCAATGAGCTCTTTTTATTAGCCTTTCTACCAGTAATGATTAACACCACAGGATGAGAAAATAAACACAGCTTTCTTGCTTCTTCGTACCCGAGAGTTTAAATGAAATGACTTGCCAGTGTTCTCGTAAAAGGCTCCAACAACATTTTACGATCCTTCTGTTCAGTTGCATTGATTTTCAAATAAAATATTTTATTACATTGTGATAGCTTTCTCAAAGCCGTCTATTTATCAATGATGTAAGATGTATGTATTTTCACTACCGTGGTGAAGAAAATATAATAAATGAATACAAAACATTTTCAGACCACATTCAATTGTATTGATATGTTAAATTTGAGCTTTTACCTGATTTTAATTCATGACTTTTGGGGTTAAGGTTCGAGAAAGAGATATTCGAGAAATGGTTGACTATTGTTGATGAGGGGTGCTCCTTCAACCTAGACCAGCCTTTGATTGTCCGCAATGAAGAGACCAACCTGATAGCTGTGAACTTTGCCAACGAGGTAAAATAAGCGGATTTGTTCTTGGAAATTTACCGAAAAGTTTTGACTTTTCGTCCGTATGAGCTTGGGTAAAACCTTTAAAATAGTGATAGGAAAAACATAAAAGCTGAATAATTCTGTTTTACCAGAAAGATATTCGTTAGTGGGATGCAAAAGAGGCAGAATAATATGTTAACTATATAGTTTTGGATGATGGCTTATTAAAATGTTAAGTTTGTATATTAAAGGAAAATTAGCATTTTAATGCTTGTCTGAATTGTTCTTGGAAATTTACCGAAAAGTTTTGACTTTTCGTCCGTATGAGCTTGGGCAAAACCTTTAAAATAGTGATAGGAAAAACATATAAGCTGAATAATTCTGTTTTACTAGAAAGATATTCGTTAGTGGGATGCAAAAGAGGCAGAATAATATGTTAACTATATAGTTTTGGATGATGGCTTATTAAATTTTTAAGTTTGTATATTAAAGAAAAATTAGCATTTTAATGCTTGTCTTTATCATTTTACTTATAATTTGGCGTAATAGATTAGGCGAAAAAGACACAGTATACGAAAGGGTCCGAAGGAACGAAATAGTTTGTACTAGTTGAATTTATTATTCAAGCAAACATATGAAGAGAAACTGTACATATATAGTCACAGGAATTGATTAATTTGAAGGAATTACACCTAGTAAAATCCTACTGCATTTCACTTTCAATGATGTTTTAGCTTGCGGCAGTGCTGCGGGAGGTGAAATACCTGGAACAGCGCAATTGTGAGGAGATTCCAGATTCTGCGGCCAAACTCTTCCAGAGGAATGACGAGCTGCGTAAATACACAAACAACCTTGACGTCACCGTCACGTGGTACAACAAAGTCAGAGAGACCACACTTGAGGTTTGCATACACGTCTCGAATAAAAACCATTGTTAGATAACTATGTCACAACTGGGTATTTGGCCATTGTCAAGGCTGCCTAGTGTCTATTGTTTAGTGTCTAGGTTAAATCTGCATTCTGTGGTTCTGATTAAAATATTCTGTCGAGTACACATATTGCTTACAGTAGCATTTTTAATTTATCCATTACTGGTACCAAAAGTGTTTTGCTAAGGATTTTTTCATATTGTCCCTTTCTGACGTCTATGTTGGCGATCTCAACTAAAACCTTAACAATGTTTTCAAATGACGTTATTAAAATGAATGCTTTTAAAATCGTAAGTTAAGTTTACTCGAGCCGTGTTTAGTTTACTCTTAAGCATTCCTTTAGTCTGCTTTTTGTTCCTATGTGATGGTGTATTCCTCACTCTGAATTTATTTATTTTTTTAGCTTTTTTAGTAGTCTACTAGTATCAATGTTAAATCTGTGCATTGCTTTTATATATTATTTGCTTATGTTATGGATTAATAAAATAATAAAACAAATTCCATTTTATGAGCGGCAGAAAATATCTGTTATTATTTGAAAAAACATTTTCATGTAGTTGTCCACGGATCGTTATGGATAAAGTTACAATGAGCTATTCATAGAATTACAAAATCATTCGGACTTACATCAGATTGCAATGTCATTTAATTGTTTTTTAAATATAAGGTGGAGTTTCCCCTTATAGAAGAACAGCTTGAAGCAATTGATGCACAGTTAAAGCGAGGAGAATCGGAACTCACTTGGAATAGTGAAGGTTTGTGGGAATACGTACAAGAAACCAGGGATATGGTAAGTTGTGGCTAATCTGTAGGCAGAGTCACAGCCTCGCCGCCATTTTCGAATTCCATTGGTTTAGATGGGTAAAACTGGCGATATATTTGCCATCAAAACGGAGCCGATGTTGTTTTAATCAAATATCACAAGTTCAAACCTGTTCTAACTACTGGATTTCAGCTGATTTTCAAGATGACTGCGACTCCGTGATTCGGCTCATCGGAAAATGAATGAATAGAACTAAACGATCTTTTACTGATCAAGAAGTTTACTGGTTACAGTGTAGGCAATGTAATGCCTGGAAGCAATGGTTTCATTGATAACTTCCGATGATTGGTTCCATTGAGGGATCTAATCTTGTGTTCCATTGATAAATCACATTCTTTGGTTCCATCGATAGCTCCCAATGATTGGTTCCATTGATAACCGGCATTAATTGGTTCCGTCGAACACCGGTATTGATTAACTGAATCAAATAACTCACACTGATTGCTTTTTTGACAAATTACACTGATTGTTGCAGATGCATGACTTAGAGCAAAGAGCGCAGAAATGCCATGACAACGTGGATGATGTCGTGAAGCTCATGGCGACGTGGAATGACGCCCCGCTGGTGACCCGCAAAGACATGAAGAAAACAGAAAAGCTAGCTGACCACAAAGAACTCACCGAAATGGGAGCAAAAAGGTCCTGTCAAATTTGTTATGTTATTTAATTTTAACCTAAAATATATAACAAGTGACCACAATAACACGGTCAGTATATTACAGTTCAAAATAGAATTGCTTGTTTATTTCTTGCTGCATTAAATTAAAAAAAAATGTGGATAATTTGACAATAAATACAACTTCATAGTATGGTCTCTTCGCTCATGTGGTTATTTGCTCAGACCAAGTAAACATTGCGACTTGATATCGACATTGGGTAGACGGATTGTGGTTGTGAACAATGTTTATCTACTGCTGTCAGAACGTTGTACAGACGTCATAAAGTGCTCTGATCTTGACATCGGCAGTTGTAGCGTGAAAAGTCAATGCCCTCTCACCCCTTCCAGTCAACGTATCCACACCCTTTTGTCATCCGATCCTGCAAGATACGCATGAAGACCATCTTCTAGAATAATTTTCCAAAACTGACGGGGAAAAATATTTTAGTCTTCATTTTGACCTATTTTCAAAATGATCTGGTAGATTGTTACTTTCTTATGAAGACGTTGATGTTTCATTGTGACTCCGACGTTTATGCAACGTCATTTTATCAACATATATGCAGCGTTCTACCAAAGACGAGTTCTGGTCGTGACCGCTCTACACTGAGCAGTAGTAGAGGAACATTGAGCAGTTTTACAAAAACATTGAGCAGTCGTAGAGGAACATCAAGCAGTTGTACATGAACATTGAGCAGTTCTAGAGGAACATCGAGCAGTTGGACAGGAACATTGAGTAGTCGTAGAGGAACACATGCTTATTGTCGGAATCAATAAAAGCCTAATTATAGCCAAATTTAACGACATGATTACCTCAGGCTTTGACCTTGAATCGAAGTCGTATCGACGTCAAAATATTTATTAGGTAGTATTTTGGTGATATCGCTGGTTGCTACTTTATTGCGGTCATCAGTGGGCATCTTTTCACAATCAAGCTAGGCAATATTTTCACTGGCCCAGCCTTATAAAAAATATAAACGATAACTTTGAAGGTTCAGCTACCATTCTGTTTAAAATTACAAAGAGATATTTGGTGCAGTGATAACCATTTGGTTATACAGATATGCAGAAATCACACAAGCGGGCAAGAGAATCCATGCCCTAGTGCAGGAAAACCTGGAGCTCTTCAAAGCGGATGTGACGTCTGAAACATGGAAAGCCTACATCGATTACATTGACGAAATGGTACTTGTCTGTTATTTTGCTGGAGTTTGCTTAAAATCCGTTTATTTAGCTGTTTAGTCCAGTACTGTCTTGAACGGTGACTTTTCCTGTTTTTTGGATTTAATTGTTCTCTCACACAAGTATATGACAAGACTGCTGATATTTTTGGTTTATCCACAGAGCAAGATTTAAAACATCTTTACCATTAACCAGGTTATACTCATGCTTTCCTTAGGCCTTAGCCTTCTCACCGCAAGCATTTATTTATAATTTGAAATAAATAAGTAACATTTAAAAGATGTTACTCATTCCTGTAGACTTTTTAATAAATATTTTAGAAAAAAGGGAACCGCAGCGCAATTTTTAAATCTGGAGTTTTTTCATGTCTGAGCATAATCTGCAGATTGTGGATGGATTCACCAGTACGGTGGAGGTCAGCCTGGATTACTTACTCAACAATACCGAATCCAATCAAACAGCACATTTGTCCGAAATACAGTTCCTCCTGCAGGTTTGTATGTGTGTGGTAATTGCTACCACTTACTCAACAATTTCCAGCCCAATCAAACAGCACATTTGTCCGAAATACAGTTCCTCCTACAGGTGTGTGTATGTGTGGTAATTGCTACCACTTACTCAACAATTTCCAGCCCAATCAAATAGCACATTTGTCCGAAATACAGTTCCTCCTACAGGTGTGTGTATGTGTGGTAATTGCTACCACTTACTCAACAATACCGAGCCCAATCAAATAGCACATTTGTCCGAAATACAGTTCCTCCTACAGCTGTGTGTATGTGTGGTGACGTTACAGCTCATCAAGTGCTTAAAAACCAATCATGATAATTATAACAAAAATTGACCTATTTATAAGAAATCGATATCAAAGTGCATTAGCCGCTTAGGTGGCATAAGAATTAAAGCAAATAATTTGTGTAAATATCAAATAACAGCTCTTAAATGCAATTGCGTTATAACAGACTATATTGTCTATTCTTTTTAATCTAATTGTTAGTATTTGAAATATTCAAGATATTCTTCAAGCTGTGTTGTTTTCAAGCTGTGCTGTTTACAAGCTATGCTGTTTACAAGCTGTGCCGTTTACAAGCTGTTTTGTTCACAAGCTGTGCTGTTTACAAGCTGTGTTGTTTACATTGGTGATTCTGGTCTATTTAAAACAGGCTCCGGACATGGTTTTCAGTCGCTCCATAGAGTTCCAAGTGCCAGATGGTTTCTATGACTACACAGACAGCCTCATTGGGGCTATTTACAAGCAGTGCTCCAAAATTCAACGCCTGTCTGTACACAGCGGACAGCCACACTACCAGGTATATATATATATATATATATATATATATATATATATATATATATATATATATATATATATATATATATATATATCACATGTTACCCATGACATACAAAGATGGTTTAGCACAGAAAACATGTGTATATATGTTCACCGCATGCTAAGAGCAACATGTGTTAAACATATGTTAACCATATGGTTTAACACATGGTAACCAAGAATTTGGATCACATATGGTTAACATGTCTTAATAGCTTAGTGAATATGTATTATATGTTGCACCATCTGGTGAGCATACGGTTGCATGTGGTAAGCATATGTTGATTATATGGTGAACATATTGACCAACCAACTTCAACGGTGGTCAAATTTGTTATCTATTGGACCTGTCTTTTAGACCTATCTGTTAGATCCAATTTTGGATTTCTTGAAAACAGTATTCTAATTCAAAGCACGGAACTACTTTTAAATCCGCCTTTATGCAAATGCAGTTTGCTTTCTCCTAAGGTCAGCTTTTATCTAACAACGGCTCACTTTGTTTATGTACGTCACATTTACGTTCCAGCCGGACATAGAGGACATGGGGGACTTGACGGAGAAGCGCACTGAGCTGATGACGCGCGTCACGAGTGTCCTACACAAGGCCAACGAGTTCCGCAACTCGTACGAGCCTTACTCGTATCTGTGGGTGGATGACAGGGCGGAATTCATGCGCCAGTTTCTGCTCTACAACCACGTGCTCACCACGGAAGAGATCGAGGCGCACGCAGAGGAGGGCGTACCGGAAGTGCCGCCCACCCTCGTGCAGTTCAAAGAACAGGTGCCTGCTCAGTGGTCTTGCAACTTCTATTTATCAAGCTAAGCTGTTTAAAGCACAGTTTACCACTTGAACAGTTACAGTATCGATTAGTCAATTATATCGATATATGACGCTTTAAGTATTACTTTTTCGTGAAAAAAATCCCTTTTATAAAGCGTGACGTCAGAGGCGACATATGGTAACCCCAACCATTGACCCATTGCGTTGAGAACAGATTGACACGTATGAGAAGATCTACGAAGAAGTGTCCCAGTTTCCGGACACGCAGGCCTTTGACACGTGGTTTTTGATTGACGCCAAGCCGTTCAAACAGGCCTTACTCAACACCATCAAGCGCTGGAGTTTCATGTTCAAGCAGCATCTTATTGATCACGTGACCAATAGGTACTAATCTTTGCTTCTGTCCCGTGTGGCTAGTTTCTGTTCTATATTTGTTTACTTTCAAAACAGAAAAAACAATTTCAGCCAATCAAATTCCTGCAAGAAGTCACATGGCAAACAGATAACCACGATTTCATGTTAGTCTTCATCACATGACCAACTTGGCAACTAATCGGGCATGATCTCTTTGGTCACGTGACAGAAGGCAACTAATGGACAATCAGCATTTATATTGATCACACGACCAGTGTGTAACCATGGTTCCATGTTCGGGCAGTATTCCTTGCGTGTTCTGAACGCCACTGAAGCTTAGACTAAATAATTAACACGTTTATTGAACTTATCAATGTTACTTAAAATTTCGCACAATTTATTTTCTTTTTAGCCTGGCTGATCTTGCCGAGTTTATCAAGGTTTCCAATGGTGTCCTGATGGCTCCCGTTGAAGAGGATGACTATGACGGCCTAGTAGACTGCATGGAGCAGCTAAACGCGGTCAAGGAGAGAACGACAACCACGGATGAGATGTTCGAACCGCTGCAAAGTACAATAGAACTGCTCAGGCAGAATGGACAAGAGCTCCCCGAGGAGGTTCACGAACAGCTTCAGGTACAGATCGGCAATATTCGGCAGTGTTCGGTAGCACTCGGTAAGGGTTGGAGGGGGTGGCCACTCCAGAGGAGGTTCACGAACAGCTTCAGGTACAGATCGGCAGTATTCGGCAGCATTCGGTAGGGTTGGGGTGGCCACTCGGTATGACTCGGCAGCTGCTTTGCAGCCATACGTGGAAATCTCGGTAGGCTTCGCTAATCGGTGAATTGTTTATCGATGCAAATTAGATTGTAATCGTTATTTCGGCGTCACCCAATCAAATTAAGGCATTAGAAAAGCTGGTTTATTTCCTAAAAGCTGGTTTGCTACAGTTCATTGTCTCGCAGTAACCAATAAGAACGAAGCATCCGTTGTGTTTACACAGGAACTTCCGGAGAAATGGAACAACACGAAAAAAATGAGTATCGATTGCAAGCAGCACGTGGCCCCATTACAGACCAAAGAAGTGGCCAATATCAGACGCAAATCGGCCTCTTTTGACGTCAAGCAGCATACATTTAGAGAAGAATTCCGCCAAATTCCTCCCTTCTTTTACGACTGCACAGATCCTTATAAACACCTGGACACCGTAAGAATATTGTTATTTCAGAGTTTTCAATTTAGAGTTTTTTTTATTAAACTTGTGATTGCAAGTTTGTTTACATACCAATTTTATTCGTTTAGTCTAGAAAAGAACATGCATTTACATATACATTTGAGCCCCAGAAATAAGAGTAGGATAGAAATAAGAGTTCTACCGCACTTTGCGGTAGAACTCTTAAGAGTTCTGCCGCAAAGTGCGGCAGAACTCTTAAGAGTTCTACCGCAAAGTGCGGTAGAACTCTTATTTGTATGTGAAGAGTTGTGCGGCAGTGTATCGGGCGCAGATAGAGTATGACGAAAGAAAACGTCATTTGATGCAAGGATTGCGATAGCGATAGCGAGCGAAAGTGTGTTTCCGGTGAAAGGTCTTGAAACGTCTGGAGTGAAAGGGTGTGTGTGCGGAGACGGGGTGGGGTGAAAGGGTGTGTGTGGAGAGACAGAGACAGAGACAGAGAGAGAGTTATAAGAGTTTTATTTTAAAAAAGCATTTCCCACACATTCTCATGCCAACACATAGCGGTGAAATTCCTGTTGATGTTGAGACTGAAAATCCCTCCATGTTTCATAGAGGAAGGCCTGGTAGTCGACATATACCTCTTCCCATAAATCGGCATCGTTCTTTGAGAAATGATAAGCCGCCAGGCGTTCCTCAGTGAAAAATTCTTTCTTAAACTGCATATTATTTTTTCGACACGTCTGCTCTCTACAAAAGTTGGAAAGCTCTGCAGGCAATGCAGGCAATGCAGGCGGAGATGACGAAATGTGTGAAACGTCAGACCACCCCCCCCCACCCCTCCTTGTCAATACACAGAGTATTGACGACCACCCCCCCCCCCACCCCTCCCCAATCGCGTTTTCGCCGTTGGCGTCTCGAGTGAAAGAGGCTGCTTACGGGACACACTGGGAGAAGAGTATGTACACAGCAGCAACACTTGCTTGACGTTTCGCGTTTTCGCCGTTGGCGTCTCGAGTGAAAGAGGGCTGCTTACGGGACACACTGGGGAAGAGTAGCACAGCAGCAGCGCAGCAGCACTTGCTTCACCGTCTCGTTGGGCGTCTCGAGTGAAAGAGGGCTGCTTACGGGACACACTGGACCACGGTCTATTGAAACGTCAGACCACCCCCCCCCCACCCCTCCCCAAAAAAAAAAAAAAAGTCGAGACGTCTCGAGTGAAAGGGGGTGTGTGCGCCGAGACGGGGTCGGGGGTGTGTGTGGAGAGAGACAGAGACAGAGAGAGTTTTTTTTTTGAAAGAAGATGTGAGTGTCTCGAGTGAAAGGGGGTGTGCCGTGCCGAGACGGGGTGGGGGGGGGGGGGTGTGTGGGGTGTGGAGAGACAGAGACAGAGAGTTTTTTTTTTTTGAAAGAAGGCGTGAGTGTCTCGAGTGAAAGGGTGTGTGCCGTGCCGAGACGGGGTAGGGGGTGTGTGGGGTGTGGAGAGACAGAGACAGAGAGTTTTTTTGAAAGAAGGCGTGAGTGTCTCGAGTGAACGAGGGTGTGTACGCCGAGACGGGTGCCGCATTGTTGAAACGTCAGACCACCCCCCCCACCCCTCCCCCAAGAATCTCCGAGACGTCTCGAGTGAAAGGGGGTGTGTGTGCCGAGACGGGTGCCGCATTGCAAAGCATGTCAGACCCCCCCCCCCACCCCTCCCCAAGAATCTCCGAGACGTCTCGAGTGAAAGGGGGTGTGTGTGCCGAGACGGGTGCCGCAGTGCAAAGCATGTCAGACCACCCCCCACCCCTCCCCAAGAATCTCCGAGACGTCTCGAGTGAAAGGGGGTGTGTGCGCCGAGACGGGTGCCGCATTGTTGAAACGTCAGACCACCCCCCCACCCCTCCCCCAAAAAAAGTAGGATAACTTTCGCTATAGTTGACCGATTTGCATGAAAATTTCACTGTTTGATTCAGTTTTATATCTAGTTTTAATATCAAGTTGTTATGGGCTATTTACACCGGTGGCTGTATGCATAATTGATTCACCTTAAAATGTTAACTTAAAAGTGGAATAACTTTCGTTATAGTTGACCGATTTGAATGAATATTTCACTGTTTGGTTCAGTTTTATATCTGGTTTTGTTATAATGTAGTCATGGGCTATTTGCGCAGCTGGCTGTATGCATTTTTATAACATGCCACCATTTTAACTTTGTAAAAAGTGGAAAAGTGTGATAACTTTCGTTATGGTTGACCGATTTGAATGAAAATTTCACCGTTGGATTCAGTTTGATGTCTTAGTTTACAGTAGTTTACATAGGTGGGTTGTTGGAATGGCGCGCGCCCACCATTCAAACATGTGTTTGAATTATTTTTACGTCAAACTATGGTTCAACAAGTTGTTTAACAATTGTACAACAATTGTTCAACAAGCTGTTGTTCAACATGTTCAACAACATGTTCAACAAGTTGAACATGTTCAACATGTTCAACATGTTCAACATGTTCAACATGTTCAACATGTTCAACAACATGTTCAACAACATGTTCAACATGTTCAACATGTTCAACAACATGTTCAACATGTTCAACATGTTGTTGCACAAGTTGGTCGATTTGCTGAGTCAGCAATTTTAGCAATTTTAACAAGTTTGGCATTTTTGAGCAAGTTACACACGATATTTTGATTACATCGAAGTAACATAAAAGGAAGAGTGAGACATGCATTTCATACCTATCAAACAGAAACAAATTCTGCTGAGTCAGTTTTTTTTTTTTTTTTGGTAAAGCGCGCGCCTGTTCGAATGACGTTTTTATGACGTTATAATGATGACGTGATCACGTCATAATGATGTCATGATAACGTCATAAAGACGTCATGACGTTAGACTCCCCTAAGCGGCTTAACCCTAACCCTAGGCGTAGACAACATGTTCAACAACATATTGAACATGTTGAACTTGTTGAACATGTTCTTCAACATGTTTTTCAACATGTTGTTCAACAAGTTGAACATGTTCAACATGTTGTTTAACAAGTTGTATATAAGGCTATGTTTAAAGGCTTTTTCATCATTTGAAAAGTGCATGTTGAACCGAAAGGATGTATAAATGCAACATTTGTTTGAAATCTTACAATTGGCCACAAAGTCTTAAAAGGCACTTAAAGAATGCTCACACTTCAGAAGAATTGGAGATAGATATGGAAAAGCCTGTAAAACCACCTATCACTGAAACTTTAGATGAGTCTTCTATGGAAAGTCAAAGCGTCAACATGACTGAAAAGAATGCACATGCTTGTACAGAATGTGGTGCGTTATACAACAGTCAAGAAGCTTTGTTCAGACATATGGAACATTGTGGTGAGGTTGATGATGACAGCAGCTCTGAAAGTGAGTCAGAAACAGACTCTGGAAGTGAGTCAGAAACAGACTCTGGAAGTGAGTCAGAAACAGACTCTGTTTGGTGTGATATGGTTCAAGAAGTCTACGATGAATATCATACCAAATTTCAAGAAAAGGTTTCAGAATATGAAGAACAAGGGTTTGAAGATGCGCGTGAAATAGCAAGTGATGACTTTCGACCCATTTATAAGCATCGACTTAAACAACTGTTTATGAGACTATTCAAATATGCCCAACGTCTAGAACAAAACGAACATTATCAAACCATTTTAGAAGACTTTAATTACTTTGTTGATGAAAAACATTACGAGTATTCAAAGGCACTGAAGGCGGCTATAAGAAGAAACGATGCCTTCTTTGAAGAGCTTCTAGATGAGGAGGAGGAAGATGAAAGCAGCGACGAAGAAAGTGATATGGATGACAGTGAACAGAGTGAAGCAGATGAAGAAAAATAGACTTATTTGACTAAACTTTATAATAAAAACTTTGTAAATCAACAAATGTTATAATATTGTTATAGATTTAAGCTGTGTGTAGTTAAGTGTATTAATAAAACTATTCAACATATGTCTTGATTTTTTTTTCTGAACTGACTGCTATTGTTCCATCAATTGCTTGAACTACAACATGTTGAACAACTTGTTAAACAACATGTTGAACAACATGTTAAACAACATGTTGAACATGTTGAACATGTTCAACTTGTTCAACAACATGTTGAACATGTTCAACTTGTTCAACAACATGTTGAACAACAGCTTGTTGAACAATTGTTGTACAATTGTTAAACAACTTGTTGAACAATAGTTTGACGTAATATGTTCCTAAAAAAATAATTCAAACACATGTTTGAATGGTGGGCGCGCGCCATTCCAACAACCCACCTATGTAAAATACTGTAAACTAAGACATCAAACTGAATCCAACGGTGAAATTTTCATTCAAATCGGTCAACCATAACGAAAGTTATCACACTTTTCCACTTTTTACAAAGTTAAAATGGTGGCATGTTATAAAAATGCATACAGCCAGCTGCGCAAATAGCCCATGACTACATTATAACAAAACCAGATATAAAACTGAACCAAACAGTGAAATATTCATTCAAATCGGTCAACTATAACGAAAGTTATTCCACTTTTAAGTTAACATTTTAAGGTGAATCAATTATGCATACAGCCACCGGTGTAAATAGCCCATGACTACTTAATATTAAAACTAGATATAAAACTGAATCAAACAGTGAAATTTTCATGCAAATCGGTCAACTATAGCGAAAGTTATCCTACTTTTTTTTGGGGAGGGGTGGGGGGGTGGTCTGACGTTTCAACAATGCGGCACCCGTCTCGGCGCACACACCCCCTTTCACTCGAGACGTCTCGGAGATTCTTGGGGAGGGGTGGGGGGTGGTCTGACATGCTTTGCACTGCGGCACCCGTCTCGGCACACACACCCCCTTTCACTCGAGACGTCTCGGAGATTCTTGGGGAGGGGTGGGGGGGGGTGGTCTGACATGCTTTGCAATGCGGCACCCGTCTCGGCACACACACCCCCTTTCACTCGAGACGTCTCGGAGATTCTTGGGGGAGGGGTGGGGGGGTGGTCTGACGTTTCAACAATGCGGCACCCGTCTCGGCGTACACACCCTCGTTCACTCGAGACACTCACGCCTTCTTTCAAAAAAACTCTCTGTCTCTGTCTCTCCACACCCCACACACCCCCACCCCGTCTCGGCACGGCACACACCCTTTCACTCGAGACACTCACGCCTTCTTTCAAAAAAAAAAAACTCTCTGTCTCTGTCTCTCCACACCCCACACACCCCCCCCCCCCACCCCGTCTCGGCACGGCACACCCCCTTTCACTCGAGACACTCACACCTTCTTTCAAAAAAAAACTCTCTCTGTCTCTGTCTCTCTCCACACACACCCCCCACCCCGTTTCGGCGCACACACCCCCTTTCACTCGAGACGTCTCGACTTTTTTTTTTTTTTTGGGGAGGGGTGGGGGGGGGTGGTCTGACGTTTCAATAGACCGTGGTCCAGTGTGTCCCGTAAGCAGCCCTCTTTCACTCGAGACGCCCAACGAGACGGTGAAGCAAGTGCTGCTGCGCTGCTGCTGTGTACATACTCTTCCCCAGTGTGTCCCGTAAGCAGCCTCTTTCACTCGAGACGCCAACGGCGAAAACGCGAAACGTCAAGCAAGTGTTGCTGCTGTGTACATACTCTTCCCCAGTGTGTCCCGTAAGCAGCCTCTTTCACTCGAGACGCCAACGGCGAAAACGCGATTGGGGAGGGGTGGGGGGGGGTGGTCGTCAATACTCTGTGTATTGACAAGGAGGGGTGGGGGGGTGGTCTGACGTTTCACACATTTCGTCATCTCCGCCTGCATTGCCTGCATTGCCTGCAGAGCTTTCCAACTTTTGTAGAGAGCAGACGTGTCGAAAAAATAATATGCAGTTTAAGAAAGAATTTTTCACTGAGGAACGCCTGGCGGCCTATCATTTCTCAAAGAAGGATGCCGATTTATGGGAAGAGGTATATGTCGACTACCAGGCGTTCCTCTATGAAACATGGAGGGATTTTCAGTCTCAACATCAACAGGAATTTCACCGCTATGTGTATGCATGAGAATGTGTGGGAAATGCTTTTTTAAAATAAAACTCTTATAACTCTCTCTGTCTCTGTCTCTGTCTCTGTCTCTCTCTGTCTCTCTCTCCACACACACCCTTTCACCCCACCCCTTCTCCGCACACACACCCTTTCACTCCAGACGTTTCAAGACCTTTCACCGGAAACACACTTTCGCTCGCTATCGCTATCGCAATCCTTGCCAATGACGTTTTCTTTCGTCACGCGCCCCCCATTCCAAATAAGAGAACCACCGCACTTTTGGCAAGAGAACCACCGCATGTGCGGTGGAACTCTTAAGAGTTCCACCGCACATGCGGTGGTTCTCTTGCCAAAAGTGCGGTGGTTCTCTTATTTCTACCCTACTAATAAGACCACCAGTGGGACTGAACTAAGGTGGTCGGATTTCCGGAGTGGGGTTGTACATCATGGAAGGCACCCAGAACGAAACTACTGGAAAGTTGTTCTATCTGTGAGGCGGTCCCATTTGCGGTGTGATCCTATCCCGGGTTTCCGCTGTACATTGGAACCCGTGAAATAGGGCCCATCAGTAGGGCTGAACTAAACTCGTCCGTTTTATGGGGTATTCCTATCTGTAGGGTTTTCATAATGAATGGGTTATCAGGACGCTAATTTTTGAAAAGTGGTGCTGTTTTATTCAGATGGCCCCAGTTGCAGGGTTGCTTCTTCTCCTTAATGCAGACTTCCGGTATACACCGAAACCCCCGAAATTGGACCACCTACGGGACTGGTCAAAAGTGGTCCGATTTTCGGGGTGGTCCTATTTGCGGGGTGGTCCGATCCCGGGGTTCTGGTGTACATTGAAATAATGTATTAACACAAAGAAATAGACCATAAGTAACAAAATAACATGGTGTAAATAAATAACGTTAGTGATTTTTGTTTGTCTTTCAAAAAGTATCAGCGGAAAATCGTGGAGATTGAAAACGAAATGGCGTCGCTACAGCAAGCAGCTGCCCTGTTTGAAGTTAACATCCCAGACTACAAGCAGCTGAAGACTTGCCGGAAGGAGATCGTCCTCCTCAAGGCCTTGTGGGATACAATAGGTAAGTGCCACATGTCCTTGTGGCCCACGTGTCAGGTGGCCATTCCCCCATGCCAAATGTCCATGTGTCCATATTTCAAGTTTCCATGTATCCTCATCAATTAAGTGAAACCTCCATGTGCTGCATAGCCATGTGCCCCGAGTGTCAAGTGTCTATGTGTCTATATGTCAAATGCCCATGTGTCCGCCTGCCAAGTGTCCATGTGTCCGTTTGTCAAATGTCTACGTGTGTCTACGTGTGTCAAAACAAACACTCCTTTGTGACAGCATTTCATATGGAAACGGCAATCTATCTTTTTATGTCGTACAGCATAGACAGTCGACGCGCGAGAACAAGCTTGTACCACAAAAGAAAATCCTGTAAAAATAATTTGACCGACACCCCAAAACGTCCCTCCCTTTCTCCCATCCCATTGGTTTTACTTCTCAATTAGTTCCTAAATATTTTAGAATTTGGTTCTTTTTAAAATAAATGTACGGAGAGAAGCCAAATTTTAAATGAATATACAGCGGAATCCCCGGATAGGACCACCTCACGAATAGGACCACCTCACAAATAGGATTATTCAACAAATAGGAACCTCTCACAAATAGTACCACCTCACAAATAGGACCACTTCACAAATAGGACCACCTCACAAAGAGGACCACTCTTACACAGTCCCGTTCCAGGAGTCCTACATTGCGAAGAACCATACATATAATACAACCCTAGAAAGGTATTATACTCCTGTACCACAGGCTTTTCCTGGTTCTTGGGTTAACCCTGTTAAAAAAAGATATTTCTATTTTTAGAAATCGTACGGAGCAGCATAGAGGACTGGAAAACCACGCCGTGGATGGAGATCAATGTCGATCAGATGGAGACGAACTGCAAGAAATTCGCTTATGACGTCAGAAGCCTGGACAAGGAAATGCGTGCCTGGGATACATTTACGGGTAGAAACCTATAGTTTTCAAATATTTATCTGTTTTTTTTTTCTAAATTAATCGAAAGAGGCAAGCAAAAGCAATTCTATTCTATTCTATTCAAAAGTGATTGTTCAATGTTCAAATTGAAAATTGAACAAAATTAAATTAAATAAATTGGTATTTTCTTTTAATTTTTTTCAAATGCTGAAGACCTTACAGATCTCATTTCAAAAACGCCTCAGGGGTCATCCATAAAGTACAAGGTCAATTAAATTTCCCTGCAATATAAGATGTTTAGGACCCTTGTGGGATTTTATTTGATTTACAATAAAAGTAAACATAAGATGTTAATTGTTTGTTTACACTGTTATTGCGTCAATTCTTCATTAAGGTCTGGAGAAAACAGTACGGAACATGCTAACAGCTTTGAAGGCGGTTTCGGAACTGCAGAACCCCGCCATCCGGGACAGACACTGGCAACAGCTTATGCACGCCACAGGGGTCTGTGTTCCCAAATAGTTATTTACTACCATTGCTATTAACTACTTATTACATCAACTTCTACTGCTGCTAATGCTATTACTACCACTTTTACCACTGCTATTATTATTATGATTATTATTATAATTCTAGTTGTTGTTATTGCTGTTGTTGCTGTTGTTGCTGTTGCTGTTGTTGTTGTTGTTATTGCTATAATGAGATTTTAAGAGATTTGCCTTGTTTACAGGTGCAGTTTCATATGGACGAAGACACGACTCTAGCTGACCTTCTTGCACTCAACTTGCACAACTTCGAGGACCAGGTGCAGGGAATTGTGGACAAAGCCGTCAAAGAAATGGCCATGGAAAAGGTGCAAACGCGGGATATTCACATATATTCACGAATATTCACATATATTCGCAAATATTCACATATATTCAAGAATATTCACATATATTCACATATATTCACGAATATTTACATATATTCACATATATTCATAAATATTCACATATATTCACATATATTCACAAATATTCACATATATTCACGATTATTCACATATATTCACAAATATTCATATGATTTCGTGTGAAAAGGTACAGACATTCCGGACCCCTCCTTGCCACCATTTCACACAGCGATACGCTAATTATAACTTCCTGAAGGTGTAATATATATTTTTTCGAAGGCAAATGTACAAACTTTACATTTACTTTAACTATTAAACGTCAATAATTAAAAAGATTAAGATGTTATATACATATATTTTGTTCTTCTTCGCTTATTTTGTTATGCTAGAGACCGAATTGATACGGTCTTACAACTTGAGTTATTTAGAGCAGTAAATATATATATATATCAGATGTGACGTCACTTCAGGTTTTGAAAGAGCTTGACGTCACGTGGGCCGCCATGGAGTTCGAACACGAGCCTCACCCTACCCGAGGCGTGACGATGCTCAAAGCTGGCGATGAACTGATCGAGACACTGGAGGAAAACCAGGTCTGTTACCTGGGTGGCGTCATTTTTAGGCTTCCAAATTAAAAGAAAAATGTATATATTCATCGCAACAAACGAAATAGTTTTAAAAGAAAATATTGCACTTTATTTCAAGGTGAGATTCTTCAAATACACTCCTTACGTGTTTATGTACTTTCTTATTCAATAAAGTGTTCGTCCTTTTTTTCACGGATCGCATAAATGAAACGTTGTGTTTTAAATTTAGGTTCAACTACAGAACATGCTGACGTCGAAATTCATAGCCTACTTCTTGAAAGAAGTGACGGAATGGCAACACAAACTGTCCACGGCGGATCAGGTCATCGTCATCTGGTTCGAGGTGCAGCACACGTGGTCTTATCTGGAGTCAATTTTCATTGGTTCTGAGGATATCAGAAGCCAACTACCGGAAGACTCAAAGAGATTTGACGGCATCGACGTAGATTTCAGGGTATTTTCACTAGCCATTAACTTCTTATACAAGTGTTAATTTTGCTCTTCTAACCGCGGAGTCCTGATGTCATAACAATGCTATTACCACTTATTTTTCAGTTGCCAAGAACCCTGATAATCAACGTTTATTTGAAATATTATAACCTGGATGCATAGAATAATACGATGATAATTCGAGCTTTATTATTGATCGTATTTCAGGAATTGGTGTCAGAAGTGGAGAAGACAAAGAACGTGGTGGAGGCGACGAACATGCCTAACCTTTACGAGAAGCTTGCGGCTATCCTCGAATCCTTAACGCTGTGCGAGAAAGCTCTTGCTGAATACCTGGAAACCAAGCGACTCGTCTTCCCGCGGTAATGCTTCGTCCTAGGCCAAGGGCGGCAATTGGCCGGCGTCTGAAGGAAAAAAAAACACATACAGATCATATAAGATCGACGCGACTCATTTTCAAGCATAGTGCATCATATTGTCATTTCTTACTTCAGTTGTTTGGATTCATAAATAGTTTCGATTAAAAATGTTGAACTTTGAAATATATTTCACAAGCGCCTTGTCTCTACCTCTTCAGTTGCTGTTTATTTATTTTTATATATATATATTTTCTTTTACATATATTTTAAAGGATCCTAGAAACCTTATCTTATCTTATGTTATCTTCCAGATTTTATTTCTGCTCGTCCGCCGATTTGCTGGATATTTTATCCAATGGAAACCAACCTACAAAAGTAGAGCGCCATCTGACGAAACTCTTTGACAGCATGGCGAGACTGAAATTCGTCGAAGACGCGGAGGGTGCCCCAACGAAAGAAGTAACAGCTATGTGGTCCAAGGATGGAGAGTATGTGGACACTGCGCACTCCTGCGATCTATCTGGACAGGTAAGATTATATCAAGAAATTGGTCACGGCGCCGAAGAGATATCAAAACATACGAGATTTTTCTACGTTTCTTATCCTGTTATAAAACTTAAAAAACATTAAACTGTTCGCTCAAGAAACGTAAGATGATAGTTTGAATATTAGCGTTGATTAGCAACCTGACTTTTACTTGTGTAAATGATTGACAGGTTGAGGTATGGCTTAATCGCTTATTGGACACTATGAAAGACACTGTGTTACACGAGATGCAGGAGGCGGTCGTTAGCTATGAGGAGAAGCCACGTGACCAGTGGATCTTTGACTTTCCAGCTCAGGTAGATACTTATGTCAACATTACGACGCTGTTGTGCAACCTACTTTGTACCATACTGAACAGCTCACGAGTCTCTGTCTGAGCCCCAACCCTGTATGGAGGGCGGGGGAGGGGGTCAACTGGTTACCATGCGTGTCCGTAACTCTTTAAAACGACCCCTGTACTTGATAGAGTAGCCCCTTTTTAACCAAATGCAAATAAGTTCCGAAAGAACCTCCCTTTTTCTGGGATATAGCACCCCCCCCCCCCCCCACTCCCCTCTTAACGAAAATTGATACTCCACGCGGACGGCGTCTGTTCTCAAAATTACGTCATTTCTTTCTGTTTTTTGAACAAGCATGGTAGCACTTATGATACCAGTCTCCTCTCCCCGCTTTCCGATTAAACCCTCGAAAACTTCGCAATTCAGTCGTGCATCTAAGTAACGTCCTCACAGCTCATGTTCAGCATCAACACAACACTAAGGATGTTTGGAACACGTCAAGATTTGACAACAAATGACACAAATGACCTCAACAGAATATTTATTTTAAAACATTGATAGCAGTGTGTTTAATGATCACTTGTTCATAGTTCAGTGTTACGCATGCGTGTTAAATCTTGCGTGTAGGTGGCTCTAGTGGGCACGCAGATCTGGTGGACAACGGAAGTGAACATTGCGTTCGGGAGGCTGGAGGAAGGTTACGAGAACGCTCTCAAGGACTATAACAAGAAGCAAGTGGCCCAGCTGAACAGCCTGATCGCGCTACTGCTAGGTTGGTCATCAATGAAATGGGATCTATATCCACATAATGATTATAATATAAGATTTCAGTAAACAAGCCAGAATTCTTCAAAAATGACCAACCCGGAAATAAGTCCACTTTTCGTCACTTTCTTTCCATAAATCCGGGAAATAAGACCATTTTGACCAGTTCCAAATATGGTTCTTTTTTATTGGATCGGATGCAAAAAGTGGGGCGACAAAACAAACAAGTCTAAAAGTCGAATTGCCACAGAACTTGATCCTGATTTTCGAATAACTCTAAAGCAGTTATATATATATATATATATATATATATATATATATATATATATATATATATATATATATATATATATATATATATCTGCATTGCCATACTTGCTGTTGAAGGTGGCCTAAGTGCGGGAGACAGACAGAAGATTATGACGATCTGTACGATCGATGTTCATGCTCGTGACGTCGTCTCCAAACTCATTTCACAGAAAGTCACCAATGCTCAGGTGGACCAAAAAATTCCAGCATTTTTTTTTTATTTTCTTGGCACTTTACTGATCATTTACATTTACTTAATGTTAAAGTATGTAAAAGCATATAAATCGCGGTACTGATAAATGCAGTCCTGGATTTTTTTAATTCACTTGAAATTAACTCAAATACTTTTTAACTCAGCGCTAATGATAGACGTATAAAAGTTGATACCCCCCCCCCCCTTCCTCAGCCTCTCTTAACCAATGTCTGGATCCGAATATGAACAACACACCATTTTTGCACGACACAGGCGTTCACGTGGCTGTGTCAGTTACGTCACCGCTGGGACGACACCGATCAGGATTGCTTCGCAAACATCTGTGACGCGCAATTCCGCTACGCACACGAGTATCTGGGCAACACGTCACGACTTGTCATCACCCCTCTCACAGACAGGTATCGAGCAGTAACAAGCTCCTAAGCGCTGCCACAATTGGGCAGTGTTGACATATTTTAACGGTGTAAATTTCAAGTGGTCAAACAATGGCGCCTGAGTGAGATGATATAAACAAATATCTTCTTATGCATCTGTTGCAGGTGTTACATCACGTTGACACAATCGCTACACTTGACAATGAGTGGTGCCCCAGCTGGCCCGGCGGGTACCGGTAAAACAGAGACGACCAAGGACCTGGGGCGAGCTCTAGGCATCATGGTCTACGTCTTCAACTGCTCAGAACAAATGGACTACAAAGTACGCGTGATAAGCTAAAAATGACGTCATTTTGTTGTCAACACCTAAGAAAATATTCATTGCCTTTTAGAACATGTCTGTACATGTGAATGGAAATAACGTTGTTGTTCAACAGTCAACTTCTTCGGCGGTTCGGACCGTTGTGTATAACACCTTTTTACTCCGAAGACCCACCGGGGATTTCGCGGCAAATAGTACTTATAAAAGAGAGGAACCACTTTTTTTAAATAAGTTTAACAACAAGCCTACACGGCTGTTCAATCTGTTAAGTGTAATGTCTTTTCACTCCACAGATCCACCGGGAATAATACCCTAATTAAGGGACATTTTAAAATTTCCGTCCGCTCTGTGTTATAAATAATAGGCAGGTCTCATCAGAGGTCAGCTCTTTTATAACAACGTGAAAATAGTGACAATTATGGAATGCCGTATTCAGATTTATTTCCGAATTTCAGACATGAATAATTATTTTTAAAACATCTAAAATTGAATTTTAAATATCTAAAATACAATTCACTGTCCAATTGTTTGAAGTAATCGACTATAGTGGTCTCATTTGTTTATATATTCACTTTTGGTAACACTCACGTGCTGTGTTTCAGTCTATAGGGAACATCTACAAGGGTCTGGCACAGTCTGGGGCGTGGGGCTGCTTCGACGAGTTCAACAGAATCGCGGTGGAGGTCTTGTCTGTTGTAGCTGTGCAGGTAACCAGCTTAGCCATATTAATTATTGATTTTTAATTAATTAATTAATTAATTAATTAATAGAGGATATATAAAAATAAATTATAAAATAAAATATTAAAAAACATATATTTCTGTTTAATCAACAACTTTAAGAAGTAAGTACATTAAATACTTAATTTTCTATTGTATTTTTTTATGTCTCCCTTTAAAGGGTGTTGGGGAATTAGATAAAATGAAAAGATAAACATTGATAAATAAAAATGACCATGAAAATAACTTTAGAGAAAACAGTTTGGATTGCTTTAGTGTCTGCATAAACATGGTGAGAATTCCTTTTGGGTGCAGGTGAAAGGCATCCAAGACGCGATCAAGGCGGAGAAGACACGCTTCGTATTCCAGGGGGAGGAGATATCCCTGCAGCCCACAGTGGGCATCTTCATCACAATGAATCCGGGATACGCCGGGCGGACGGAACTACCAGAGAATCTCAAAGCCCTGTTCAGGTTCGTATCGTTCTAGGATCACACTGCATGCACGAGGCTTTAGCGAAAGATCCCGATCACAACCATGGATCACACTACATACACCAGGCTCTAGCGAACGATCCCCATCTCAACCCTGGATCACACTACATACACCCGGCTCTAGCGAACGATCCCCATCTCAACCCTGGATCACACTACATACACCAGGCTCTAGCGAACGATCCCCATCTCAACCCTGGATCACACTACATACACCCGGCTCTAGCGAACGATCCCCATCTCAACCCTGGATCACACTACATACACCCGGCTCTAGCGAACGATCCCGATCACAACCCTGGATCACACTACATGCACCAGGCTCTAGCGAACGATCCCATCTCAGCCCCATCTTAACGTTTTGCCGCTTTTGTTTCGGTTTTATGCTGAACTTTATTCTATGCTCACGTATATATTCTGTGCTTATTCCGGAATATGTCGGGTTAATGAAAGCAACGAAATGCAGCGGAACCCCGGAATAAGACCGTTCCGCAAATGGGACCACTTGACAAATACGGATCACACCATAAATAAGACCACTTCACAAGTAGGACCACTTGACAAATAGAACCACTTCACAAACAGGATCACTGTTCAATAGCCCCATTCCATCTGCCTTCTATTATGAAAAACCCCACAAATAGGACCACTCCGAAAGTCGAACCACATTAGTTCATTTCCACCTGTGGTCCTATTTCTTGGGTTCCACTGTACATGTCAACTTGCATAATTAGAAAATTAAATACAAATATTAGATTAGTAAAAACGCAATAAAAGTCCACATTTAGTTGTCATTTTCAGAGATCGATTCGTCTAAAAACGAGTCTTCTTCTTTCGGCTCCATAGATCAAAATTGATTAAAAAAAAGCTTCTTCATTCGTTTTATTTTTAGACCTTGTGCCATGGTAGTGCCGGACTTCGAGCTGATCGCTGAGATCATGATGGTAGCCGAAGGTTTCACCGACGCTCGGCTGCTCGCCCGGAAGTTCATTACGCTCTACTCTCTGTGCAGCGAGCTACTCTCCAAGCAGGACCACTATGATTGGGGCTTGCGGGCCATCAAATCCGTACTCGTCGTGGCTGGAACGCTGAGGCGAGGCGATCCCGAAAGACCCGAGGATCAGGTATGCTAGTTAGAATTTCATTCAACAGTGGTCACAGCACTAGAACTAAGCACAGTGGGACCATCTCAAAAATGGGAGCACCTGGGAGAAAGGAGCACTTTTCGACAGAACCGAAAATCAGGTTCAAAAATAAAATACCCTCGCAGATAGCACCAGTTCAGAAAAAGGACCCAGTTTTACTTAGTCCCATGTGTTGTCTTATTTCTTAGATTTTTTAATTATTTTAATTAATTTAATAAAACTTCTTACGTTTCGTCACACAGCAGTAGATGTTAGTTCTTGCAAAGTATATATATATATTTTAAATTTGAAACATTCATTTTTTTATAATAATCGATTGAGCTGTTGAAATAAGCTCAGCGAGGTAAATGAACAACAATTTTTATACATTTCAGTTAAACTTTTGAACAGCCAGAGTTGAATTTCCTTAAAATATTAACTTTTAGGTAGTTCTGTTTTGACGTTTTAAAAATAGAACTATATTTCCCTTTGTTTAAAGGTTTTAATGAGAGCCCTGAGAGACTTCAACATACCGAAGATCGTATCAGACGACTTGCCCGTTTTTATGGGCCTCATTGGTGACCTCTTTCCCGCCCTCAACGTTCCCAGGAAGCGTGACATGGAGTTTGAAGGTCATATCAAACAGGCCGTCAATGACCTTCACCTTCAGCCAGAGGACAGCTTTGTCTTGAAGGTTTGCCTGATATTCTAATGTTCTGCAATATGATAAACAAATGAGGTACGGTGAAACCTTGAAAACGGGGCCTCCATTGGGACTAGCCCAAAGTTTTCCTCTCTGTGAGGGGCTACTGAAGTGTGGTCCTATTTTCCCATTTTCGAGTTGGTTCTTTTTTGAGGAGTGACCCTAATTAAAGGTTTGTTTGTAATCACCGTACAACCTACTCTCCAACAATCAAAGTGAAAATGGTTTTGGAAATGAAAGCTAGCCGTTTTTTTTTTTTTCATTTCAAGCTGGTCACTATTTATTTTGTTCGTTCAACTTAAAGAGCTTGTTAGATAAGTCTTCATTCCTTGTTATATCCAAAGCCGTTATTCTGTAAGATGGTAATGACAGCAACCCTGTGAATTTTTCAACCTCCCTATTAACATTCTAAAGTCGATTCAACGTCGATGCATGGTTGAGACGTGGATCAATGCATGGTTAAGATGTCGATCCAGTCAAACCACGACATCAACCCTGGTTGTACTTTGGTTGTGATTGGTCACGACCACAGGTCAAGGTTAAACCAACGTCTTTGAAGTAACGTTGAATAGGAGTTGGGTAAGCAACGTTATTTATATGTTGCTTTTGGTCACGACCAGTACGCAATTCTCTCCGACATCTAATCAACGTCTCTGGTTCAACGTCGAACAGGCGTCGGAAAATCAACGTTGGTTAGGCGTTGTTTATACTTCAATAACACCCAGAGCCCGATGTTGATCGGAGGTCTATCCAACGTTGATCCAATGTCGCAAACTACACAGGCGTGGCTCTAGGCCTGGTTTCCCTATAGTTAAGCCTATGGAAACTAAGTCGGGATTTAGCCTGAGAAATTCGGCCTAGGTAATGCTCAATGTCCATTCCAGGTGGTTCAACTGCAAGAGTTGGTGGACGTACGTCATTCGGTGTTCATCATCGGAAACGCGGGTACTGGCAAAACCTGCGTGTGGAAGTCACTCTTCAAGGCCAACAGGAATATGAAGAAGAAGCCAGTGGTGGTGGACCTCAACCCCAAGGCGGTCACCAACGACGAGCTTTTCGGCGTTATCAACCAGGCCACGCGTGAATGGAAAGACGGTTGGTAGTTGAAAACAGCTGTATGTAGTGTACCTTGTGTACTTACTACAGTATTAAGTACTCTATCGCTATCGTTGTTGCTCCCCCCCCCCCCACTCCCGGTAATTTTCTAGAATACCTTATTTTAAAGTGTTGTCATACGGAGTTGTTTAGGGTCAAAACAGCATTGCCCAGAAATTAGTCAGAAAGAATCTACTCTTGAGCGCAACATTTTCCGAACGTTCTTTTAGTTTATTTTCCTGTAGGATCTTTTCAATTCACACTAAATACAAGACCTGCAAAATGTAAGTTTATTAAAGGCGATACGTACAGTTGTTTAAATACAGCTAAATGTGTTACAATTGTAGTTCATCATGAAAATCTGTATTTGAGATAAGTGTTATTTTATCTTACTATGACGTCACTTCTCAGGTCTCTTCTCAACCATTATGCGAGACTTGGCCAATCAGAGCGGAGATGGTCCGAAATGGATCGTTCTGGATGGCGATATTGATCCGATGTGGATCGAGTCACTCAACACAGTCATGGACGATAATAAGGTAAACCAGCAAAAACTTCATTACTTCCGGACACTATAAGGGGTGTTCACGACGTGACATGAACGTTGATAGTGACGCAAGGAAGCAACCATTTGCCAGCTTTTTTTTATTTATTTTTTTTTTTTTTTGAACGTCTTGTTTTGACGATATGCTTTGGCGTTGCTGAGATGAGCATCTAATTTGAAATCTGTCCCTAATCTTTTGACTTTGCCTCAGGCTATTTTGCTGTTTAAATGGAATGAACCAAACCTCGACCAGTCACCTTGGAACAAATAACGAAAATAAAAGTTTTAATAAAATAAATCTTGTGAAGTAACTACGAAAGGTTTTCATGTGACAAAATAGGAGCAGTTGAAGCGGCAATAAGGCTCGCTACGATCATTCTATCAAGACTTTCAGTTCTTTTTTTTTTTATTATTAATTTTTCTCCTGGATTTAAAGAAGAAGCGATTTAAGGCCTACAACTGTTCTATAGCCGCGTGCAATGAGTATAGATGTCCACATGCGAGGAGTACGTCCTTAAGCTGGTTTCAGGTGTTGACGCTTGGGAGCAATGAAAAAATTCTCCCCTCTGCTGGTTTCAGATGTTGACATTTGAGAGAAATGAAATAATTTCCCCTCCTTTCTGTCTAAGGTGTTGACTCTTGCTAGTAAAGAAAGAAGTCCCTAACTATGGTCTTAGGTGTTGACCCCTGCGAGTAATGAAACAATTCCTCTGTGTTGGTTTCCTCTGTTGACCCTTGCAAATAATGAAAGAATTCCCCTCACGCTTGTTTCAGGTGTTGACCCTTGCAAGTAATGAAAGAATTTCCCTCACGCTGGTTTCAGGTGTTGACCCTTGCAAATAATGAAAGAATTCCTCGATGTTGGTTTCAGGTGTTGACCCTTGCAAGTAATGAAAGAATTCCCCTCACGCCATCCATGAGGCTCGTATTTGAGATCTCACACCTGAAAACAGCCAATCCCTCCACCGTCTCCAGGGCCGGTATTCTCTACGTCAACCCGGCCGACTTGGGATGGAACCCGTAAGTAAACTGTCTTAGACTGGAACCCGTAAATATGCTTTTCGAAACTGGGACCCGCAAGTATACCTTCTTACACCGGAACCCGTAAATGTTAATTATTATTTGGAAGCATAAATGCACTTCCTCAAACTGGAACCGAATCAAAATGTAATTCGTTGAGTAGGAATCCGCAACTAAATGCTCTGATAGAAATTCGCTGCCTCTTCAATACTCAAGCCAAACAATTTATTACGCTGCAAGAAAAGAAATTGTCAAAGTTATACCAATTCAAAGACAAGATTTATTCAAGATAGCAGGGTTGTAATGTTGATGTTGCAAGGCACTTGTTTCCAGATACGTGAGTTCCTGGATCGACACGAGGGAGATCCAGTCAGAGAGAGCGAATCTGACGATCCTGTTCGACAAATACGTGCCCACGTGCCTGGATATCATGAAGAACAGGTTTAAGAAGATCACCCCTGTAGCTGATATAAGCCACCTACAGGTAAATATCAGTCCACCAACGCCCCATCAAACTCAGAAATCACCTACTAGTGCACATTCGCACCCCAAACCCCATCAAAGTCAGAAGTCACCTACAGGTGAATATCCGTTACAGGTTAATATCCGTCCCCAAACGCCCAATCAAATTCAGAAGTCACCTACAGGTGAATATCCGTCCCCTAACGCTCAATCAAATTCAGAACACACCTACAGGTGAATATTCGTAACTCAAACCCCATCGAACGCAGAAGTCACCTACAGGTGAATATTCGCACCCCAAACCCCATCAAACTCAGAAGTCACCTGCAGGTGAATATCCGTCCCCTAACGCCCAATCAAATTCAGAAGTCACCTACAGCTAAATATCCGTCCCCTAACGCCTCATCAAACTCATAAGTCCCCTACGGGTAAATATCCGTCTCCTAACGCCCCATCAAACTCAGAAGTCGCCTACAGGTGAATATGCGTCCCCAGAACCCCATCAAACTCAGAAGTCGCCTACAGTTGAATATCCGTTACCAACAGCCCCATCAAACTCAGAAATCACCTACTAGTGCACATTCGCACCCCAAACCCCATCAAAGTCAGAAGTCACCTACAGGTGAATATCCGTTACAGGTTAATATCCGTCCCCTAACGCCCAATCAAATTCAGAAGTCACCTACAGGTAAATATTCGTAACTCAAACCCCATCGAACTCAGAGGTCACCTACAGGTGAATATCCGTCTCCTAACGCCCCATCAAACTCAGAAGTCGCCTACAGGTGAATATTCGCACCCCAAACCCCATCGAACTCAGAGGTCACCTACAGGTGAATACCCGTCCCCTAACGCCCCATCAAACTCAGAAGTCACCTACAGGTGAATATCCATCAACAGCAGCCCCATCAAACTCACAAGTCACCTACAGGTGGATATTCGTAACTCAAACCCCATCAAACTCAGAAGTCACCTACAGGTGAATATCCGTCCCCAAACAGCCCCATCAAACTCAGAAGTCACCTACAGGTGAATATTCGTTGGTTGATGGACAATAACGGGCTATGGCGACATGGGTGGGTGAGCATGCCTGGCAGAACACGACTGCTGACTGCCCCAGGACGCAGGCATTTTTAGGGGGGGAGCGAGGGAAGGGAGGAGGGTTGGGTGATAACCAGTGTCATGATAACATGGGTGGGTGATTGACAGATGCTGTGCTATCTGCTGGAGTGCATGCTGACGCCGGAGAACACGCCTGCTGACTGCCCCAGGGCCCAGGCATTTTTAGGGGGAGCAGGGAAAAGAAGGAAGGTTGGGTGATAACCAGTGTCATGATAACATGGATGGGTGATTGACAGATGCTGTGCTATCTGCTGGAGTGCATGCTTACTCCGGAGAACACGCCTGCTAACTGGCCCAGGACCCAGGCATTTTTAGGGGGGAGCGAGGGAAGGGAGGAGGGTTGGGTGATAAACAGTGTTATTATAACATGGGTGGGTGATTGACAGATGCTGTGCTACCTGCTGGAGTGCATGCTGACGCCGGAGAACACGCCTGCTGACTGCCCCAGGGAGCAGTACGAACTCTACTTCGTCTTCTGCTGCGTCTGGGCGTTCGGAGGCTGCCTGTTCCAGGATCAGGTAATCGATAATCGATAACCCCATATGCGATAACCATAATTTTAAACTTTAAAAGTTTTAACCCGTTTTCTACTGGTCCTGCCATGGTATAATTCAGGGAATCGATAACCCGATATTCGATAACTAAACATTTTTGCTTTCTTTGTCAAATCAGATAATAATTATTTTGTCATTTCTCATTTTAATTTGCTGTTCTTTAAATGCAAGTAGATATGAACTCCTTTAAGCTTCGCTCTTTACAAGACTGCTTTACCGTCAATTTAATTTTTACGAGTTTAAGGGTTTATAGCTTTTTGCAACATAATCAACTTGGATTCTATGTGCAGCTGGTGGATCACCGAGTAGATTTCACAAAATGGTGGGTGTCAGAATTCAAAGCTGTCAAGTTTCCACACGGCGGTACAGTGTTTGATTTTTACATTGACCCGGCCACCAAAAAGTTCGAACCCTGGACCAGCAGGGTAGAGCCATTCGTCCTAGATCCAGATCAACCGCTCCAGGTCAATTTTCAAATTCCTTTCAGGACATTCAGCTAAAATGTTTCACTACAGAAGCTTAACTCGAAAAGTTTTAAAAGGAAAACAAATAGCTTGAAGTTTTCTTTACTTACTTTCACTCTGGGTCTTGCAACCTTGTACTTTATAATGCTTTTGTTTTTTTTTATTTTTAAAAATTAGGCAAAGGATATAATGTATATTTATATAGTCATCTGCAATGATATGTACTTTAAAAACTTAATATTCTGACCCTGCCACCAGATCCCATCATGCTTTCTTTAATAATAATAATAATAATAATAATAATGATTATTATTATTATTATTATTATTATTACTATAATTATTATTATTACGACGATGATAACGATGATGATGATGATGATGATGATGATCGTGATGATGATGATGATGATGATAATGATGGTGATGATGATGATGATTATGATGATGATAACGGCACAAAATAATAATAATAATAATGATGATAATAATAATAGTAATAATAATAATAATAATAATGATAATAATAATAATAGTAATAACGGTATAAAATATTGTCCCTAGGCAGCTGTGGTGAACACAGCGGAGACAGAGCGGGTACGGTTCTTCCTGGATATGTTGATAGCTCGCAGGCGTCCCGTCATGCTTGTGGGCGGGGCGGGCACGGGCAAGACCGTACTCATGAACGCCAAGCTAGCCTCGCTTGGCGACGACCATCTTGTCACCAACGTACCGTTCAACTTCTACACCACGTCGGAGATGCTGCAAGCAGTTCTAGAAAAACCACTGGAGAGAAAAACCGGGAGGAATTATGGCCCACCTGGGATGAAGCGATTGGTTTATTTCATTGACGATATGAACATGCCGGAAGTTGATAAATACTTCACCGTGCAGCCGCACACGCTCATCCGCCAACATCTCGACTACGGGTTAGTGTTAAGGAAGAACGTTTCTAAACGCAAATGGAAACAGCAGATTTCTGGATTCTTCTACTTCCATTTTCTTTTTCTTTTTTTTCTTAAAAGAGACAAAAAGTAGTTGTTGATTCCCATACATAATGTTTGGCCATGTGCTTTTTGGTATGTTGCAAATATAATCATATAAAAAACGATATCGGTTTTTCAAAATTACGAACAAGGGTGGAAGGCGATAATTTGAGTTATTATGAGGCTAGGGGTAGTGGGGGGGGGGGGGGTAGGGGGCAACGCTAGGCATTATAAGTGAGGTACCATCTAACTGTACTGCAGGCACTGGTATGACCGACAGAAATTGACTCACAAGGAGATACACAGCACACAGTATGTCTCCTGCATGAACCCGACGGCAGGCAGCTTCACCATCAACGCCAGACTACAGAGACACTTCTGCGTTTTTGCCATCAGTTTCCCTGGTAACGCGCCAAAATCCTCATCTTCAGCATTTACAATATATTTGGCACTAATTCCATTTTATTTTGTAACAAATACATGGTATAAAAAAGTTAACTATTTAACTCTTTTGTCGTACACGTCATTTTCGACTGTCGTACACGCTACTTTGCGGTTGTTGCACACGTAACTCCCGGTTGCTGCACACGTCACTTCCAGTTGTCGTACACGCCACTTCCGGTTATTGCTCACTTTACGTTCACCTCGTACTTCACATCCGGTTGTGACACCCACAACTTCGGTTACCATACATGTCACGTCCGGTTGCAGCACACATGACTTCCGGTATTCACCTAAACAGGTACGGCGGCGCTTCACAGCATCTACCAGAGCATCATGTCACAGCATCTGCAGACTGGCGCCTTCAACGGCCCCGTCATCAAGTCCTGCCCGGCCGTAGTGCGGAGCGCCGTGTCGATGCATAACAAGGTCACCCACACCTTCCTGCCCACTGCCATCAAGTTCCACTACGTCTTCAATCTCAGGGATCTCTCCAATATATTCCAGGTATGTGGTTCATGTAATGTGTCATGTGTTGACATAGCTCCAGCGTAGCTAATGCCATGTATGAATGGGAGCCGCTCATTATTTAAGTTGAGTTTATGTGAAAATGTCCAGGCGCCGTCATTGTGATATTATTTCTATTTTTAGAAATGAAATTTACTGGACGTGATCTAGAAACTTTTAATTATTTATTAATACGAAATGTGGCAATGGATATACGCAGTCCTATGACCCAATGCTCTCAGGATTATATCTTTTAGAGAATGCTGTACGTAGGTAATGGTAGTGTTTGACTCAACGCTCTCTGGATTATATCTTTTAGGGGATGCTGTACGCGGGCAATGAGTGTGTACGCAGTCCTTTGGAGCTTGTACGTCTGTGGACACACGAGACACTGCGCGTGTACAAGGATAAGTTGGTGGACCAAAAAGATCAGGACACTTTTGACAAACTACACCACGAGCTAATCAAGAGAGACTTTGAGGTAGAGTGCTCAATCCTGAAGGTGCTATTTTTGTTTAAATAGTGCTATTTTTACCAGTGACCCATTGTCCCTGACTCAGTTTTATTCTATCTTAAAATAACATTTCTCCAACGTTGCAATGTAAGTTTTTGCTATGAAAAACTTACCTTTTCAGCTATCAAAGTTCACATTATTTACTTTTTAATATCATTTTAACACCTTTTGACATTTTAACAGGATCTCGAGCACACATCCGTATTCGCTGAACCTCTGTTATACTGCCACTTCGCCCAGGGCGACGGGAAATACATGCCCGTGAGCAACTTCGAAGAACTTTCCAAAACCCTCGTAGAAACCTTAGAAGGTTACAACGAAGTAAACGCGGCCATGAATCTAGTTCTTTTCGAAGACGCCATCTTCCATATCTTACGGATCAGTCGAATCTTGGAGTCACCCCGCGGTAACGCGCTTTTGATTGGCGTAGGCGGCTCTGGTAAGCAGAGCTTATCACGCCTTGCGTCGTACCTCAGTGAGTTAGAAGTCTTCCAGATTTCACTACGCAAAGGCTATGGAGTGAACGAGCTCAAGGTTGATCTAGCAGCCCTCTGCATGAGGTACTCCTTTTCCAGATTCTACTTTGAATGTGAGAAAACTTCTGTAAATAAGATCTATACAATAGTCTTCAATTTTTTATTCATTTTTTTTATTTCAAATTTACATTATTTTCAAAATTAGCAAGATTCTATCAAATATAAATTTTAAATATAGTTTGGGATTAATTTTCACTTTACTTAAGTATAAGTATCTTTTCGATCATAATTTCGAAAAGAAAATTTTTTTCGTTTTGTTTAGAAGGAATTTCGCATATCTAGGTTAAAACTGGCATTTAGGAATTTGGATTTATTATGTTTCATTGCATTTAATAATGTCAGAGCCGGAGTGAAAAGCGTCCCTACAACATTCTTACTGACGGATTCGCAAATTGCTGACGAGAAATTTCTCGTTCTTGTCAACGACCTGCTCGCTTCCGGTGAAATCCCCGGTCTGTACACTGACGACGACATAGAGACTATTATAAATGGCGTGCGGAATGAGGTCAAAGGTCAAGGCTATATGGATACGCGTGAGAACTGCTGGAAGTTCTTCATAGACCGTGTGAGACGCCAGCTAAAAGTGGTGCTGTGTTTCTCGCCAGTCGGCAGCACCCTGCGGGTCAGGTGTCGTAAATTCCCAGCCATTGTCAACTGTACTAGCATTGATTGGTTCCACTCGTGGCCGAAAGAGGCGCTGGTGTCGGTGTCACGACGCTTTCTCGAGGAAGTGGAGCTCCTTACAGTAAGTTTATCTCTTAAAAAATTAGAGTGGATTCAATTAAAATCAAAGTAAAATTGCTCTATTAAATGTAAGAGCTTTTTAATCTACTTTCTAATCGTTTTAAAGATCAATTATATTTTATTTATTTTCATAAATTTCTTTAAAGTATAAGTCCTTTCATGCTTAAAAATATTTAAATAATTTCCCTTCTGCCAAAATCATTAAATTAAAGAAACTGAAATAAAATAACAAAAAATATGTCACTGTTTCAGCCGGAAGTGGCGGATTCCGTGGCGCTATTTATGGCGCAGGTGCACCAGAGCGTTGATGACGTCAGCCAGACATATATGAGGAACGAGAGACGTTATAATTACACAACGCCCAAAAGCTTCCTTGAACAAATCTATCTCTACAAAAACCTGCTTACTGCTAAGCACATGGTAATAAATGAATATTGTTGTTAATATTATTCATACTGCTCTAATATTCTTACTATTATAGATATCATTTTAATAAATACACTAACTTCTATTGTGCATCACATGTTACTTGTTTATAAACTGATGCGAGGATTTTTATTGGATGCAGGAACTGCTACAGAATATGCACAGACTGGAGAATGGCCTGGAACGCCTGGAGAGTACAGCCTCACAGGTGCGACGGCAACACGTGACAGATCATGTGACAACCATAGAAAGTCACATGATTTGTACAAAAAAATACGCCATTTAGACAAAATACATCAACGATCAACACAGCAATGTTATGATTTACATGCAACTGCAAATAAACGAAAAAGCCGAAAGAGTTAGGGCTAAAAGAAAAGTAAAGTTTACCTTGTTAAAAGTCATTTAAAAATTCTGCTTGGGTATTTCACGCTATCCACATGCTACTGATTTAGAACATTTTCCGAAATTGTCAAACTGTTTTCTTACAAGTCATTAAAAACCCCTACCTTGAGGTGATATCAAGTCTTTTCTCCTGCGGGAGGGCTAGGGGGAGGGGGGAAACTCTAAGCAAGGACCAATCATAGCCCAGCTTAGATTCCATACTATTATACGTGATATAACATTGACAGGTAGAAGACTTGAAGCAAAAACTGAAGGCGCAGGAGAAAGACGTGATGGAGAAGAACCAGGAAGCGAATGAGCTTCTCGTACGAGTGGGCCACGAGACGGAGAAGACGAACAAGGAGCGAGAGATAGCGGACGAGGAGGAGAAGAAAGTTGAAGCAAAGAACCAGGAGGTCAATGTTCTCCTTTTTTTCTTTTTTTCCTACTCGTGTATAAATGCATCCTCCCATAGCGCATTCCTTCCGCACCCCCTCAATGTTTTGTTATTTTTAAGTTCGTTTGAAAGACGGTCTGCCCAAGAAATAAATTTCTGTTCTAACCTTCCAATGAAAACAAAAAGAGCCATTTTTCTGCGGTAAGCTCAGACCGGAAAGATCGTCGCGGCTAAAACGCTTCATAAATTCCTTTTTGATCTCGGTAACCACAGCTCTGACCTTACATCACTTTGACCTTATGCCACTCTGACCTTATATCTGACCCTTTTGCTTACATCACAGGTCAAAGAGAAACAAGAAATATGTGAAGAGAACCTTAAGAAGGCCGAGCCGGCCTTACAAGCGGCCGAAGAGGCCCTGAACACTCTTAACAAAGAGAACCTCTCCGAACTGAAGGCCTTTGCTAGCCCCGTAGCGGCCATCGTAGACATCACAGCAGCAGTCATGTGCCTTTTCCCAAATAAGGATGGGAAACCCCCACGTGACCGTAGCTGGAGAGCTTGCAGGGCGATGATTGGTAAAGCGGAGGATTTCCTCAAAAGACTTAAAGAATATGATAAAGACAACATAGCTGAACAGTCCCTGAAGGCGGTAGGGCCGTACCTGGAGAAACCAGACTTCAATCCGGAAACAATATATTCCAAGTCGACGGCGGCAGCTGGGCTATGCTCCTGGGTGATTAACATAGTGAAGTATTATGAGGTGTATTGCATCGTGAAGCCACTGAGGGATGCCCTGGATGAGGCCAACGCCCAGCTGACAGATGCACAAAAGAAGCTTGCTGACGTCAAAGCAAAGGTGGCTAAACTAGTCGAAGAGCAACAAAAACTGCAATCAGAATTCGAAAAGGCCACGGAAGAGAAGCTGAAATGCCAGCAATCTGTGGAGCATACACATAAGACGATTGAGCTAGCGAATAGGCTCGTGGGCGGCCTGGCCTCGGAGAACGTACGCTGGGCGGAATCGGTTGAGAAGCTGAAGATGCAGGAGAAGACACTGCCCGGGGATGTGCTCCTCATTTCCGCTTTTGTCTCGTACGCAGGATGTTTTACCAAGCGATACAGGTTAGTCCTTTTGGTCTTTGCTTCGTTTACCAAAAAGAGCAACATTTACATTGATATATTGATGATTAATTTATTAAGTTTTTAATTAATTGGTTTATTTATTTATTTGAATTATTATAAGATTACAAGATAATTAAGTGTACTAGTTTACAGCCATGTTAGTAATTTAGTGTTGTTGTGGAAAAAGCACAATCCCGGACTAACATCAGGTTACAACGCGCGCATTGCAATCACCCATTTCAAATTATCAAACTTTATGGTCTTTATGTAAACATCCCAGATTTTGGCTTATTTTGATAAAGAAGGGGACAGAAAATTCCATCGTCATACACGGAGCCGTTTAAACAAACAGAACCACCGCTGTACAGAAATGAATAGAAATTGGGGGGCGGAATAGTACCAGCACGCAAATAGATATCAATAATCACGTTCTGTGTGTTTTGCATTATGAAGAACACCATAGTTAGGGCCATCCCGGAAATCGGACCACTTTTTTTCAGTCGTACTGTTGGTCTTATTTCTGGGATTACACTTTCAGTCATTGCGATTGGCAGCATTGATTTTGATTGACAGGTCTGACCTGATGGACACACACTGGCTGCCGTTCCTGACACGCTCAGCGATACAAGTGACGGAAGACCTTGACCCCCTCACTATGCTCACGGATGATGCTACCGTTGCCGCGTGGAATAACGAGAGTTTACCCAGTGACCGCATGTCGACGGAAAATGCCACTATTCTCACGAACTGCGAACGATGGCCGCTGATGATAGATCCACAGCTGCAAGGTATGCGTTGAAAGTCGGCTATTTTCCCAATCCTGCAAGCCAAATCTACCTCTTTAGATAGAAGACATCTGACATTACGTCAAATTTCTGTTGCATCCATAGAACAACGTTTAATTGCCGTCTTTTGCGGGGGAGGGGGTAGGGGGAGGGGGAGTAATAGGTATCATGTGTTACTATGCGTGTCCAAAAACGCGGAGAAATGGGGAGTAATTACGAGGCCAGATGTGGTCCTAGCGGGGTGCCAATTTCGTGAACAGACGGGGACGGAGATCGTAATTTTCATTCAGTACAAAAAGGGAGGACCTTTCAACATTGCATTCCGCATTTGGTCGAAAGGGGGATATTAAAAGTCGCGGACACGCATGATAACCAGTTGGTGCGTGAGTGCCCCTCCCCTCCACCCCCTCTCCCTCAAGACTTCAATCTACAACACAAGCAGTTAATTGCGTAGCTGCAACACCATCAGTTAACTAAAATAAAACTTCTTGCGTTAAGCTCTAAGAGGCCCCTACTCTACGGTATTTTTTGACATTGACCGCAGGTCTGAAGTGGATTAAACAGAAGTATGGCGACGAGCTGGTTCTTGTGCGACTCGGTCAGAAGAACTACCTGGACATAATTGAGCGCGCCATTAGCAGCGGGGACATCGTATTACTGGAGAACATCGAGGAGAGCGTTGACCCCGTCCTTGACCCTTTACTCGGCAGGAACACCATTAAAAAGGGAAGAGCGATAAAGCTGGGCGATAAAGAGATAGATTACAGCGCGAATTTTAGACTTCTCCTTCACACGAAGCTAGCAAATCCACATTATAAACCGGAAATGCAAGCGCAGACGACCTTGATTAATTTCACGGTCACACGTGACGGGCTGGAGGATCAGCTGTTGGCGGCGGTGGTAGGAAAGGAACGTAAGGATCTTGAGGACATGAAAGCTGCTCTGACCAAACAACAGAACGAGTTCAAAATTCGCCTAAAGGAACTGGAGGATAATCTCCTGGCGAGACTCTCGACAGCGGAGGGTAACTTCCTGGGTGATTACGCATTAGTGGAGAATTTAGAATCAACGAAAAGAACAGCCGTGGAAACAGAAGAAAAGGTGAAAGAGGCTCTGATAACGGAACAGAAGATTAACGAGACGCGTGAGGTGTACCGTCCTGCTGCAGCACGCTCATCTCTCCTCTACTTCATCCTCAACGACCTTCACAAGATACATCCCATGTACCAGTTCTCACTCAAGGCATTCACCGTCGTTTTCCACTCCGCGATTGACACTGCACCGGATTCAGACAATATCAAAGAGAGGGTGGAGAATCTTATTGATTGCATCACGTACGCCGTGTTTTTGTACACCACCAGAGGGCTCTTCGAGAAGGACAAGCTGATCTTCACCACACAGATGACCTTTCTGATTCTTATGATGAAGGACGAAATTGACGTGATGGAGTTGGATTTCTTGTTGAGATATCCGGCGGATTTGAATGTCAACAGTCCTGTCGATTTTCTCAGCCACAGCAGCTGGGGAGGTATTAAGGCTTTAAGCTTAATGCCAGAGTTCCAGAATCTCGACCGTGACATCGATGGATCAGCGAAGCGCTGGAAAAAATTTGTTGAAAGCGAATGCCCTGAAAAGGAAAAATTCCCACAGGAATGGAAGAATAAAAGTAGCCTTCAGAAACTCTGCATGATGCGCGCCTTACGTCCAGACAGAATGACGTATGCAATGCGTCATTTCATCGAAGAACATATGGGAAGCAAATACGTCGAATTACGACAGGTCGAATTTGCCGTATCGTACAAAGAATCGAGTCCATCGACGCCCATATTTTTCATACTCTCCCCGGGCGTCGATCCGCTTAAGGATGTCGAAGCCTTGGGCAAGAAGCTTAAGTTTACGCAGGATCGGAACAACTTCCATAACATTTCATTGGGTCAAGGTCAAGAGACGGTCGCCGAGCAAGCGATGGATTTAGCGGCTAAGGAAGGACATTGGGTCGTCCTTCAGGTAATACATGTAATTGTTGAGTTTTTTATTTGATAAATCGATGAGGTGTCCGTTTTATATCACATTTTTGTGTCCTTGAACGTGCCCTCAACAGTTCACGAACTTGCCCTCAACAGTTCACGGACGTGCCCTCAACAGTTCTCGAACGTGCCCTCAACAGTTCACGAACGTGCCCTCAGCAGCTCACGGACGTGCCCTCAGTAGTTCACAAACCTGCCCTCAGCAGTTTACGAACGTGTCCTCAGCAGTTCACAAACCTGCCCTCAGCAGTTCACGAAGGTGTCCTCAGCAGTTCACGAACGTCTCCTCAGCAGTGCACGTCTTACATTCCATAGGCTGCATTTTCACACTCCACAGAAGATGCACTCAGTTTTCTGCATTTTACCCCTAATAACAGTTGTACTGCAATTTACATCAACAGAACGTCCATTTAATGGTCACATTGTACATTCGACAGAAAGTACACTTATTTTAACTGCATCTACATTCATAGAACGTACACTTATTTGAACTGTATTTTCATCCACAGAACGTGCACATATTTGGACTGCATTTTACACCCCACAGAACGTGCACATATTTGGACTGCATTTTACACCCCACAGAACGTGCACATTTTGAACTGTATTTTACACCTCACAGAACGTGCACGTATTTGGACTGCATTTTACACCCCACAGAATGTGCACATATTTGGACTGCATATTACACCCCACAGAACGTGTACATATTTGGACTGAATTTACACCCCACAGAACGTGCACATATTTGTACTGCATTTTACACCCCGCAGAACGTGCACTTGGTGGCCAAGTGGCTGGGCGCGCTGGAGAAGAAGCTGGAGGAGTCGGCCCAGGACGCGCACAGACGCTACCGCGTCTTCATCAGCGCGGAGCCCGCTCCCACGCCTGACCTGCACATCATACCTGCAGGCATCCTCGAGTCAGCCGTCAAAATCACAAACGAACCACCGACGGGCATGCTTGCGAACCTCCACCAGGCCCTCGACAACTTCGATCAGGTCAGTGTACCACTGGAAACCAAGCTATATCCTTAAAGAAAACTATCAGGAAACATATAGAAACACACACTTCTGATAAGAAATACCTGTATGTAGGTCATAAATAAAATAAAGAAATTTCTGACTGTGAGATTTTACTTTAAGAAATAAAACAAAAAAATAAATAAATAAAATAAACCAAAGGGAAATGAAAAAGCTGGAATGTCAATCTGAATTCAAATCTAACACATGTACATCACACCAGCAAATAAAACAAACAAACAAACAAAACAAGAAAACACAAAACCACTCATGGAACTTTTGAATGGGAATGTTCACGTGATGTGACCTTGGCATACCTGATGTGACCTTGAAACACGTGATGTAACCTTGACACACATGATGTGACTGTGACACACCTGATGTGACCTTGAAACATGTGATGTGACCTTGACACAACTGACGTGACCTTGACACACATAATGTGACCTTGACACACGTGATGTGACCTTGAAACACGTGATGTGGCCTTGACATACATGATGTGATCCTGATTCAGGACACGCTTGAGATGTGTGCGAGGGAGGCGGAGTTCAAAGCGATCCTCTTCGCCCTGTGTTACTTCCACGCAGTCGTCTCGGAGCGCCGGAAGTTCGGCCCCCAGGGCTGGAATCGGATCTACCCTTACAACACAGGCGACCTCACTATCAGCTGTAACGTCCTCTACAACTACTTAGAGGCAAACACAAAGGTGTGCTTCATAATTTTGTCCTTTCTTATTTAAATGAAAGAGTGGTGGATATTTTTAAAGGGGTAAGGGAATAGTTTCCAAAGTGCATTGCCAAAATGTAAGAGTTCACATTTTACTTATAGCCCTCCATGATATAATATGGTGTCTCTGGATAAGAAAAAAGTATGCAATTACTGATCCGTTTTGAATCAGTAATCTGGTAAGGCTACTTCGGTAGACCCTTGCTATATTTAATCAAAGCATGGGACAGATGGGAATACGAGCCCGATGTGTACGAGCTATAAGCTTTATAGTGTGTAGGGAGTCGGTATTCATCACTCTTACCTTCTTGCAGGTACCGTGGGAGGACCTGCGTTACCTGTTCGGTGAGATCATGTACGGGGGACACATCACGGACGACTGGGACCGACGCCTGTGCAGGACGTATCTGGAGGAATACATGAACCCGGAAATCATGGAAGGTAAGTGCACATGCACTCAACTCAAGGAAGGTAAGTGCACATGCACTCAATTCATGGAAGGTAAATGCACATGTACTCAGATCATGGAAGGTAAGTGCACATGCACTCAACTTATGGAAGGTAAGTGCACATGCACTCAACTCAAGGAAGGTAAGTGCACATGCACTCAATTCATGGAAGGTAAGTGTACATGCACTCAACTCATGGAAAATAAGTGCACATGCACTCAGATCATGGAAGGTTAGTGCACATGCACTCAACTCATGGAAGGTAAGTGCACAAGCACTCAGATCATGGAAGGTAAGTGCACATGCACTCAGATCATGGAAGGTTAGTGCACATGCACTCAACTCATGGAAGGTAAGTGCACAAGCACTCAGATCATGGAAGGTAAGTGCACATGCACTCAGATCATGGAAGGTACGTGCACATGCACTCAATTCATGGAAGGTAAGTGCACATGCACTCAACCCGTGGAAGGTAAGTGCACATGCACTCAACTCATGGAAGGTAAGTGCACATGCACTCAACTCATGGAAGGTAAGTGCACATACACTGAAATCATGGAAGGTAAGTGCACATGCACTCAATTCATGGAAGGTAAGTGCACATGCACTCAACCCGTGGAAGGTAAGTGCACATGCACTCAACTCATGGAAGGTAAATGCACATGTACTCAGATCATGGAAAATAAGTGCACATGCACTCAGATCATGGAAGGTAAGTGCACATGCACTCAGATCATGGAAGGTAAGTGCACATGCACTCAACTCAAGGAAGGTAAGTGCACATGCACTCAATTCATGGAAGGTAAGTGCACATACACTGAAATCATGGAAGGTAAGTGCACATGTACTCAGATCATGGAAGGTAAGTGCACATGCATTCAACGCATGGAAGGTAAGTGCGCATGCACTCAACTCATGGAAAATAAGTGCACATGCACTCAGATCATGGAAGGTTAGTGCACATGCACTCAACTCATGGAAGGTAAGTGCACAAGCACTCAGATCATGGAAGGTAAGTGCACATGCACTCAGATCATGGAAGGTAAGTGCACATGCACTCAGATCATGGAAGGTAAGTGCACATGCACTCAGATCATGGAAGGTAAGTGCACATGCACTCAATTCATGGAAGGTAAGTGCACATGCACTCAACCCGTGGAAGGTAAGTGCACATGCACTCAACTCATGGAAGGTAAGTGCACATGCACTCAACTCATGGAAGGTAAGTGCACATACACTGAAATCATGGAAGGTAAGTGCACATGTACTCAAATCCAGAAAAATGAAGGCACAAAAAGGTCGATTCCATAGGAAGCTCAGTATATCACTTTCCATCAAATCCCTTTCAATCTTTCACGTTATAAAGAACATCTAACACGAGAAACCTGCACTCTCCCTAAAAGAATAACTAACAAACAATGCCATTTTAGACCTATTCGAAACTCTGCAGGACATTTTTTAACCAAAATTATTTACTCACGAATAATACCATAGATTTAACTGAATAAACGCCATGGTAATGTAATTTTGTAAAGAAAAAACACTTATTTTTAGGGGAGCTGTATCTCGCCCCTGGATTCCCCATACCGCCCAATTCCGACTATGACGGTTACCACGCCTACATTGACGAGACATTGCCACCGGAGAGTCCTTACCTGTACGGCCTTCACCCGAACGCCGAGATCGAATTTTTGACGATGACGTCAGAGAATCTATTGAGGACGGTTCTGGAGATGCAGCCCAGGGACTCTGGATCCGGAGGCGGAAGTGCCGCAAGCAGGGACGAGAAGGTAACCAATGAAATTCTTGCTTTCTTGTAATCAATGAAATTCTGTTTTTTTTTTTTTGTTTTTTTGTTTTTTTTTTTGTTTTTTTTTAGCCAATTAAATTCCAGCCACATGATTTTCACGACGCTATCAAATGCATACAATGCTTTTAAGAATAATTTTACAAGTTTCTTTATAAAAAGGCAATTTTTTATAAACAGTCTATAAAGGCTTAATAACCTAGAGATTCTTTTCCTGGGCGAACTGTATATAATTTTTATATACCTCTATCTGTTTCCTTATTTAAAGTAATTGCTCAGCGTTGCATGAACCTCATGTGATGTTTATAGTTTTTTTCTAATGCTGTTATTTAACAAATCACAGATTAAGACCTTACTTGATGACATCTTGGTGAGCCTGCCGGAAGAGTTCAACCTGCAGGAGATTCAGCAGAAGGTGCCCCCTGATGAGCGTACGCCCTACACGATCGTGGCCTTCCAAGAATGCGAGCGCATGAATATCCTCACCTCGGAGATGAAACGTTCCCTCAAAGAGCTCGACTTAGGGCTTAAGGTGGGCATTGACAGATCCCACGGGTGCGGTTTGGGGTTGTGAGGGCTAATTTCGATCTACCGGGGAAACTTTGTATTAAAAGCATATGTGTATTTAGTCTTACGTTTCGGATATTTTTTTATCAAGAAACTAGGCGCGTTTCGATTGGACTGTTCAGAAACAATTACAAGGTGCATGTTTTTTTGTCACCAGGGGGAGCTAACCATCACGGCGGATATGGAGAGCCTTGGTGACGCCCTCTATCTGGATACAGTGCCGGAGCGCTGGGCTCGCCTGGCCTATCCATCCCTGCACGGCTTGACTCAGTGGTACGGTGATCTACAGCAACGCATCGGACAACTGGAGGTTAGAACCCGTAGTCATAAAACCGTATACCAACTGTTACTCGTTCTGCCACAGTTAGGATGGCCTCGATAATGCTTATCTATTTTTTCAAATAAAAACCCTTTAAATCATGTCTTTAAGCCTAATCTCTTCCTTACTCCTTCTCTTTCTCTCTCGCTCTCCCATTTTTCGGCGCTGTATTTTTTTCAATTCCTTTCTCGCTTACTGAATTCTACAATACAGCTAAGCACCCATTTGTGCAAGGCGTCTTTTTTTTCTAATTTTCAGCAATGGTCAACCGACTTTCAGCTACCCCCAGCGGTATGGTTAGCCGGTCTCTTCAACCCTCAGTCATTTTTGACTGCTATCATGCAACAAACCGCACGCAAAAACGAATGGCCCCTGGACAAAATGGCGCTGCAGTGTGACGTCACAAAGAAGAGCCGTGACGACATCGGCAGTCCGCCGCGTGAAGGCGCTTACATACACGGGTTGTACATGGAAGGAGCGAGATGGAACATACAGACTGGAATGATCGGCGATGCTAATCTCAAAGAATTAAACCCGGCCATGCCGATCATCTTCCTAAAAGCTGTGCCAATAGACAGACTGGAAACGAAAAATGTGTACGAATGTCCCGTGTATAAGACCAAAACACGCGGCCCAACTTACGTATGGACATTTAATCTAAAAACCAAAGAAAAACCAGCGAAATGGATCCTGGGAGGAGTAGCCCTCATTCTTCAAATCTAGTCATGTTTTGCAATGAAAAGAGAGTAATATTGTGTGACTCTTGAAATGTAGTTGAGAACCATATTCCATGTCTACCCCCCCCCCCCCCCATCCTCTTCCTGTTCCCTTCCTGTTTGTTGTTCCTTGCCTATCTTCTTCCCATGGTTTTCCCGTTCCCTTCATCACTCACTATTTTTTCCATCCCTGCCGTGCCTTTTCTGTTCCTTTCCTATTCACCCCTGTTCCTTACCTTTCCTGTCACCTCTTCGTCATATTTACTCCCTATGTCACTCCTGTTCCTTACCTGTCTCTCCTTATGCTCTTCCTGTTCCTCTCCTATCTCACACCGGTTCCTTACCTGTCTCTCCCCATGCTCTTCCTGTTCCTCTCCTATCTCACACCGGTTCCTTACCTTTCCTGTCACCTGTCCTCCCTGTTCCCTTCCTATGTCACTCCTGTTCCTTACATATCTCTCCTTATGCTCTTCCTGTTCCTCTCCTATCTCACACCGGTTCCTCACCTGTCTCTCCCCATGCTCTTCCTATTCCTCTCCTATCTCACACCGGTTCCTTACCTATCTCTCCTCATGCACTTCCTGTTCCCTTCCTAGTTCACTCCTGTTCCTTACCTGTCCCTCTTTCCATGCCCTTCCCATTCCCTTCCTATCCCCCCTTCCTTTTTCTCGTGTTTTTATTCAGGCAGGAGATTCCTTATCGTAAAAGTTTCATGAAGTTTGAATTTGTAGGCCTGTATAAATCCGTATCTGACTGGATTCGAACCCGGGACACTCTGCTTACCAAGCAAGCGTCTTAACCACTACACCACGCAGGTGAACCGAAAGAACGAGAAATTTTGTAAATCTTCTTCTTCACGTTTCCAATAATCAATACATGCCTTGAACAGCCCTGACGGCTTTGCTCTTGATTTTTTATTGATTGTTTGCCTTGTTATAAAACAGCTGACCTCTGATGGGATCTATCTGTTATGTATAAACACAGAGCAGATGGATATTTTAAAAAGTAGTTCCGCTCTTTTATGAGTGTTATTTTCGTGGAATCCCCAATGGGTGTGGAGAGTAAAAAGGTATTATACACAACAGGCAGAACCGCCGTAGACGTTGGCTGTTAAACAACAGCGTGATTGCTTGTGGTTTGTATTTAACTTTAAAATTTAATGCGGAACACTCAATGTTTATAAATCTTCTCCTGATTATTGAAAAACAATACCGAATGGCGTAATGCTGTTGTTGTTGTTGTTGTTGTTGTTGTTTTTATGTGGTACGTAATAAGTATTCTTCCAGCTTAATGGATTCTACTCTTATATTTAGCGTGTATTAGGTGTGGTAGAGGGGGGGGAGTCCAAAGATTTAAAATTAAAAGCTAATTCAGTTTTGTTTAGTACCTACTCTTGTGCAATGCCATTTTCATATTTATTAGGGAATTATTGACGTCAGGAATTGATTTTTGATCTCAAAAATTGATTCTTTGATATCAAGAATTAAATTTTGCTATCAGTAATTATATTTTTGATATCTCTAAATGTATTCTTAACCTCAAAAAATAATTCTTGATGTCAATAATTATTTAGATATATCAAGAAATACTATATAATGGTATCAAAAAATGATATGTCATCGCACAGGATCGATTTCAATTAAACCAGTTATGTCGTCACCATATCCACCGAGTTTGCCAATTTAATGATAGTCATCGTCGCCTAGAATTGATTTAAGTTAAATAAAGGGCAACTCAGCCTGGAATCGAACTGGAGACCTGTCGCTTGAAAATAAAAAAATACGCAGCCACTGCATTTTGCCACGTGCGCGCTTCATTGTGCCCCTTCTTCAAACGAGCGGGCAAACGAGTGTTCGCCAGCTTGGTTAGAGCGTTGGTTTGGTAATCTAGAGGTCCCGGGTTCGATTCCAGCTCGGGGGTGGTAAGAAGGGATTGACGATTAGGTTCGCGAAATTGATTTTTCTATCTCAAAATTTCTTTGTGATTTAAAATTCAGTTATTGATACCAAGATATAGATCAATGAGATCTGCATTGATTTATTGATATCTTTAACTAAATTTAGATATCAAACACAAACATTAAATGTTAAAACGGTAATGTATACTGCTTTAAGGTGTTTGGAGCCCAGGGAGAGGGCACGTAAAAAAACTGGTTCTTTTAAGTGTTCATTGCTTTTTGAAACAATCCCGAAACACAGAATGCTAAGTTTGAAAAATAACCTCCCTTTCTAACCGAACAATATGTGACGTACATATGGAGGAGAATACAATGGCGGTTTAAGAAAAATTGAAATGTAGAGAACATGTCATGAAAAACAATCCTGTGGTGTTTTATAATAACAGCCTGTTGGGTAATGCTGTTCTTTTTTATGTATTTACATATTCACTGATATACATATACGACATATACGTATCTTGACAAAATATACTGCTGATTGAAATGGATGTAAACATCACTTTTAGTTTTAACAGTTTTTTTTTTTGTTCATTTCACTTATATAATTTGAAATGTCAAGTGTGTTTTTTTAGACATAAATTATGATATCAACACTTTTAAAATTATGGGAAAAGATTCTTATATTTGACAAAGTTTTTTTCCCGGATTCTGATACCAGCCGCTAACTACCGCAATAAAAAAAGAAAAAGAAAAAAAAAAGAAAAAAGACCCAAGAGCAAAAAAGAGGGAAAAAAACGAAGGGATGACACCGATAAAAACGGGGCTGTAACATCACGCATTTTAACAGGACTAATTTTGTGCTAAATAACAGGCATTAGCTTAAGGTGGTGACTTGTGCCAAGATACGGATAATAACACGAATCTAACTGAAAAGAATACGCGCATGTGAAAACAACCGCACTGATAGTATTTGCGACAGATACCAGTTACATAGGGACAAAGGACAAAGTTTTTATCACCATTAGAACACCAGTCTCGAAATGCGATTCCATCGGTAACTTAGCAAATATCAGTTATATTTGTCAGTCATACAGGACTATCTGATAAACACATGTTAACCATAAAACATATGGTGGTCTTAAGTTTACCATATGTGAATTATACATACTTCTTATTTTATTTCCTCACATCCCACAAGACATACAACTTTTCTTAATTATATGCAGCCATATAATTGCAAGTCAGATGTAAACTGTCTGCGCAAGCTCTCTATTGTGTGGTTTTAAAAAAACTGCATATTATGTGCCGTGTAAACCTCATTAGAAATATCATTGCTGTTATTAAAAGAAAATAAAACTTTATTCAAAAGGATGTTGTGGCGCTTTTTCTTGTTTAAAACTGAATTCATCATTTCATTTTGATGCATATTGCTGTAAAAACGCACGTTTGTTTTTTTTTGTAGTAAAATTAAAACAGGTTTTAAATAAGGCAACATGTGTTTTATTGCCATTCGCAACGTTCTTTTTAATTTAGCTTTCTTGTTTTCTTGTCATTTATGGTTGGCATAGTTAATGTATCAATTGCTACATCATATGAATTTAGGTTATCAAAATAAAGGGTTTGAATTCGATCGCCAAACAAGGGGACCCACTTGACATGAAATTCAAAATTTTCATTCTGAAATTTTACGCACCATATGCTTTAGCAGTCGATACTGTTTCGTATGTCAATATAATTTTATAATACATTTTTTTTTGTTGAAAATTTTGTTATTTCAATTTTGGTTGAAAAATTCGTGTCCCTTGAATAGGCACAGTACATGGGCAATTTTATGTATTTTGGGACTCTTTGTGTGTTCTTGTGTGATTTTGTGTGTGTGGGTGTGTCTTTGTGTTCTTTTTCATGTTTTTTTGTGCTTTTGTGTTGTTTGTGTGTTTGGAGGATTCTGTTCTTTGTATGTTAGGGGGTAGGGGATTGGGGGGGATGGGGGCGATTCTACAGCTGTACAAAAAATGTATTGTATAACTGGGTGGATTCTTTTACACTAAAATTTGAACTATTTTTTTTTAAAAAGCCAGAAATATGAAAAGGCGAATTGTGGAGCCAGCGTGTTGTCTGTTTTCATTCAAGTTTTGGTCAATTATTCCTTAAAACGAAATGCATACAAAACAACCAAAAAAAAAACTGCTTGCGTGTGGCTCTAATTTAGATCAGATATGTGAATAGACTATTTTCAGCCACATCGACACACATGTTGTTGACTTAGGATGCTGTGCCGTTTTAGGATGCAATATAAAATAATTATATATTTGAAGAAAAATATACTAGTCTAGACAGTCAAATAGAAATGGCAAAAGGTACTGCTTTTAAAAGTAAACGCAGTTTAAAAGTAAACAGATTTTAGTTGAGACATTTTTTTTTTGCTTCATGAGTTTTCCAAACATCATTTGTTTGGTTGTAATATAGCATTTAAAATTAAAATTTAAAATTTACCAACTAAAACATACTGGATACGATAAAAAAAGTGGTTGATGACGTCATGGACTGTCTCCACGCCTCGTAGCGGTTTTGGTTCAATCGTCTTAACTGGAATGTGAACTGGATTTCGAGCTGCGCTTTTTTAGCATGAACCATGCAGATCTCACGGTTTTTCGCTTGGCGAATCACGCGCGGAAAGAAAAATAGAAAGTTAAATATTCAAATGGTGACTTTTTCGCTGTTGTTTATTATTGCTATGTCTCGTTTTGTTTACTTTTATTTCACATACTCTCGTAATACTGAGCGTCATCAACGAATAAACCACTTACCCGTGTCTGACGTCACAAGTCGCGTGGCCAAACAGAACGCTAGTCACCATGGTGATATGGATACCCTTGACTCGTTTCAATCAATGAACGCTCGACAAAAACAGCAGCTATTGGGGACCGTTTTGGCAACCGTTCTGGATGCGTCATCATATTTTTGTAGATCCTCTCTAAACTACGGGAATTCTTTGCATGAAAAATCGATCTTTTGTATGGATAAACCTTTCACTCTTCAGCGTCAAAAGTGTGTGGTCGTCGCTTTCACGAGAAATGAAGACTTCTCATTGGTCGATCGCATTCAAAGCGTACACCAGTGTGAAATCCACACTTTTAGCACCGGATTGCAAATGAAAGAGCATGCTCGATCTCAACATAATTATTTTCATCCAATAAGCGATTCTAAAACGTTTGGATATAACAAAAACTTAATTGCGAAAGTTACGGAAAAGCTCCGAGACGCTAAAATAATTGACATTTTATACATCGAAGAAAACTTAGAATCTTTCTCGTTCATCAACGAATTATTAACTTTATATATGATGCCGGTAAAAGTCAAGCAACTCTGCATTAACTTCAGGGAGATAAGACCTCCAGATAAGAAAAGGAACAGGTTCCATGGCTCTGTAGAGATCCAAAATATTGATATCTATAAAATCGTGGCCGGCATTAAGAGGAAAGGTTTTAAGCAATTTCACTACGTTGGGACTTTGTTTTCAGCAGTAAATCAACACCTTTCATCTAGACTGTTTATTGAATCTTACCTCAAAGTTTCTTACATAAACAGCCATTTTTTGTAATTAATGTCTATTAAAGTTTTGAGGCTCAGATAGGTCCACTAAAAGAAGAAAAAGAAATTTGAAACGGTATATAAAAGTGCGAGAAAATGTTTTTATAAAATACATTAATATTGCTTACTAATTACCCTCAAGTTTTCAGTGTGCACGTGTACAATACACAAGCTCTGACCGTATGCATTTTGACGTCTCTCTCTCTCTCTCTCTCTCTCTCTCTCTCTCTCTCTCTCTCTCTCTCTCTCTCTCTCTCTCTCTCTCTCTCTCTCTCTCTCTCTCTCTCTCTCTCTCTCTCTCTCTCCCAAAGCGATATTTTGCAATTCAATCAACACAGCTTAAAGAGAAAGAAATAAAATTACTCTATGTTTTCTATTGAGAATTTCTATGATATTTTATTATTTACAGTAAGAAAGCTGATTCATACGTGACATGAATATTCACTACAGAATAAACAAGAACTGCAGTTAAACCAAAAGAAACTAATTAATATGACCGAACCAATAATATAATCAGACACTTAGGCCAGGAAGAAAAACAGTCTGATTTCTCATTTCAATTTTAAAAAATCAAAAATCGATTTTTTTTTTTGGCTTTTTGATGATTGTGAGTGGTAAGCAAAATACATGAGTGAATGGATGTTTGCAAGACAAGTGACAAGTAGTAATTTATACAATCCTTGATTTCAGTTTAAGAAGCATTAAACCACAGTGCAATGTTTATTTTAGAAATCCCTAATATTTTTGTAAAGAACGCGAGGATTTTGAAGTGATATTTAGTGTAGCATATCGGTTTTTGTTGTTGTTGTTGTTGTTGTTGTTTTGAGCCTGTTGCACAAGATGTTTAGGATATCCCCGACAATGGCGCGAATAAACCACGTGTTTCCCGTAAGTTAAGTGCTCCAATCCTCCTTTATTATCGCTCAACCATTTCCGAGCTGTGTGACAGACGGCCAACATCACACGGAGTTTCATACAGCAAACATGGCTGTCGTGATCGTCATGGGAACAGTCAAACAGCGTTTCTGGATAACGTTCAAAATAAACAGCTTTTAGTTTCTTCTTTGCTAGACACGCCTCGAGTTCTTCATAAATGCGGTCTGCCCAGTCATACATACTTCCTTGCGTCTTATCGGCAGTGCTCGCTAAACGCAATAAACAGTTCTTGAGCATGTACGAAGTGATGACGTCATCTATTTTTATTTTTTCACTTAAGGACAATGCTTTAATGTCATGGGGTTGGGATATTGCCGCAATACGTAGCGATTTAGCAATAGCATACCCCAGTCGCAGATTTGGTTGCAGGCTTTGAATGGTAGCTACTTCGGCGCACGCCAGTGATACATGAAAGGCCGACATGTCCGTAGCAACACCTCTTATCTGACGTGACGACTTAGGGATAAGGTGATACTGTATTCTCTTTGAATCGACGGGTAATGGTTGCTGTACTTCGTAACTAGGGTGACGAAAAGCAGGTACTAAATCCACATGAACCACCACAGTATGACCGACAGTATCCTTCCAAAGTAACTGAAGACAAGAAATTTTATCCTTCCACTGAAGTGAATTAGGATGAAAGTAGAAATTTCCAAAATGGCCGTCTGTCATATACAGTTTCCGTATCTCCCCTTCCAGTAACCTGTAGAATTGTTCCGAAACTAAATAAGGAAACAAATGTCCATTAGCTCCACAGCTGCTCCATGGTGATCTCTCCCCATAATTGACTCGTTCAAAATTAACATCGCCATACAACAGTGAGGAATTTTGAGTAAAAATACATAAAACGTCAAACTCATCAATGTTGAAAATTTTGCTCCCTTCAGAAACACTCCCCAATATCAGTGGATTGAACGCAAAGTGAGCCTTATTCCTGTGTTTAGTAATATTTCTGGAGATAAACTGAAGGAAATGTATCAGAGTCGTTTTCATTTTGACCTTTAATACATCTGTGTTACGCCAGTAGGAACAACCTACAAGGGTTCTGATTGTGTTACTTGATTCAAGGCGATGCCATGATTCTGCTGGTATCACTGAGCTTAGAAGATGCTCATTAATACGTTCTCGTGACCATTGCTTATGTAAATCCTCATCCGTCACCCAGTGAGGCACGCCTATCCGTACTGCAGGAGAAGATGGTGTCTCCCCTGTCACCCAGTGAGGCACGCCTATCCGTACTGCATGTGAACATGGTGTCTCACCTACAAAGGCCAATTTCTTCAGATAAGCATACCGTATCGCTGGCTCAACCTTTGCACCGAGCATGTCAAGTATTTCTGCGCTGCATCCAAGTGCCATTCCAAACTCTAGTGGTTTTAAACCGTGATAAGTGACATTTAAATCAGCGTTATGACACATCAATAATTTGACTTTTTCAGGACTATTTTTACGGACTGCACAGAAAATAGCCGCTTCTCCATCCAGATAAACGCTGTTGACGCACGCACCATGCTTTACAAGTATTTCACACACTTCAGTGGTTGAATAGTCGATTGCCACATTCAGTGTGTGCGGGAGTGCTTCAATGGACGCCGGGTTAGAAGCAATCATTGTTACGCAGTCAACAAACTCCCTTGGCAACTTGTATTTGCTGATGTCATCTTCGGATTGCAACCACCAAGACAGAGCGCTTCGATTGTATTCATCTAAAACAGCTAAGTTTGAGTCTATGTTTGGATGCTGTAAAAAAAGCGAAATTATTTTCTTCATTTTATGAGTACCGATCTTTTTCATTGGACAAAAATGTAGGGGAGTTCTACCCTGGCGGTTGCTAACATTTACGTCACAGTCTGGTCGCTTTAGCAATATCTCTAAGGCTTCAACTTGGCCATCAATGACACACACGTGAAGGAGCGACATTCCCATTGGCTCCTTAGCATTGACGTCACAATCAGGGTGCCGAAGCAGCAGTTTCATCGCTTCAGTATGGCCTTTGTATATTGCGCGACTGAGTGGCGTTTTCCGTATGTTATCTACGGCATTGACGTCACAATCGTGTTGCTGTAGCAACACCTCAATGACAGCAAGTCTGTTATGCATGACGGCCACGTGCAAAGGAGTCAAGGTTGGCTGTCCTACTTTTTCATTAACATCACACGTCTTGCTGGATAGCAGCTGCATCAGCCTTGCAACATTGCCTGTCCTGGCAGCCTCATGAAGACTAAGCGGATTTCCGCGGTAAGGTTCTGCACAAATATTCACATCGTATTGAGACCCCGCGATTCTTCCGACGGCCATCTCATTTGCATATCCTCTCTATTATATCACTTTTAAATTACTGTTACATTGGTTCTTATATGAAAAAGTTTTGTCTGTGTCATGAAGTCGTTTGAAGTCAAATAATTGTGTCATACTTTATTTAGTATCCGCATAGGTATCTTTATTTGACGACAAAATATTAAATTTATGTTTTATGTATACTTAGTCTCAAATATTTGAACCAAAGATGAAATCAGAATATTAAATTAAGTAAAGCATAAAGAGTCAAGAATTGTAACAGCAACACTGAAAAAATAAATATTTATTATCACGAAATACATTGCATGGTCACAAGTATAAAGTATTGATTGTTTATTAAAAAGCATTAATGTTAAAAAAGCCAATACAGTGTCTGATTAATATTTTTCATAAACAAACCATACACACAATAATTTGTATAGCTGCACCGTGCAGTACTATGTTACAGCAAGTCTTAAATAGATATATCTTAGTATTGATTTTCGGCACCAGTCGAAGGCATAACGACCTTTGCCATGTATAGACTTTCTACTTACTGTAATGTACTGAACAGAGAACAACATGCACGAAAGCTAAACTAAACGCAGATCGGACATACAATGCATACAATTATTTGCATTTAAAATGACGCTGTAGATAAAATTCGCCATCAGTTTTATCATATTTTATGACTCCATTTAACCATTTTACAGATGTTTTGCATGTTTTTAGAAGTTCTTAGTGTCTGTGCTGTCGCTTACTCACTACTGTCTGTACTTTCTGCAATGCCACTTATGCACAGTGCATCACAATTAGCACTGGAATATGCCAAGCATACAAACTATGAGAGAAATATCCCTTAGATAAAAATTTTTCCCGGTATGTCTTGTGGCACTGTTCTGATCCGTATCACTTTTGCCGTCCGCGAGTTTCTGGGCTAATCGAATAAGCGACTGATTCCCATTCGCAGCAAAACATCTTGTTTGCTAATTAATAGTCAGGATTCCAAAATTGTTATTAATCATTGTTAGAACTGGATATTTTACACATTTGTCCTCGTGTTTTAAATATCTGCAAAATCTTTTTCTGAAAACAATCTGTAAACCTCTAGCTTAGTAGCTGATTTAGCTTCAGGCAGTTAGGTATCTCGTTTTGGATTTTAGCCATAGCTCACATTTTTTCTTTGCTTCCGCTATAGTTATTCTATTTATGTGTTAACTCCAAATGCCACGTAAAACCATGTATATTACTTATATTTCTGAGCAAAATATTTCTATCTGTAAGCAAAAAAAATCAATTTATATTACCATGATGCCAAATATATGCACAAAAATAAAAATAATCAGCTTGAGAATCATATTTACATATGAAATCTGTCAGTCGGCCCTCTATTTTTGACATAAACTTAATTATTTCTTCTGGGTATTTTTCTAAATTCCTGCTAATCTAACAAAATTCAAAATTAATCCCAAGATTATCCACACCATACCCAGCATAACCTGAAAACCCGACAAAGTTATAGCCACGCACCTCGTGCAGATCGCAGCCAGTGTGTACGCCTTTTGGACCGTGCACGCCCGTATTTGCATGAAATGTTACCGATTTCAAAATATAATAACTACCAGCGTTGCCAAAGCACAAATCTACCTGTAAGATTATGGCACTTCCAAAATTTATCATACTAAATGAGTAAATTGTGTTTTGCTCACAACCGTGTTGTGGTCCTCTTATACCATTGATGTATAGCCTAAATCCTGAAGGTATGTTATAGAAAGAGCCCCAGTTTGAAGCACAGAAACGTACAGCAGTGACTCTATCTTCTGTGTAATTAAACCTGTAGCTGTTTCGCGGTCGTGGATAAATTTCTCCAACACAATGTGTTGATGTAAATATGATGTCATTTATTCCGACCTTGACGTACGTTTCGTGGGAAACATGTGATGCACTTGTCAGGTTGGCATTGGAATACTGTGCTTGATTATTAACACACATGTAGCACTGACTGTGGATATATTGGTAATACACACAAGTACTTATGTCTTTACACGAAAGGCAATTTGCTGGTGAAAGGTAAGATACTCACTCACATCCTGTTCAAATAGTGTTATCTAATTTTAATGCTAAAGATTAGAACTCTAACTTATTGTATTGTAATGCCACGCCTTTGTTTCGTCTAGAACCTTCACATCTGTATTTTTTACATCTGATTGGTTGCAAGACAATGTCACTGAATTAATGATTTCAAACTTAAACAATATATACATAACATAAAAAAATTGTATCAATTTTTTTCGTATCACTAGAAATTAAAGGATACTTTACTGTTATGCATAGCATGCTTTCCATGCTATTACACTTGTCAACCAGCATGTTTATTTCCTTTATTGCTGATGTGGCATATTGCCCTTGCTTTTATATTTGTCAAACAGCGCATTTATTCAATTGGTACCTTTTTTTTCCTGTTTGATTAACCCACTGCTTTTAGTGCACTTACCTGATTAAATTTAGTGTGCTTTAGTTTGTGTGCCTGTTGTTTTAGGGGATTTACCTGCTGTGTTTAACTGCTGTTTATTGTTGGAAGTGGCACATAAAGTATGTGGAATGTTTTTCTGTTTTGCTTACCTTAATGCCGGTCATGCAGTGCTTTCGCCAACCCCACGGCTGATCCTGCCTTGTGAACAACATATTTTATCTGTTGTCCCTAGTGCATTTCGCTGCTCTCCCTAGTGCTTTTATATGTTACTTTACTTGTAATATAATATTTTTATTAATTGTATATCAGTATGCTACATGTTTAAACTGCTTTATTGTGGAGTATTGCTATAATTGTACTCTATACCTTTTGTGCCACGTGGCTTTGTTTTTTACCTTGATTCCAGACACACAGTGTTTTTGCCATCCCCATGGCTCCTGCTGCCTTGTGAACAATAGTGGACAGTCGCTAACTGACAGCAGGTAGACGTCGTCACAAGCTGAGGCAGATGAATCTTTTTTAAATATAAACACGAAAATACAGTTATAACTACAGCATGTTTTATTTATTTTTAATTTATAAGTAACATAAAATTTAAAGTGAACAATAATTTTGAAATTATTTTCCTGAAGAATTTGAAGAATTTCCAAAGCATTCTAATTAAAACATTAAGACAGAAAATTACACCAAAGTCTGAAAAATATGTTCAAAATCCAAATGCTTTACTCCATACAGGAGTTCATGATACACAAATTTTAAATAGATGATAAAAAAATTCTGGGTTTTGTATATTAATTTCCTTTACATCCATTGATTCATGATCACTTTTGGCATTAGTTGATTCATTTCCCCTGAATGGTTACCTTTTGATAACATTTCCCACAAACTCCGCTACAAGAAAACAATCGTAATGATTGTTCTGTCAAGGATCTTGACAACAATTTTAGAACCAAAAATATTATCTAGGCAGTAATTGTTATTGTGATTTAGCATAAGTACTTTTAGGTTAAGTACTTGTAACTATAAATTACGAAAATTACAGCAACTTTACTGTCGGGATCGTGCGTGAGATACGCTGTGTTAGCGGTAGCTTTGCTTTGCATCTCGCACTCTACGAGACCATCTCGTTGCCACACGTTAGTGGACGTGCACTGTGTGGTTCTCAGACACATAGCTATACACTGAATACGACTTTTTGTGTATTTTATTCCAACACTCTGAAAATCAAATCTGTACCCATCTAGTAAATTTACTTTTTATTCATATATAGTCTTTATTTCGACAATAAGGACGCAAAATATATAAAGTGTAATTTTTATAATTTTTATTATTTTTATTCCCATTGTCAAGTGTAAGGCTCTACAGAAATAAAGACGTATATAATTATATAAATGTATAAATCTATCTCGTTCGTGTGAAATTTTATTGTGTATATCAGCAATATAGCTATTGGAAGTCTTCCTTTCTTTTAATTGATTTTGCCCATTTATTCTAAAGTTGTTTTACAGAAAAGTCACCAGTAAAAAAACACGCTGCAACAGAAAACTGTTGTCATACACGTTATGCACAAATTGACTATGCAACACCTGGCATCACGTGACTACACGCATCGATGAGTCCCTAATTCGCACTCACTACAGTCACTTAAATGTTATATGTCGTGACAACATGTCCGTTTCCAGTAGCTTTTAACTGTATAATATTAAATTGTGCGACCTTTGATTTTTTATATGAACAAGAGATATTCCTATGTTCAAAAACTATTATTCTTCAATATATCAGAAGCAAACTATTAAACATCCAATTTATTTAGATATACTTTAATAGTAAGGTATACTGGAATTGATGTCGTGACGTTGTTTTGTCGCTTGTGATACCAGACAAAACATTACAAGTTGATGCAATGATTCTAGTTTCATGCTATGTCCGGTTGTCCATTGATGTGGTCATTCTGTACTTTTCTCTATAATGAAGCTATAAACTATAGGGAAGGAAAACATGTTAACACCTCCGATGCTTTAGAAGGTGGCAAATAAACAAAAGAGTGCTTACCAGTGTCTGTATTTCTCTTGCACTCTCTAGTATTATGACAACGAACCGGGATAAAAACCAACATCATAGACAAATAAATGCATGGCATTTTCAAGTAAAATATTTATAATATACAAGATGTCTGAATTATTAAATGGAGGAATGAAAATATTCCCTCTTTATATGCGAAAATAATCAATAAAACACAGGAGTGGGCCGAATGTTTCCAACTCATATGTCCCGTGCAGTATTTTACTTAAGTAACAACAAAAGTAATTTTTCACATACTGATATTCGTGCAAATATTATTATTATTAGTAGTAGTATTATTAGTATTAGTATTGAAATCTCTGAATGAACAACATTGACAAAATATAAACTAATGAGAAGCCAAATATGCTTCTTTTAGTCATCATATTCAATCATATTTTGCCTTCAAAATATTTTGAACTGGATATAACAAAGGAATCGAAAGTTAGGCCTACCATTGCTCTAAACGCTCTTAAATCTTTACAATGTTAATATTTTCCAAACTAGTTCAACCAGATAAATTTAGTTTTATTATACTTTTCTTCAACGAAATTCAGTTGCTACTACCAAACGTTAATTATTAATTAGTTGTTTAATTAATCAAAAATAATAGCAATAATAATATTTATCATTATTTTTGTTATTATTACCTTAAAAACAATTACTATACCGACAACTTATTATTAATTAATCAATAATTGTCATGAAAATAATGATTATTGTTATTATTATTATTACTAGAATTACTATGTTATTGTTATTATTATTATTATATTATTATTATTGTTATTAACAGTATTCCTAGATATAATTAATGTTAAAGATAATTATTTACCTAAACATCATACAACTGAAAGAATCAATAACTCATTCTTGGGACCATTCTGAAGTATAAACAGGCAACCATACTTCAAGAATTATTGGTCTTTTCTCAAGATTAACATAATGCAATATAAATAGAAAACGATGTTGTAGCTTCATATGACCCAAATGCATTTCTAATGTAAATAAGGCGAGAACTTTGAAAAATAATGTATGAATTGCAAATAGCAGTAATTAATTCACATTTGCGTAGTGCCTCAGACAATGCCATCTACATTCAATATCAACATTATCCATAGAAACTGAAATAAAGATTCCTCTCTTCTCAGTATCTGCATTGAAATGCTAGATATTTTATTTAGAGATAAAATTCTTAACCTGCCTATATATGTTTTGTTACATTTGTTTGGTTATCGTTCATTTGCGGTATGAAATATTTTTTCTACAAAACGCAACATTTCTTTAACGCGAGATGTTACACAATCACTAGAATGCTTAGCCCAAAACAGTCATGTAAAATTTCGACTTTCTAGCTATTCGCGTTTTTGAGAGTTGTGGGGAAAAACATTTGTAACACCAGCTTAGTTACACAAGAGAAGTAACAGACATACATATGCATGCACTAATTATCATTTTAAATCAGTCTGTGGATAAAATTGTGAATCAGTTTTTGTAATATTTATAAAATTAGGTAACCGGTGTGTTGTATGAATACCACGAATTGGTCCGTGTCTGTCATCCTAGCCAGTGAATGTTTATTTCTTTTTGTATATGGTGATCACAATTATCAAAAGGAATATGCAATTTATGTAAACTGACAAGGAAACATTCCTTAGATAGCCCCTTTTCCCTGTAGGCCTTGGGAAAATATTTGTGTTTATGTCACTTTTGGTTTCAACGAGACTCTAGGCTTATGGACTAAGTGACAGCACATTCGCAGCATAACAACTGGCTTACTGATTAGAAGGATTCAAAATTATTTTTAATTAATGTTAGAATTTGATATTTTACACATTTTTGGCTGATGTCGTAAATGCTTACATTAAACTTTATTCAAAATTCCTATGATTAAGCCTTCCCATCAATAAGTTTTCGTAATTTCAAGGAAAAAGCTGGATATAACTTTAATGTCTAAGAAAAATATTTCTGGCTCTAAACAAAACATAAAGTAATTTGTTTAATATAAAAATATTTTTAGACATGATGTGGAATACATAGATATCAATGAAATGTATTTATTATTTTAGTGGGATTAATATTTGTATATGTAATTTATAAAACGCCTCAATATTTCTTTGTTCTTTTTGGCAAAAACTTATTTCTTCATATTTAAAAAAGTACCTGCCAATTCAACAAAATTCAAAATTAACCCCGAGATAGTCCACAGCATACGCAATCCAACCTGAAAAACCGACAAAGTTGTAACCTCGCACCTCGTGCAGATCGCAGCCAGTGTGTACTCCTATGGGACCGTGCACGCCCGCATTTGTATGAAATGTTATCGATTTTAGAACATAATAACTACCAGCGTTGCCAAAGCACAAATCTACCTGTAAGATTATAGCATCTCCAAAGTTAATCATGTCAAATGGGTAAATTGTGTTGGCCCAACAACCGTATTCTGGCCCTGTTATACCATTGAAGTATAACCTAAATCCTGAAGGTAGGTTATAGAAAGAGCCCCAGTTTGAAGCACAGAAACGTACAGCAGTGACTCGATCTTCTGTGTAATTAAACTGGTAGCTGTTAGGCAGTTCTGGATATATTTCTCCCAAACAATTTGTTGACGTAAATATGGCGTCATTTATTCCGATCTTGACGTACGTTTCATTGGAAACATGTGATGCACTTATCAGATTGGCGTTAGAATACTGTGTTTGATTATTAACACACACATAGCACTGGCTGTGGATGTACTGGTAATACACGCATGTACTTATGTCTTTACATGAAAGTCTGCAGGCGGCTTGCTGGTGGAGGCTAAGATACCCACTCACATCCTGTTAAAATTATGGAATATAATTTTACATAAAAGAATGTAATATTGACGTTACTGTATTGTAATTCTACGTTTCATTGCAATATCATGTTATTGCATTTATTGTTTCAAACTAATCAAAATGTTACTTTATGAATTTATGTTCATAATAATATTATTATTTTTTAATTTTATTTTATTAGAATATCATGTAATTTGCATTTATTTCCATGTGCCGTTTTAACACATGAGATGTTTACATGTCTATATCTGCGTGGAGTATGTTTATTTTCCTTTTTTCAGTGTTCAACATGCTTTTCATGTTGAAATAATTGACAATCAGCACATTCGTTCAATTGAAGTGAGTTTGCCGTCTGTTTCTAGTGTGTGCAACTGCATTTAATGACTATTTCTCGTTGTTTTCCTGCTGTTTTCAGTGTATTTACTTGCTATTTCCAGTGTGTTTACCTGCTCTTTCCAGTGTATTTTATCTGATGTCGCTAGTGTATTTAGCTGCTCTCGCTAGTGCTTTTATATGTTACTTTACTTGTAATATAATATTTTTATTAACTCTATATCAGCATGATACATGTTTGAACTGCTTTATTGTACAGTACTGCTATAATTGTACTTAATACCTTTTGTGCCATGTGGCTTTGTTTTTGTTTTTTTACCTTGATTCCAGACACACAGTGTTTTTGCCATCCCCATGGCTCCTCCTGCCTCGAGAACAACAGTGGACAGTTGCTTCCTGGCAGCGGGTAGACATCGTCACAAGACAATTCAGATGAATCTTTTTAACATAAAATGACAATACAGTTGCAACTACAGTATGCTTTATTTATTTTGAATCTAGAAGGAATACATAAAATCTAAAGCAAGCACTCGTCACATATTTTCTAATAATTTTTCATTCTTTCTAAAATTTTCAGACAGAAAACAATACTGAAATCTGTCAAACATGCCGCAAATTATGATGCTGACGTTTATGTTGCAGATTGTGATAGGTATTTCACACATTAGTCTCTTTTACATGCACTATTTGATTCATGCCCCTTGATTAGTTGCATCGTGATAGCATTTCGAACGAACTAAACCATAAGAACACAATCTAAATGATTGTCTCTGTATGTTTCTTTTACATAAAGATTAAACTCCAACAATTGTGATGTCAATAATTTTATCTGAGCAGTATTTTTTCTAAATTAGCACAAACAAGGGTAGGTGTTTAATTTAATAGTTTTATATTTTAATAGTCTATGTCTGTCCTTATACATAATGTTTGTGTTTATTTTATTTCACTAATAAAATAAACACAAATATTTCGTCTATTACATAGAAATAAACATCGTTTCGGTGCTTATTATGGTTTTGCACCAGTCCTTAAGTTCTAGCTTCGTACTGAAAAACTTAAAATTGAATTGGTTGCAATACTTACACGCGACTATACTCTCGGGGTCAGGTGTAAGATACGCTGTGTTAGCTGTAGCTTTGCTTTGTATCTCACACTCTACGAGACCATCTCGTTGCTTCACGTTAGTGGACGCGCAGTGTTTGGTTCTCAGACACAAAGCTATACACTGAATGCGACTTTTTGTGTATTTTACTCCAACACTCTGAAAATCAAATCTGTAAGCATTTATTAAATTTACTTTGTATTCATATATAGTTTTTATTTCTCCAGTAAGAGTGCACAATATATAAAGTGTTATTCTTATAATTTTTATAATTTCGATTTCCATTGTCACTTGCAAACTGCGTTAAAATGCATTGCCGCGTGTAAACACATCAAATATATCTTGTTCCCGATGGATTTTGAAGCATACTTCAGCAATATAGCTATTGGAAATCTTCTCTTCATTTGACTGAATATGCTGTTTTATTATAAAGTTGATGCTGTGACGTCACTACATCTATGCAAAAACGTCAGAAGTGATCATTTGTTTGTATTTTCTATCACTGTGTCTTTTAGCTCTCTTGTTAAAGTAAGGTCATCATTATAGAGCTTCAATAAAATAACAAACTACAACATTCTCTGCAGATAACTGTTGTCTTACACTGTATGCACGCATTGACCAGGCATTAATACCAGGCATCACGTGACAATACCCATCGATAAGTCCCTAAGTTACACTCGCAGCAGCCATTCAAATGTTATATATCATGACACCAGGACATCCTGTCAGTTTTTAGTTACTTTTAATTGTGCAATATTAAATTAGGTGACGTTTTGATTTTCATATCTCTAAGAGATATTTTCTAATGAACAAGAGGTATTTTTTTTTTGCAATATGTCTACTCAGTATCGAATTTAATTTGATATCCTTTAATAGTAAGGTGTGCTTGATTTGATGTCGTTATCTTGTTTTGTCGCTCGTGATACCAGGTATAACATTTTTAGTTGGCACAATGATTTTTCATTTATACTAATTCCGGTTGTTAATTGACGTGGTCATTTTGTAGTTCTCTAACAATGAAGCGATAGACTATAGGGAAGGACAACATGTTAATACCCCTAATGCTTTAGAAGGTGATTCAATAAAAATGCTCACTAGTGGTACTATATTCCTCTTGAACTCTCCAATATGATGACAATAATCCGGGATACCAACCAACATAAAAGGCAAATAAATGGGTAGCGTTTGTCAAGCAAAATATTGATAGTATACAAAATGTCTGTTGACTGTAAGTAAAGCTTTAGAATTATTAAATGGAGTAATGAAAATAATCTTTCTTTATCTGTGGAAATAATCAATAAAACAAATGAGCACAGACAAACCTTGTCTCCTCTGCAGCATTTTATTTAAGTAACAATTAAAAATGACTTTACATACTGATGTTGTTGCTATTACGATTATTATTGTTATTACTATTACTATTACTATTATTATTATTTTTGTTATTATTATTATTATTATTATTATTATTATCATTATTATTATTATTATTATTATTATTATTAAACATAACAAAGAGAAATTAACAATTATAAACAACACGTTTTTATCGTTTTATACCAACAATCTACTGCTTACAGCTTCTTGTTTTCCTTCGTCTTGAGAATAGTTTTTATAAACCGTGGGGCAATGACATTTGTTTAACAGCTTCACTGAGTTGACAAAGAAGCTTCTTTTTACATTACTTTAAAATAGAAAGCACGCTCAGTTATTAAACTGATTTAACCTTACACCATAGGCTATGGCATTATTTGCGTGGTTGCATACCTTAGTTGAAGTTTTGTAATTGTTATGTTAGTTTTGCTTCATTAAAAAAATGTCAAAAAATATTCATTTCAAATGTAAATCCTAACATTATAATTTCACATGTTCATTGGATGTGGATTTGCCTGCTTCAGTTGTAGTTATTGTGCATTATGCTCTTTTGTACTTTAATCTTTTTTAACGTTTTACCTGTAATTCATAATTATTTTAACTGCTGATTGTCTACTTAGAGTGAATATAAAACCTCTGATCGAATGATATTGAAAAAGGATAAACTAATTAAAAGCAAACATATGCTTGTTTCAGTCATCACTTTTAATCATATTGTGCCTTCAAAGTATTTTAAGCTGGAACCAAACAAGAAATCGAATGTTAGACCTACCATTGCTCTAAATGTCTTTTAAATCCTTTGTATTTCATATTCTCCAATCTAGTTCAACAAGATAAATCTCGTTTCATTACACTTTTCATCAACGGAATTCATTTGTGACTACCAACAGTTAATTATCACGTAATTAATAAAAAATAGTAATATTTATTACTATTATTATTATTACTATTATTATTTTATAAACAATTAATTTGCCAAATACCGACAACTAATTATTAATTAATTAATAACAATAATTATTATTATTATTATCTGAAACAGGAAGCCATACTTCAAGAATTAATGGTCCTTTCTTAGGTAAACATAATGTAATATAAATAGCAAACAATGTTGTAGCTTGCAATAACCTGAATGTATTTCGAATGCAACTAAAACAAGAGTTTTGACAAAATCATGCATGTATACTTATTTTCATTATGATATAAAAATAAACAGGAATATAAACAAATTTAGAAAGAATTAAATGGATAGGATTTTCAAGCAAAATATTAATTATGTACAACATTTTTCTTGACTATAAGTTTAAGTAAAACTTAAGACATAACTATATTCAACAAATTTAAAAATGCAACGCACATTTTGTGCATTATTTTTACATAGCCGGATTCTCATCATTTTCTATCTATAAAGATGCTCCCAATCAATGTGTTAATTGAATCTGTCAAATTTTGTGGCTAATACTCAATTACCGGGAATTAGAGGCCGCGTAGCGTAAGTAACCCCTTTGCCTCGCGGCACTCTATTGCAAGCCGAAGTAAAAATTGAATTTACACATTGAAAATTAGAAATCACAGTCAGCACGCTGTACGAAGTTTCAGTCTGATCTGGCAACCCCAAATAATGTCAAGGCTGACCGCAATTCAGCGAAAATGCGCGGTTGGGATGCTCTAAATAGTATATTTGGCCTCAGTGGCCTCTAGAACCGGATCCAGCGCAGACCGCCCTCGACTGGGGAGATCGCGGGTTACTACAACCAGGCAGGACCAAAGAATACGTCTACCACACCGCCGTGGCCGTGTTCTTCCGGCAAGAGTCACTGCCTGGAACCCACAATAACTGTGCCTGTAGTCAGACTAAGAAATCGGCTCCGTCTATACACTTTTACGCACGCACCGCTCTTTTGAGGATTACTGTTAACCCCCGCCCGAAAACGCGCACGACCTCAATGAGTCAATGCAAATCTCCACTGGACACATGTACAATGAAAGTCCTTTTGAGGGATGAATAGCGTTTTTGTTTGAATTACGTTGTATTGAATTGATAGTAGGAAACAACATTCCAAAATATAAGTGGCGTGTTAATTGCACCAAAAATTCAATAGCACTGAAAAATCAACAACTCGTTCTTGTGGCGTTATGTAACAGAAACAGGAAGCTCTACTTCAAGAATTGATGGTCCGTTCTTACAAAAGCTTGATGTAGTGCAAATATCAAAAACTGCCACGAAAGTTTGTAAAAGAATGAAGGATGTTTACTCAGCGTCAGCATATATTATAGAACTTGCAAATAGCAGTCATCAATCAGCCCGCTTCGGTATTGGTACAATCAATGTCCTGTACAGTCAAAAAAAAAATATCCAGAAAAAAGCTAGTAAAACACACATAATATCAGACTTTACCAGTGTAGTCTGGATCTACGCAAGTAAGGGTTTTTTTATGATTGTAAGACTGAAATACACCAAGATTAAGAGTTTTATGTATGGGGGAGGGGGAGGGGGCGGTTTGTCCGGGGCTCCCTCAATTTAATGATCGCATTGTTCCATAATTCCAAAGCATTAGTGTTTGCTAATATTTGACGAAGAAAAAAATTGTCACTTAGTATGCACCTGGGGACCTGTGCATTGTATAAATAAATGCACCGATTAACCTTTTACTTTTTAATTGGGGGGGGGGCAGGGGGTTAAAAAGATTATTCTATTTTAATTCAATATATGGCAATTATGGGCTTATTTTGATTTCAGGCAAACATTTTTGCAACTGGTCAATAATACCTTAATGTCCACTAGAAATATGTTAACGTATGCTTTCTTGCATGACTATTCTGGCGTTTTTATTACAAATAACTGTAAGATCTATTTACTTTAGTGTTCCAGACAGCATTGAGAAATAGATGACTTTAGAATGGAGTGTTCAGATTGCACATTTAACATGTACCAATAATTGATGTTTATTGATTTGGCAGAATAACGATAACACTAACACATTGTTTTACATACAAAATGTTTGCAGTTATTTTTAGTAACACTCCATTAATGTCGGAAAATGACGTTTTCACGTGAACGGGGTCAAACCCCAATAATGTCTTCTTTCACAGGAAATTACAACCATTATAGCTCTATCTGGAAATAGGAAAATCGAAAATGTAAACCATAAACTGATTTGCTTCACTATATCCTAATGTAGATATCATTCCACATAGTGAACCCCTCCTCCCTTCACCCACACCCACCCCCTCCACCCTGGGGCAAATGCTATTTTATTACAATGACAGTCACAATCTCTCCTCAGCTGCAATAAGAAAATATGAAACGTCATCCTCTCGACTTTGCTTTAACAGCAATACCTTTACGACCTCCGTCAAACGTCTCCCCATCCCCCGCCCCACCACCGCTACCACCACAACTCAATACAACCATCTCCTCACCCCCTCCAATACCACCACAACCCTACACAACCGTCAATGCCTACAGGATTGAAACAATAACATTTCTAACTTTTTTCGGAGGGATTATTTTGCGTCTCGTCGCTGTTCATCAAGCAGTTACCCATCGCCATTCCTCAAGCAGTTACCCATCGCCATTCCTCAAGCAGCTACCAATCACCATTCCTCAAGCAGTTACCCATCGCCATTCCTTAAACAGTTACCCGTCGCCATTCCTCAAGCAGTTACCCGTCGCCATTCATCGAACAGTTACCCATCGCCATTCCTCAAGCAGTTACCCGTCGCCATTCCTCAAGCAGTTACCCGTCGCCATTAATCGAACAGTTACCCGTCGCCATTCCTCAAGCAGATACCCATCGCCATTCATCGAACAGTTACCCGTCGCCATTCCTCAAGCAGATACCCATCGCCATTCCTCAAACAGTTACCCATCGCCATTCCTCAAGCAGTTACCCGTTGCCATTCCGCAAGCAGTTAACCTTCGCCATTCATCGAACAGTTACCCATCGCCATTCCTCAAGCAGTTACCCATCGCCATTCCTCAAGCAGTTACCCATCGCCATTCCTCAAGCAGTTACCCGTCGCCATTCCCCAAGCAGTTACCCGTCGCCATTCATCGAACAGTTACCCATCGCCATTCCTCAAGCAGTTACCCGTCGCCATTCCTCAAGCAGTTACCCATCGCCATTCATCGAACAGTTACCCATCGCCATTTCTCAAGCAGTTACCCGTCGCCGTTCCGCAAGCAGTTACCCATCGCCATTCCTCACCAGTTACTCATCGCCATTCATCGAACAGTTAATCATCGCCATTCCCCAAGCAGTTACCCGTCGCCATTCATCGAAGAGTTACCCATCACCATTCATCGAGCAGTTACCCATCGCCATTCATCGAACAGTTACCCATCCCCATTCATCGAAGAGTTACCCATCACCATTCATCGAACAGTTACCCATCGCCATTCATCGAACAGTTACCCATCGCCATTCATCGAACAGTTACCCATCGCCATTCCTCAAGCAGTTACCCGTCGCCATTCCTCAAGCAGTTACCCATCGCCATTCCTCAAGCAGTTACCCATCGCCATTCCTCAAACAGTTACCCATCGCCATTCCTCAAGCAGTCACCCATCGCCATTCCTCAAGCAGTTACCTATCGCTATTCATCGAGCATTTACCCATCGCCATTCATCGAGCATTTACATGCAACAGTCAACTGTACAAGCACGAGACAATCTGACACCTGATTCGTCAGGATCTCTGCAATGAAAAGTGATCCGCTTTCGTGAACATCTGTTTGCGAATAAATATATAAAAATGTGTTTCAGTGCATGCGAACTGAACGCTAGTTCATTTTTTTTGTCTTGCTTTCTACTTAAATACTTTTTCAACACTTTAGTTAGGAACACCTATAATGGAAACCGATAGAAATGTTAAAACACACGCCATAGTATAGGTTAGTTCAAGGTAAAATGTTTATATTCTAATAACCCTCTACCATGTGACTTTATTTACGTCTCAGTATAAAACTAAAATCATGTGACCATGTTTTTATTTGCGGTCTTTGTGTGTGCATTCTTAAGGAGCTTCTTTCTTTCATTTCAAAGGCAGTGTTCTGGTGACAAAAGTGAGACCTGGTCACGTGGTCTTCATGGTGTGTAAGTGTACTTAAGTCACATTCAAAGCAAGTCTTTGTTAACCTCAATTTCTGTCATAAGACCAAGACTGCACCGTCAAGAATAAATACTGAAAAAAAGAGATTCATATGCCTCGTTTCAGTTTATTGGACAGTTTTGCCCACTCTGCGACTTGTGGGTTGTTCACATATTGGTATCAATTATAGATATGTGTTAGTTCCGTGTGGATTACTTTATAAATCGTATTAGATTTTTTCTATGCTATTATTGTAAATACCAAAGAGCGCAACATGCCAAACTTAAGTGGTTAGACAGCTTCCTGTTCATGCAAACGTTTAGATGTGGATTGTCTATATTATGCGTGAAGATAGAATATATGTGCAAGAATGACAGCTCTGTATTTAACGATCTGCTCGTTGATATGGCATCAAGCTGCTGTTGCCCTTGACAACGGAGTTGCGTTGACTCCACCAATGGGATTCATTCACTGGGAGAGATTTGAGTGCAACACTGACTGTGACATTGATCCCGACAACTGCATCAGGTAATCTCTCTCTTTTTCTCTCTATCTCTCTCTCATTCTTTCTCTCACTTTCTCTCTCTCTTTCTCTCTCCCTCTTTCTCTTCCTCTCTCTCTCTCACTCTTTCTCTTTCTGTCCCTCTCTCTGCTCTGTATCTCTCTCCCTATCTTCCTCTGTTTCCATCTCCGGCTCTCTCTCTCTCTCTCTCTCTCTCTCTCTCTCTCTCTCTCTCTCTCTCTCTCTCTCTCTCTCTCTCTCTCTCTCTCTCTCCCTCTATCTATCTATCTATCTCTCCCTCTCTCATTCTTTCTCTCACTTTCTCTCTCTCTTTCTCTCTCCCTCTTTCTCTTCCTCTCTCTCCCACTCTTTCCCTTTCTGTCCCTCTCTCTGTATCTTTCTCCCTATCTTCCTCTGTTTCCATCTCCGTCTCTCTCTCTCTCTCTCTCTCTCTCTCTCTCTCTCTCTCTCTCTCTCTCTCTCTCTCTCACTCTCTCTCTCTCTCTCTCTCTCTCTCCCTCTCTCTCTCTCAACAAAAATTATAAAAGTGTGGCAAAAAGTGGATAACAATACCCTCCAACCCCCCCCCCCCCCGATACCTCGAATACACACACCCTTGCATGGCGAAAATTGTGGATTATTTATAGATGCCATGTTTTGTATAACAGATCAAACGATCTTTATTTTAATCCTCAATGTAGACCTTTGATTCAGTACCTGTACTTTTTTTATTTTTCGTTTGAAAGGTGTTTGTCCTGGACGTGGTTTTCCAAGTTTTATCAGTATGAGAGAAAACCTTGTGAATTACAGTGAAACCTTGTAAATATGACCGCCATTTCGCTAAGCCAACCTGGACCTTTTTCCGCTTTGGTGAGGTTTTACGGTTCTGTTGGAAGTAGTCCATTTAACGAGGTGGTCCCATTTGCGAGGTGTTCCAGAATTTTCACTATATAGAGAAACACGTCTTTTTTGTGGAAGGGCAAATTTCAGCCTTTCACATTTATATAATCCCCCCCACCCCCTACCCCAACCTCCCTAAAATCTTATACTCATCCCTTAATCCCTATAGCATTGATGGATGACCGCTTTTAACTTTAAACATTCCTTTTACCTAACAACACTTCCATAACATAAGAAAATACATCTTTTTTCTTATCAGCGAGCATCTGTTTATGACAATTGGTGACATCATAGCCAAAGAGGGCTACAAAAATGCTGGTTGGGAATTTGTTGTCATGGGCGACTGCTGGTTGGCAAGGGAACGCGATGGTAGTGGAAAGTTGCAACCAGACCCCAAGCGCTACCCCAGCGGCATTCCTGCCTTAGCCGCCTTTGTGAGACCTCGAAGTTTTTTTTTGTTTTTTTTCCAAATAACACATAAACTAACAACACTTTCTTATTTTAGATTCGCTTATGTTCGTAACACTGTTGTCATCTGAATTAATTTCTAATACTTTGAAAACCATAGCATACCAGCTACTTTTTTTCTAAAAAAAATATGTTTTTGAACAAGATTTTTAATAACCAGGGCAAAAGGCTCCCCCCCCCCTTCCCCACCACATCCCACCCTTGCTTTTTAAATGCTCAACCTCTCGTACTTCTGTGCTTTCACTTTTAAATACTAAATCAAATTTGCTACTAACCCAGCTACTTTGCATTTGCTTTTTATTGCTTCAAATCACTCAAAAAAATCATAATATTAATAGCATTTCTTGTATTTTGCCATTGGTCTTCTTGTCCCGAAAACTGTTTGGTCTGCGATCCAGAGACTTCGCTGCTTGAAATGTTAAATTGAAAAAAAAATGTAGCTATATTCTTTGGTTCAAGTTGAATTGTTTTGCTGTATTTCAAAGCGCGCTCAAAACTGGTTGCAACTTCCGGTGCCGGTCATTGGCTTAGAAGTAACTTCCGGTGCCAATAATTGAGTTAGAAACAGCTCTCAGTGCCAGTCATTGAAACTGACGTCATCGTGTACCATAACGTTATAGACCCAGTGTCTCCTTCCGCCCTCTCCCCCCACCCCCTACCCCGTGCGTACACTAGTTGGTGCACGCATGGAAGTTGTACGGTTGACCCCCCCCCCCCCTCTGCTCCCTCTGGAATATTTAAAATTAACTCAAAAATCAATTTTTCTGGCAAAAATGAGGTCACATAGGGGAAATCTATACCCTCGGGTTAAACAGGTCAAGCTAATGCCACTTTTGGCGGTCTGATCTCCCGCAGGAATACACCTCGCATTAGAACCCAGAGGGTATGCAATCCGGTCTAGTTTTGAGCTCACCCTTATTTCCGTTCTAATTTGAAAGTGAGAGGCTGTTTCACGAGATCGCAGATCACATGGTAAAGGACGGCTTCCTCGAGGCAGGATATAACATCGTTGCTATGGACGACTGTTGGTTGGAGAGGGAACGTGACGTAAATGACCACCTACAGGCTGACATAAGCCGCTTTCCTAGTGGCATGAAGGCCCTTGGTGACTATGTGCGCTTCTTCTTCTTCTTCTTCTTCTTCTTCTTCTTCTTCTTCTTCTAATGATCTCTGTTGCAATGAGAATGACTCTTAACGTTCCAAGACTCAACCATTTATTTTTGTGGGGAGATTTCACGTCAGTATCACGTAATTATCACAAGATATTTGTTCAATGGTCCATATTTTCTTTTTAATGATCAGTGAGTAAGCAAACATATGTATTGCCAACTAACAAAACTTAATCAATGTATATCTTCCTGCCAATTTCCACTTGCCTTAAACAAAAAAAAACATGTTATTTGTGTTCCTTTAATCCGATTCTGCCCTTGGGATTAATCCAAAGTGATCTTTTTGCAATCTCTTACATTTTATTTACAGACAAAAACCAAAGTATTTTTTTCTAATCGTATCTTATATCATCGAGCTCAAAATCCATGCGTGTGTAATTTTAACACTTTAATAAACATACTAACAAATAAGATTGTACATTTTTAAATGCAGTTTGTAAAATCTATGCATTTTATTCCATGTTATTCCAATGTTGTCATGGATATATCAAATATGATATATCTATATATATATATATATATATATATATATATATATATATATATATATATATATATATATATATATATATATATATATATATATATATATATATATATATATATATATCATGTTCAGATGCATGCGAGAGGTCTGAAGTTAGGGGTTTACGAAGACGTGGGGACCAAAACATGTGCTGGTTTCCCAGGCACCGAGGGACACATGGAGACTGATGCCCAGACGTTCGCAGACTGGGGGGTCGACTTCTTAAAGTTTGACGGTTGTAATGCGGATATCCCACAGTATCATAAAGGTATATGAGAAAGCTGTAAATCTGAGATGCCGAGGATCAACTCCCAGTGTCCCTGTAATTCCATGAAGTGTTATGGTCTGTAGTTGATAAAAATGACCCTGACATGACTCATCAAATTCCAGTAGTTGCAAATTTGAATATGTTATAATTTTATTGAACTGAGAGAATTCCATCCAGTGTTATTCACATGTCACTTCACATTTTAAAATAATTGCAATCCATTTAAGACAATCAGTGAAATTTCCCAATTGTAGGATTTCCGGAGATGAAGCAAGCATTGAATGCGACTGGGCGACACATCGTTTATTCGTGTGAATGGCCAATGTATGAGAAGGCTCACGGCGGCACGGTGAGGTTATTGAAGATTAGTTGAGTGGTAGTGTTAATAGGTGTGTAGGCAGCAAGCAGGAAGGATGAACAACGGGTTTAAACGTATATTTATTAAGTTCTTACTCAAGCTGGCGTCGCTTGTGTTTTACACCGGAAGTGAAGCCACAGTGGAGTTATTCACAGGATATTCATACACATAATCTACATCTCTCCTTTTAACAAAATAAGACAGTGTCACATAATCTTAAATTATCGATCACGATTTAAGTTATTTTGAAATATACTATAAAAGCATTTATGTATATGAACTGTACTCGTGTAGAACATTAGCAATAATAAAGCACTGCTTACATATGATAACAAAATCAACTTAGATGCAATATCAAACGACTTTTAAACGAAATTAAATATTTTGCAACTTATGAAACAGGAAGTTGACATTATAATCAAAATATTTACATAAGTATTACCATTTACTTTGATGACTGTTGTAAACTAACTTATGAACTGCTATTGTCTCTCATCATATTTCACTGAAACATACATGTGAAATTATTTGTTATTTATTGTATTTCAGCATATAAATAGTCTATATTTTGCACACGGCTCTAAAGTCTTTGTGTTCTTTCGGTATAAACTAGTAGATCACTGTTATTTCTGTAGGTTTTATCGCTCGCTGTAAAATAAATTAAATAAATAACATACTTAACAACTAAGATACACATGAATTCTAAATTCTACGAAGACACATATAAAGTATCAATACATGAGAAACATGTACTAACATTATATCATTGTTAAGCACATATATGAGCACATAATGTAGATCTATCTTTTTTTTTTTTTTTTTAATCACTTCAATATCGCTCTGAAAATAATCAACAGTACTTTGGGTTAGGTTTTGAGATACGACCACTACGCATAACATTTTGCCTAACATTTTGGTCTGTTTTGGTAATTGTAGGGAGGTTGACAATCATTTTTTCTGCTACAGGTTCAGAAATTTTAACACTTTTTGGAACATTTACCATACTCTTTTCCGTACTTTTATTTTGAGCAATGACTGGATTTGAATTCACAATATTTTGAGGAACACTTGATACGCCCTTTTCGGATGGCGGATTGTACTTTTCAGAAACTGGCAATAGATGGCGTCTGTTACGTCTATACTCTTTATTACCTGACTGTACAATGTATGAACGAGGTGTTTGAGCGAAACCAGTCACAATACCTTGTTTATCGAAACCTTTATCAGTTTGCAACCTTACAGTTTGATTGGGTGAAAGCACAGACAAGGGTTTAGCAGTTTTATCATAATATTTCTTCTTCTGTGAACGACTTTTGTAGAGCAAATTAGGAACACCGGAGATGAGATGTGGTTTCAGGGTGTTTGTTGTTGTCGGAAGTGGAATGTTTGTTTTTCTAGAAAACAAACGTTCAGCTGGTGACTTCAAGTGATTATCCCTTGGAGTATTTCGGAGCATAAGTAATCCATAATAAACATCGGAATTGTCTTTCTCAGCTCGAGTGAGCAACGATTTTGCTCTCTTTACAGCTTCTTCTGCGAAATTTGCTTGAGGGTATCTTGGAGAAGAGGTAACATGCTCGAAATTCCAGACTTGAGAGAATTCTTGGAATTCTTGCGAGGTGTATTGACGAGCATTGTCAGTTATAAGCACTTGGGGAGTTCCATGGGTTGCGAAGTGGCGCTTCAGGAGGGTAATTACAGACTTACTGGTCATGTCCTTCAGGGTATTGAACTCAAACCATCCAGAATAAGAGTCAACTAAAATCAAATACACAATGGAGTTCCATTCGAACAAATCAGATGCTAAAATTTGCCAAGGTAAATTTGGTACCGGATGTTGATTTATTGGTTCTTTTTGATTGTGCGCTTTTGTTGCATTACAGGCAGAACATTGATCGACATGGAAGTGAACATCTTCTTCCATTTTTGGCCAATAAAAATAATCTCTAGCTAGCCTTGTTGTTGAATCTGCACCTAGATGGTGTTTGTGCAGTTGTGTTATGTACTCTGTGCGTAGTGCTGATGGAACTACAATTTTGGTGCTTCTCATAATGATGTCATTGTCTATTGATAACTCATCTCTAAATGGGTAGAAGGGTTTTAGCCATGTAGGTGCACTTTGAAACTTGGTGGGCCAGTTACCTTGAATTATGAGTTGAGCTAATTTTGAAAGAGTCTCATCTGACTTTGTAGCTGCTATTAATTCTTCTGTCTTCTTTGGAGAAATGGGAATGTCGACGTCCATTACTTCGAATTTTGTTTGTTCTTGTTTTGATGGTCCATTTTTGAGATAAGCACGGGAGAGGGTATCGGCAAGATACATTTGACTACCTTTTCTGAAAACAATATGGAGACTGTACTTTTGCAGTTTGAGTAACATATTTTGAAGACGGGCAGGAGCTTTTGAAATCGGCTTTTTGAAAATACTTTCGAGAGGTTTATGGTCAGTTTCGACTGTCACACTTTTCCCATAGATGTAGTCATGGAATTTTGTACACGCGAAGACGATGCTGGCCATTTCTTTTTCTATTTGTGCCCATTTGATTTCATTTTCGGTTAATGCACGAGAGGCATAAGCGATCGGCTTATCATCTTGTAGGATAGCTGCACCTAATCCAGATTTGGATGCGTCACAAGTGAGAGTTACTGGCTTTTTTACATCGTAGTACGAAAGCACTGGAGGACTGCACAGATAGTTTTTGAGTGAATCGTAGGCATTTTGGTGTCTTTGTTCCCAATGCCAGGCGACGTTGTCATGGAGTAATTCTCGGAGCACAGATGTTTTGTCACTGTAGTTTTCTACGAATCTCGTGAGGTAGTTCGTCATTCCGAGAAATCGTTGAAGTGCTGTTTTGTCTTCAGGAGCGGCCATGTTGTTGATGGCTGTAACTTTATTTGGATCCGGAAGTAGACCTTTGGAAGTAAATATGTTGCCGACATATTTGACTTCACTGATTCGAAATCGACATTTGTTGACATTTAGGCGGAGGTTTATTTTGTGTAGCCTTTCGAGGACGATTTTCAAATTGGCATCATGGTCAGCCATATTGGTACCGTAAACGAGAATATCGTCGACAATCACTTTGCAGGGTGTATCTTCCATCAACGTTTCGATGGATTGTTGGTAGACTTCAGAACCAGATGAAATACCATATGGCATTCTTAAATACCTATAGCGACCAAACACGGAGTTGAAGGTGGTGTAATAACTAGATTTCTCATCTAGCTTGATATGCCAAAAAGCACTTTTGGCATCTAAAACTGAGAATACAGTTGCACCAGGTATTGAAGATGCTACTTCGTCGAGTGTCTTCAAAGGGTGGTGAGGTCTCATGAGTGCTTTGTTGAGGTCTCGAGGATCAATGCAGATCCGTAATTCATCTGTGTTCTTTTTTCTTGCTGCTACCATTGATGAAACCCATTCGGTAGGCTCAGTGACTTTTGCTATGATGCCATTTTTCTCCATTTTGTCGAGGGATTCTTTGATTTTATCTTTCATGGCGTGTGGCACATTACGAGGAGGCTTGATGACAGGGGTCACATCCGGGTTTAGCTTCATTTTGTATGTAATTGGCAGACATCCAGGTTCTTCGCTGAAGAGATCACTGTGGTGTCTCCAAATATCGCTCGGGATATTTTGGGGATTTTGAAGCTTCTCACACGGGGTTGTACTAATTTCATGCACATCAGGATGTAACGAAATGAGATTTAGCTTAAGAGCGTCTTTCAAACCTAGAATTGTTTTCGAGTTCTGTTGTACCACTTGAAACACGAGAGGTTCAATGGAGTTAAAAATTCTGCAGTTAAGCGAAATGGTTCCTACCGTTTCGATTGTGTCCTTACTGTAAGTCACCAACCTCACTTTGTTTCTGGTGTTGATCTGAGGGTGTGTAATGAGAGATAACGATGCGAGTGTTTCACTTGAGATCACATTACATTTGGCACCCGAGTCCACTTTTAACTCAAATGGCGAGTTATCCACGTAGGCTGTAACATGGATTTCATCTTTCACGTTGTTTTGGTTGATGTCTACAGTTTCGATCACAAAATTTTCTAATTGTGCAGATGCGATATCCGGTTCGGATTCTTCGTCATAAGTGTCATCTGTGTAATCAATCTCATGGAGATTGCTACGTCGGCCATATTGCGAAAATCTTCTACGTCCTCTGCCTCTGTATGATCTTTGTTGCGATTGATTGGTGTTTTGCGATTGCGAAGTTGATTGCTTCTGACCAGAAGACATGCATTTTACAGCAAAATGGTTATATTTACCACAGAGAGAACATTGTGTTCCGTATGCAGGACATCTTCTGACCGGATGTGTAGTACCACAATTAAAACAGTTCTTTCTAACTTGTTCTGACTGGGGTTTTCTTTTGTTTTGAATCTTCTTTTGTTTAATAGAGTTAACATCTGGATCTTGGTTAACAGTTTTGTTATCAGTCTCAGCTAACTCATGAAGTTGGCATATTTCTATTGCTTTATCAAGCGTTAGATCAGCTTCTTTTAATAAAAGCTTACGTACCGTGTCACTTGAAATACCAACAACAATTCGATCGCGAATAAATTCTTCTTTCTTGTTGCCCAGTTCACATGCATCCGCTTTATTTCGTAGATCGACGAGGAATGTCTGGAAATTCTCATTCGTCTTCTGATTGCGGGTGTTGAATTTATGACGAAGCATGGTGATGTTTTTCTTCGGTTCACATAGCGCTTTGAACTTTGCTTTTAGATCCACTGGATTTTCGGCAGATTCGTTTTCACCGTACACGAAAGATCTTGCTCTTTCTATTGCGTCCTTCCCTGCGAGGTTGAGTAGTATGTAGGCACGTGTTTTAGCGTCTGCGGTTGGATGAGCTGCATTAACGTATATGCCATACTCCATTTCGAACACTCTCCAGTTTTCAGCGCAGTTGCCTTCAAAGCTGAGGATCTCAGGTTTTCTCAATGCCGTTGCCATGTTCGAAACTCAAAACATCTGACACCATGAAGATTAGTTGAGTGGTAGTGTTAATAGGTGTGTAGACAGCAAGCAGGAAGGATGAACAACGGGTTTAAACGTATATTTATTAAGTTCTTACTCAAGCTGGCGTCGCTTGTGTTTTACACCGGAAGTGAAGCCACAGTGGAGTTATTCACAGGATATTCATACACATAATCTACAGTTATTGCTATTATTGCATTTATCGATGGGATTTACACTTTCGCATTTTAATCAACATATTACAACTAAGAACTAGACCATTTTAGCCTTTATATATATATATATATATATATATATATATATATATATATATATATATATATATATATATATATATATATATATATATATATATATATATATGGTTGTGCCACCAACTTAAGGAAACAACATCCCTCACTTCCCCCAACCCGCCAAGAATTGTGCGTAACCCGCAGTTGATAATTTATATCTAGATTGAGTGAAGTAAATATGGTCAGATTAGATTTCGCATCTCCGTATCATTACTGTAAAACAATGACTCTTTTAATATACACACAAATATTTCACAACACTCAATGTATCTGCCGTATTCACACAAAGCTCACCGTGAATGCATCGGCAGCTGATAACGTGTGTGGAGTTATTATTATCCGTATAAAGGATGGCTATAATCATGAGCTTATCTACTATGGAGAATAAGGACCGTGCGGCTTACCACTCTATTTGTTAAGCAGCACACCCCTAACGCTCCATCGTTCTTATCATACTGTCCGTCTGTCCGTCTGTCCGCATGTATGCCCGTGCTAAACTTTCGAAACTATAGGTCAGATTGTTTAGAAATTTTACACACGGACAGAACACATATGGAATGTGCACTTTTTCGATCACTGAAACGTATTTTCGACATCGTGTTCACCCTACAAAACCAAATGAAAAACTATTAATTGCGTTGTTTTAAAATTTCACACACGAATAAAGCACATATCCGAGGTTGTTAACGTGTGTTTTTGTTTGAATCCATGAAAAATTTTTGTATTTGAAAATTTGGTAAAACATGTCGTTTATGCAATTTTTGTGTCCGTTATTGGACAGGCTTTATCCCAAAACTTATTTGTCGCATTATTATAAAATGTCCCACATCAATGTAACAGACGTATGTGCAGCGTCGTATTTGAAATCCATGAAAGATTTCATGAAGTTGTCAAAATGGCAGAACTTCTGTGTTATTGGAACTTAACGTAGTTTCGTCGCCGTGTCCAGGCTGAATCTCCAGAAATATTAGTTGAATTGTGCTAAAATCTCACAGCGCATAGAGCGCATATTTAAAATGTGCAATCTTGTATTTTTGTTCCGATTCACAAAAAATTCTCAAAATAACAGTATTTTGAAATTTTTTAAAACTTAGCGTTTGTGATACAATTCTGCGCGTGTGTCTTCGAATGTGTCGTTCCAGGCTGTGTCTCAAAACTGCTTGTTGGATTATTTTAAAATTTCAAACACCCATCCATCGAACAGAGATTAGACGTGTCCAAGAAAATGTGTTGGAATTCATGAAAACCGTCACAGTGAAAGGTTTCCACAGGTTATAGAGTGGTATGGGTTTCATTTTAAAACGTTTTTTTTTTTGCCTTCTATGCCAACAATACTGGAAACGACTAAATGCTTTTACAAGTCACATATTCTATTTTTTAATCCTACCTTTTTATTTTGCTAGTACAGGTAGTGATTAACCTATTAAAAAACTTTTGCACATTGTACTCCATGTTCAAATTTTTAAAAGCTTAGCTTTTGTCGAAATTTTAACATGTACAACGGTTACAATTGTCAAAAAATGTGATGGAAGTGGCAGTAGTGAGACACTTTGCAAATCGAGCTTAGCATGGATTTCAGGAGGTCACCCTCGCTACACGGGCGATCTTGTCTCTGCCTTAGCACCTATGTCATAGGTCACCCCCGCCACACTAGAGAACGTGTCTCTGCCTTAGCACCGATATCATAGGTCACCCGCGCAACACGGGAGATCGTGTCTGTGCCTTAGCATCGATATCATAGGTCACCCGCTCTACACGGGGGATCGTGTCCCTGTGAGGCTCCAGTTTACAAAGGCTGCAGCATATGGAGGCTGTTCGGAAAAGCAGTGATTTTACTTCGTATTTTACCATGAAAATGAAGAGAAGGGCCACAATAAAAACCAAGGTGCACAGACTTTCACGTCAAGTACCGCATATGTACACAATTTGGTGGGCTTAATGCCGGAATGATCAGAAGAGAAGGTGGGACAAACTTCCGTGCCATTGTCAAAAAAAAGGCCCGAAAAATGTCCGCACGCGAATCCTGGATCCCCCAAAAGGAAAAATTTCTCCCCACCCCCCCCCCCTCCCCCCAAGATTTTCGTTATACCCGGAACACCCATCCCAACGGAAATGAAATCACTGAGCGAATATTGTTTGTAAGTAGCCACCTGAGCCAGGGGGTTGTGGATTAAAGCTTTTGATGCTATAATCTTCTGCCCACGCTACTTACCGAATAAAAACCTGAATGCATTTAAGAAACGCAAATCACCTAAATTCATGATAAAATGATGATAATTTAGCTCAGTCATATGCTGCGCAAAATTTATTCGATTAAACCGTTTATTTAAGAATTGTAACCTCCAAATGGGGGATTTTTCCAGTGGTATTTTGGCGCGGGACTGGGGAAGGGGTATAGTCTAATCTTCACCTCAGTTACAACAACCTATACTTCTGTGATCAGCAAAAGCAAAATCATGTTTTCTCTAGCAGTGGTCGACGACTGGTGTTTGCTCAACAGAGAGGTGACACAAGAGGGGATAAACACGATGTTTGGGAATGGCCCTTTGCTTCAATTCGATGTATGGTCTTATTATATGAAGTATTTTAATACTATATATGAATGACCGGTTAGTCTTTGACTTGAATTTCTTGTCTGTGCTTTCAGCCAAACCAAACTCTGATCGCGGAGACATGCAATGTCTTCAGACAACTCACAGACATCTACGACAGCTGGGGCAGTGTCATTGGCATGATCGATTACTTTGGTGATGACCCTCAAAACATCAGCAAGATAGCTGGCCCTGGCGCATGGAATGATCCCGATCAGGTATTGTGGTTTGCCTGATAATTAAAACACTAAATCCAATCCCCTGTGGGTTGAGGACATTCTACGAATAGACCCACTGCTGTCTGTTTCATGCATGTCTTATCCATATTTCTTTCTTTGTGGTTTTTCTTTTGCTATTTCTTCATTATTCGTCTATTTTTCCCACTCTGCTCACTTTTTGTTTTTCTTTTTATTTCAAATTCTATGAGTACATTTAATTGTTTTAGTAAAATTGTAGCAAAATAACATTTTTGTTTAAGTATTCTATAACTATGATTTTTCATCCATTCACTTGCCGGGCTATGGATATTGCGCATTGCATATTGCAGGTAGTTATAGGAAATTACGGATTGAGCCACGATCAGGAACGCGTTCAGATGGCGCTTTACGCAATTCTGGCGTCACCGATGTTTATGTCTGTTGACTTGCGTAATATCCGTAATTCTTCAAAGGCTATCCTGTTAAACAGAGGTGTCATAGCAATCAATCAGGATCCTATGGGAATTCAAGGTCGACGCATAAAAACGGTCAGTGAAACAGGAACCATTGTTCGCTTAAAATGTATAAAATTTCTTGTTCAAATTTCTTGAAATATCTTTTCATCTAACATATTTGTACACATAAAATGAGATAGGATGACAATAATGCTGGAAACGCTTATCAATATGCCAATAAATTCAAGTAATACCAAGTTTTTATTCGGACAACCTTAATCATTGTGTTTGTTTCGTTATTGCAGTTTAGTGACAAGGTTTCCATATGGACACGCCATGTTGTGCCTAAAGGCAGTCTTGCTATTGCATTTCTGTACACCCAAGATGGCGGTTATCCTTTGAAGGTGACAACTTTGCTTTCCGATGTGGGGTTGTCACCTTCTGATACGTATGACATTACTGAAGTGTTTGACAATCAACGTTTGGGGCAGTTTAAAGGGAATCAGAACTTCACGTGTAGAGTTAACCCAACAGGAGTTTATTTGATCAAAGCAACGCCAAAAAATGTATACTTCAATCCCAGCGTTCAGAATTATGTATCCAAATATGATAAACTGTGAAGGCTCGTTTATTTTTGACCAATTAAACTGTAAGATCTGAGAATACCACACATTTTACTTCAATTGGAATGCATATATTTTGTGATATGAAACTTCTTATAATAGTTGCATTTAAAAATGTTGTCAAATATCTGTATAAGTTATTTGCTCTTAATAAAATAATTTCGCATTTCTTTTAGCTTTAATTTCTACACATCTTTGAACAACAAAGCGTTTTAGCTCAACTTGACCGAAACATAATATGACTTAAGGCATTTCAAAAGTTACTTGATTTTCTTTCCATTTGGTTCTATTTCTATCAAACTACTAAGAGACCGACAGAGTTTACCGTCTGATACTGCCCTAGCTTTGTCCAAATTCAAGACATCATACGATAGATAGAAGTTGAAAAGTTACAATAGAACTACAAGAAAACCGAAAACCTAAAATAAAATGTTTTGATAGGAACTATACTCAGCATAAATAAAATATTTTAATTTCCAACATTTGACAACCTCCGAAGAAAATTCATTGAAAAATAATGCATAAAGAAGATCAATTTAATCACTTACCTTCGTCTTAGGGGTTGTAAAAAAATACAGCGTGATATGTAGGTTATCGCTGTCATAGAATGCTATTAAGAACTTATTCCACCACATTTCGTTAATCGCTTCAATATCACTTTCATACCTAAACTTCTGCTAAATATATTTTATAAAGAGGTCTGTCAATTTTTAAAAAAATCAATACCGGTATTACCAGAAAGACAATGCGAAAGTAAATCAATACTGGTATTACCAGAAAACAATGCGAAAGCTTAATTGATATGTTTGTACCCTTCTAGTCTTATACTCACATATATTAAATCTACGTTTAATGTCATCGGTTTGTTGTGATTAAGTTCTCGTGTTTGAGATCATTCATTCTCTTCGTTTCTGTATCGAATAGATACTTACCCTTTGGCTTTCAAAATGCTCAAGCGTAATATATTTCACCCGCAGATTCCTGGACATATTCTGCGGTCAAAGATTTCAAAGTGCAAAGCTCACATAAAGTGTTTTAAAACTAAGCGAATACGCCTATTAAATAGCGCCATCTTGTGGTTAGTTTTCTGTTGTTGCTAGGATTTTGTAAACAACATGGCTGGCCCTTTATAAAAATATTTATATTTTTGGGGGTTAGGTAAGCCAATCAGGTAATGGTTTAAATTTGGAATACAACTGAAACCTTTCTAATAGTAATGCCCAATATTAAAATTGACTCAGATCTCACTGTTCTTAATTTATCTCAGTTTGCGAGCATTGAACTGTAAGGCAAAGCATCACTTTTATTACGAGTTCCGGGTACGAACTTGTAGCTTCCAAAAAGAAGTTGGAGTTTTCTTTTAGTTGGGGTTGTTATTAGTTATTCAAATGAAACTACGTATAACCCTGTCAAAATTATAATTTATTTGGCCAGAGTGACTAGATGAACATTGGTGTCCTAGACATAAAAGGCCTTCTGTGACTTACTGTATTTAGTCCTAGATGGCTTTTGCTTCGGTAGCAAGTCATAGACCCGAAAACAGAATACAAATAGTTGTCTGACAGTTTACGAGCAAAATCGCCCTCTGCACACTGGCCCACAATAAGTGATTCCTGACTGAACACTCAGACGCAAAGAGAGTTATAAATATTAATGCTCCATTTTGGAAGCCGGAGCTCAGAACTTTTGCAGTTTGTTTTCTTAGCGTCTATAGTACAGACCATGTGAGACACTCCGCCTTCTTCTATGGCCTCATTGTCATCAGTATAAACCGACCCTATCTGTTCTTACACTGATCGTAGGGCGTAGTATTTATCCTAATTTAAAATTTAAACGCGATTTTACATATAAACCTTCAGCCATTTCAGCCTCTATTTAATGAATGTGTTTTTACCGAAGTGGAGCTTTGTTATTTTTCAGCTATTCTGTCTACTTCTAAGGAGAATTCTTTGCAGAAACGGGATTGAGATGAGTCGGAGGGAGAGCCAGCCTAGCATGAGCGGGCACCAGCGCATGCCGCTGCTGCGGATGGCCACGGTCGAGCAAGACAACACGTGCATGGAGTACAAGAGTGGTGCTAGCTACACGGGTCAAGTGAGGGCCTTAATGACTTATCGTACAGAGTAATACGTAATCTTTAATTGAAAAGCCAGATATTGGCCCATATTGAACAGTAAAAAATTTGGCAAAAATTAGTGTTTTAATCCTCAAAGTTATTTTAAATGTTGGTACAATCAATTCAATCTGTGTTAATGTTTAAAATAGAACATTAAGTAGTCATATAAATTTGATCTACCATTTCATTGTGCTGATTTTTAGATTTTGGATAACAAGAAAACTGGACGAGGGATTTTTATTTGGCCAAACGGTGCAAAATATGAAGGCGAATTCTGCGATAACAGTCGCATGGGTCAAGGTAAGCTTTGTTATTGTTGTAATTGGTATGGAATAGAATTCTATAAATATTGTTAGTGGGAAATATAAGAACCACCGCCAGTTGTACAAGAATTTGCTTGGTATGAAATATTTTGCTCCGATAAGTATACTTATGTGTACCTATTTGTAACCAACCCAGGTACTCAGACGTTTGAAGACGGTACTGTGTATTCTGGACACTTTGAGAATGACCTTCGGCACGGAAGTGGGCATATAAGGTGGCCCAATGGCGAGGTATGTCCGAGGTGCAAGACATAGAGTCGAGGCACTGTGGCGATCCTTAAGGGTTGAGAATTTCCTCTTTTTTTTTGGGGGGGGGGGGCGATGTAAAATTTGCTTTGACACCATAATAGTTTCCTATTGGAAGGTAAGAAGAACTGCAAAGTGTGTGTAAAACTCTCGCGAGTGCGAATGGGCAGTTTGAGCCCGCAGTAGAAATATTGACACTTCTACCATTTGCTGGTCTAACGAAATTTTTTGTGTGTATATAAAATTCAGGGATTATTAATTAAAAACTTATAATTTGAGTGACTTTTTTTTACGCAGAGCTACGAAGGGAAGTTCTTCAAGGACCGTCGCCATGGCTACGGCACGTACCGTTGGCCTAACAACTCCTCCTATACCGGCATGTTCTATGTAGACAGGAAGGAGGGATACGGCACATTCAACTTCCCAGATGGAAGCAAATTCCAGGTGGGAAATCTTATATCTATTCATTAATTTCTACAGTTGTTCTACATTTCGATTTTTCCACGGAGGCTCATGTTGGTAATTGCATCGACACATTTATTTTCTGCAGTGTTTTTAAGACACTGAACCTCAGCCTCTATTTAAATTAATCTTACACGAAGTAAGAAATTAATTTTTAAAACAGACCGCTAGAGCATAAGTTTTAATTTGCCTGTTTTAAAGTATATTGTAAAATTTCACCTCGGAATTTCATAAATTTTGCAGGGTTTGTATAAAGGAGATGAGAGATTTGGACCGGGGGTGCACACACACGCCGACGGATCGCAAGACGTGGGATTGTGGCACCGTGAGAAGCTCATCCGTCTTTGCAGCTCCGTTGCGGGCTCATTCACAATGGTGAATCATAGCGAGTTTGAGTACAGTGGCCAGGATCAGAAGATGTACATTTACCCAGAATTCTTTCAAAACCGGACTGATATTATTGAAGATATAGTGAACCCACCAGAGCAATTTCAGTACCCACCGCAAGTAGATATTAAGGAAAAAAGCGCAGAACAGATTTTCAACGAGGCGTTAGATACACGCAGTCTAGCTGTGGATATTCGTGCATTTGACGAAGCATTTTTTGACGAGGCATTACAGAGCCGACTGTCGCATCGTAAATCGGCCAAAAGCAAGAAATCAATCCTCAGTGCGAAATCAAACATTAGCTCGGCAAAGTCACGCAAAAGTGCGAAAAGTGTGCGCATTGCGGAGAACGTGCCAACTAATGAGACCGTAAACGCTCCTGCCGGAAGTAAGCCCAACAGTGCCAAGTCGCAGCGGACGCACAGTGCCAAATCGCTCGTGTCGTCCGTCATCGATGACGACGGTGGCGACGACCAGGACGACGCCATATTGGCGTGGAACCGGACTCCCTTTTGTGTCGTCATGCAAAAGCACGTGATACGTCATCAACCGAGTGAGAAAAATGTCGAGCTTGATGTGGATAAAATCTGCTCCGGTGACAGGTGAACTTTAAATACATGTTCAATCTTTAACCATAAAAAACGCTGTCTGTTACCCAATCAAAGCAAGATTATAAGAGATTAGTAGTCACTAACATATCTGTCTGAAATGTTTATGAATTTCATCATTGTAACTATTCACTCAGATTAACAAATTTAGGCAATTTGATTTTTTTTTAAATCAATGCCAAAGCTTTGTTATTGGAGATTGCAAGGCTAAGAATATCAATAACTTCAGTAATATTGCTGCTCAGCCTGCATTTATATTGCCTATATTCCGTTGAATAGCTAAATGCTCACTCTAAGGAAAGCCGTCAACATTGTTGTAAAACGTGTCCTCTATATTTGGTGCGATCTGATCCGTAAACAGGTCGGGCTTCGGCGATCCGGGTCCAATGGAGCGCGATTCAGTAGAATTCCTCACGGCAGCTATGGACGGCAATGCTAATGAGGTGTCCGATCTCCTCATCCAGGGCCGAGTGCATGTCGATGTGGCCGATAAAGGTGGTCAGACGGGCTTGCTGGGAGCCGCGGTAAGCCACGTGCAGTTTGTTTATCTTGTTGCCGGAATTGAAATACGACATTCTGATGGGATAATATCAATAATTACCTAAAAAGTATTACTTGATGAAGTGAGATTACGCAATGACTATATTCCTTAATAAACAGTCAGTTTTTGTCAGATGTATAGAGGACTAATGGCTTAATTTTTACCCTTAACCAAACTGCAACGGGGTAAGAGATGTCAATTTTTTTTAAAAATATCTTGCAGCTGTCAGTGCATGGTTAAACCAGATCCTACGTGCTCATGCGCGCCCTAAATATGTCGCGCAATTTGCGGTTTGTGCAGGTGAACTGGCATGAAGAGGTCATCAATTGTCTGCTGGACAATGGTGCTGACGTCAACAAGCTGAACGACGAGGGCGTGTCCGCGTTGGCCGCATGTCACGTGCACTTCTACTCGGTCGACAGGTAGGCCAAAAGACCCCATGTTTTTTTTTCTTGCAGTTAAAATGTATACTTTGTTCATAGTGTAAGCAATCCTTCATTGGTTGGTATCGGTTGGTTTATTTATTTAAATTTATGGAGAACAATGACTAATTGAAGCACGTATTTTATGTAAGCACCAACTAGTTTTCCTTTATGCTGTGTACATATAGGCATAATACTGCCAAAACAACACCTGTATATATTTTACATTTTGCAATTTCTGTTTCAGGTTTAAATACAACATAGCAGAAAAAGAGCGCGATCCTCCTCCTGACTTTGAACAAGAACCAGGTAGCTTCAATCCATTGGTTGGAATCTAGTCCAATAGCATTTTCTTAGATCTATGCCTTATTTGTAGTTGTGTTCAGTTAAAGTACAGTATTAGAAAAGATTGAGACAAACATTAGAAACCATTGTAGTGTGGTAGTTTTGAATGTTTATTGCTTTTGTAATGTCCGTTTCCGAATTCTCAGTGACGTAAACGTAACAATTTATGTGTCTAGTCACTTTCTCTAAGTCATTACAATTTCAAATTATCTTTCAGCATTAAGATCAAGTCTTTCTAATCTCTTCGGCCTCCGGTTCCTTTTTTTCCGTTGTGTTTATTTTTTCTCCCTGCATGCAACTGGTTGTTATTCGGCACAGGATATGACGTAAACGAGGCTGTGAAGGGTATCTACACGTCTAAGAAGCGAACCAGCTCAGCGGAACGTAAGCCAACCCATGAAGAGAAACTTGAAAACGCGAAAATCACACAGCTGCGCAAAGAGTACGGCGGAATAACCATGTCCAAGGATTTCATCAGTGAAGCTGAGAATCAGGGAGAATCTATTCTGTCAAAAGTAGGTCAAAGGGAGTCTTTTAAAATATGTCATGTTAATAGCTTTTTTTTTTTTTAAAGAAAAATTGTGACTTAGGTTTGCATGTGAAACAGCATTTTGTTCATACCCAAAGAAAATTAATAAATAAAATCTTTAAGGCGAGTAGCTGCGTTGATGGTGAATCTCAAATGTGCGGAAGAAGCATGGAGCCAAACCTATCACAAGTACAGCTTCTTACAACAATTATTGTTGATCACAGTCAGCACACTAAAATAAAACCTTACTCATTTGAACTGAAAATATTCAGTTACCAGATGTCGCTATAGGCGGTTATCAGCACACATTTTATGCCTCTTTGCAGGACACTAAGCAGCTGGGGACGCTTAAGTTCAGGCGAGCCGTACGGATCAACGTGGATGACATCCTGGCCGTGGATAACACGGATCCGCCAGCGAGCGATCGCGACTCTATGCTGTACGGTCGCTATGGAGAGTTCGACAGTGACGCCAGCGACGACAGGTAGTGATGTCACTTCCACCTCATCATGTTTTGGTGCATATCCTTCCGCTTATCATCAAAATACTGCTATTCTTTCTTCTTTAATTCTATGTTTTTTTTGTGTGTGTTTTGCGATAAGTGCGTAATGTCTGAAAAGATATTAGCCAAGATTTAGTGTGTTTTTTTCTAATGTATAATGACAGGTTTTTACTTTTTATAATGTGCGACATCTTGACTCCACAAATATTGATTTATTGTTTAGCTTGTTTACAAAGCTCTAGTACCGAAGTGTATAGTTTGTGCCAGAAACTATTCATATGAACAATCCTTAATCCTAATGCTTCAAACTTTGAGAGCATTTGGTGTATGATTCTGGAATTTAACAGGCGTTCAGTATCAAATACAACATGATCGGCCTCATGTACGATCTGGGAGAGGTTGTGGGGATATACTGACATGTGCACGGCGATATTTTCAGACCTCCGAAGATATATCAAATAAGTTATTTATATGATTAAAGTTTTGAAAAAAAAATGTATTTGGAGCGAGAAGTCCATGTAAAGGCAATCAATGAATGATGTACACTTAGTTAATGTCAGATTGAAAAAATTTAGGTAACATGGTATCTGGTATAATAATGACAGGTCCACAGAATACGGGGATGAATTCGCTTCTCAAACGAGTGTCCGTAACTACAAGATAGAAGTATCCAATGAACTGATCGAGCGCTGTGCCACCGCGTTAAGTACGAACGAAATGATCGTTGGTCGAGCGCGTTCAGCCAAGAGTGACCCGTCAAGTCTGGGGACTGTCAGGCGGCTAGCCATCGATAAAAACCTGTAAGTGGTGGCGTCACGTCACGTGCACTTAAATATACAAGTTTTGATCTTATTATTATATAATTATAAATACACGTATTGTTTTAGTAAAGAATATTTTTCGTATTGTGTCACTGAATTTTTATCAAAAAATTTAACGTTCAACCTTTCTGCGGTTCAGTTTTGTTATTATAAGTTAGTATTATCATTGCGCTGACACGAAATTAAAAGGTGCGTCGGGCGTCATGGGGGGGGGGGGGGGGCGCTATCCTAGCACAATCAAAGGTTTTAACATAAACCATTCTGTTAATTTTCACTCATGCGTGATTGAGGTCAATATTCGACTGGCACATTCCAGACCATGCTGTTTTATCCAGTGGTACACACTCGCAATAATTCACTTATTCGGCTATTCTCTCAAACTCATCCAGTCACCGAATCACTCATTGCAAGTGCGCTGCTGGCCCCGTCACACCCTCTCATCCACCCAATCCCTAAATCACTCATAAGCGTGCACCTGTCCTGTCACCCTCACACTCATCCAACCACTGAATCATTCGTTCCAAGCCTGCCCACCGTCACACTGAATCACTCACACTCACTCAATCACTGAATCACTCAGTCTTGCACCCACACCTATCACACACTCACTCTCACACTGAATCACTCACGCTCACTCAATCACTCACGCTCACTCTCTCACTCAATCACTCACGCTCACTCTCTCGCTCAATCACTCACGCTCACTCTCTCGCTCAATCACTCACGCTCACTCTCACACTCAATCACTCACGCTCACTCTCACTCAATCACTCACACAGGCACGCGGTAATGGAGAACACGATACGTCTGCTGCTGCGGCGCGGCGCGGACCCTAACGCGGCGCGCGTGCCCATGCCCGTGCTCTTCTTCGCGGTCAAGGCCGGTGATGTGGACGCGGTTAGACTACTTCTCATGAAGGGCGCCTCTACAAAAACCTCCCTCCCAGAAAAGGTGCAGATTTGTGGTTGTTGTATACGTATTCATTTGTTTTAGTTTCGCTAGATAATTTTCTGTTTTTATTAACGCTGTCATGGCGTATTTAGTTTCAAATTAGACTTAATTCCACATTTGTTGTTTTCGTGAATACAGCCTTGTCAGGTGTGAGAAGTAAAGAGATTAGGGTTCGAACCCAGGGCCTTGGGTTCCTTCATATTAGATTGCACTCACGTTTTCATCGCTGGGACTATATTTGAAGTGTTTTTTAGTTTCTTCCGTGAAAACAGTCATCACACGCAAGCTTGTTGATGTGCATGATTGATTCGTTGTTTGTGTAAACGAAAGAATGCCGGTTAATGATTGATTCAGGGTGACTTCGTATGGGTGGTTCATCCTGTGCTTGTTTCACAGAAGGGCTGCCTTTGGGGTTGATGACTGGGTGTTTGTTTCACAGAATGACTACTTGCGAGTGATTGATTCAGTGCTTGTCTCACAGAATGACTGCTTATGAATGATTGATTTAGTGTTTGTTTCACAGAAAGTCTGCCTTTGGGGGTTGATGACTGGGTGTGTGGTTCACAGAAGGGCTGACTGCGAGTGATTGATTCAGTGTTTGGTTCACCGAAGGGCTGCCTGCGAGTGATTGATTCAGTGTTTTGTTCACAGAAGGGCTGCCTGTGAGTGATTGATTCAGTGTTTGGTTCACAGAAGGGCTGCCTGCGGGTGATTGATTCAGTGTTTGGTTCACAGAAGGGCTGCCTGCGAGTGATTGATTCAGTGTTTTGTTCACAAAAGGGCTGCCTGCGAGTGATTGATTCAGTGTTTGGTTCACAGAAGGGCTGCGTTTGGGGTGATGACTGGGTCTTTGTTTCACAGAAAGGCTGCCTGTCCCCGCTGCACATAGCTGTGGCGCTGCCCGGGGAGGAAGGCGTCCAGATCACGGAGCTTCTCCTGAACTCCCTCGCGGATCCAGACACGAGGGCCCTTCCGGATGACTCCTTCCTCAACACTAACCTGGTAAGCTCGCCATCCCCTTACCACAAGCTTCTCTATATTCCCTATATTTTTCGCTTCATTGAAAATAAAAGTCACAAACAATTTGCTTCAGAAGGTCTGAAAATTTGGCTTGGCGTTGATTGGTCGAGAGATACTGTGTTTTATTGATCCGCTTTTTTTTGTAAACCTTCGCATAGGACAGGTCTGACAAAAGAAAAAAAAAAACTAGCTGCTGCGTCAGTCTTTATGATAACATTTTCACTGATTTTTTTTCAGTTCTAGCCTGAGGCCTTTACAAAAATCAATATCTATGTCCTTTTTTATATTCTTTATTTGTTTTTTTTTCTTTGGAAAGCAATTGAATGAAAACTTATATTGCTTATATATTTCTCAAATCTTAGGACAAACCTTATTTTCATACTCCATTGTATTCATCATATTGTTTGTCAGTGGAAAAACAACGCAATTTTTATAAATCTTTTTCTGGGTTAGCTTTCCTGTAGCTAGAGGTTAAGAGATTAGATAAGCGCATTTCTCCTTTCTTTTGATGATGTTTTTTGGCAGATTGCATTGAGATATGAAGATTACAGTTGATTTGACGTCTTCTTTTTCTTGAAAACTGTCAGTGAATGGGTTTGTTTCCAGTCCTATGAAGAAAACTTTGCTCCGATCTTTAATGAAAGAATACTTAAATGTTTCGTGTGTGAGTGCATTGGCCTTCCACAAGTGTCCGAATCCAATACAAAGCACACCAGCCCCATGATTATCGCTATTATAACGCAAATCCGCGCAATCATTCCTGTAGTAGCCAAGCAGAGTAGGGACAAACTTCTGTAAGCTCTCACATACTGTGACGCCGCCTGTGTGTTGCCATGGCAACATTCGTTACGTGAAGCAAAAACGGTTTCGTCACAAAGCCTTTGTCGACGTCGCGTTGGCTTATACCTATAACGTTCGAGTGAATGTTACTAGTGAAGTTTCGTACGCGGTTAGATAAAGCAAAATTTACTTATCATTTCTTTAAACAGGAGTGCATTGTTTACTGATGTGCGTGTTATAATGGTGGTTTGAGACTTTGCAAATAGTAAAATAAAATAAAGAAGAAGAAAAAAGGCAAAAAAAAAAAAAAACCGTCAATGTGTTGTCGCTGAAAGGACTGGGAGAGTGACGAAGAGGAGGAAGAACTGATTCGCCTTATGTCTGTGACGTCATCAGCGGCTACGTCACCAGCGCCAGTAATCTTTGCATGAATCATATATACATGAACTTTTTCATTGCATGCTCCTTGTATACCGCGCACTGCATGTGATACAGTTTAAGGTCACTTGCAACGCTCTTGTTACGTGTTTTTTTTCGGATAGCATGTACGAGAAAAATGCTGCGCTGCTGTCGGCTAGTAAACCGACCTTCTCGCGGGTTTTCTTTCTGGGAAATGATGTAGATGGTTAGTTGTGGTTCAAAAGTGGTTCAACACGAAGAAATTGTATTACAATATTGAGCATCTGAAAATCTCCTCCTGCCCTCGTCTTCCCACCCCCCACCATTTCCCTTTCTTGCTCCACCACGGACTAGCCACTCACGTGGAGCCTAATGATATAAGAAATTAATATGTATGCTCTATATATAAAAATAAATAAATAAATAATTTCAGGACAAATATCTTCAATGAGCTGGGTTTGAAACCTTTATTTGGTTGTTTTTGTCGCATTGTGTTGGACGAGTAGTCCATGTATTCATACTTTCCAGAATTTTCCATGCTTTATTTCTTGAATTTCTTATCATGCCTTATTTCTTGCATGCCTTATCGTTCACAGTGACGTGCATGTATTTCTAACTCCTTTAGCCACACTCCCGCACCTCCACCCTCCCCTCCCCATCACCAGCTTCAAATGAGCTCATAGAGACCTGTATTGTTCAAGGTAGCACATGGTCGTTATGCCGAATTCCCGATTGCATTGTCTACCGGAAGTAATATAAATTTTGGCGTTTTGTTTTCGTGACTCTAGCATGGAAGCCTTCACTTTTGTCTCAAGAGAGGATTTTTTTCTCTCTCTCTCTCTCTTTCTTCTGAAAGGCATTTTTAGCTGCGTGGAGATTGAACTCCGTCACTGGTTTGCACGGATATTTTGCTTGGAGAATGACTTGTGACACTTCTCTGTTTGCATATTATATGCACAGATTTTTTCTCAGTTTTTGCTATACAATGCAGTATACTTTTATTTCCGGTTTCATTTATATTTTCAAAACATTTGCCACTAAAACGCAATAATAAAAAACAATATGAATCAAAACGAAAGAAAAAAATAAGAGAAAAAAATGTCCCGAAACGTGAAGTTGAAGGTGGTGCCCTTGTTTTTGAAAAAGACTAAGGAATAATAATTAAAGTTAAAATAAACTAAAGATATTGCAAAATTCCTAAAATGCAACGTTATAAAATCACGTTAGCAGCTACTATTATGTTATTAATACCGGTGCTTAAAGTAGAAGAAAATAAGTTTACAACCCAGCAGTTAAGTAGTTTTTCAGCCGTTCTGGGCCCCAATGAGTTTCAAGTCATGACTCGCAGTGAGTGTATGTACTGTATGTTACAGGAAGAGGAGTGGAGCAAGGACTCGATTAGCGAGAGTAGCCGGGCGGTGTCGGGTGGGCGCACGCCCTTACACATCGCCTGTGCAAGAGATGACAACTACAAGGTGAGTCTAGAGCCTCCCACCCCACTCCCCGTCCCCCACTGGTCAGTGTCAGAGGAGGGGGGGGGGGGGGCACGTCACCGCATATGGCCTGCGCAGGGGGCGATAACTACAAGGTCAGCCCACCTCCACCCCCCCCCCTCCTCCATTCCCACTTCCCCCAACCACCCCTCACCGAGAGTAGCCATGCAGTGTAGGGTGGGCCCAAGCCCCTACACATCGCAGTGCGCCCGGGACAACAATAAAATCAAGTCAGTGCCTCCCACCCCACTCATCACCACCACCCCTCTCAGCTAGAGTAGCCGTATGAGGCAGGTGCACGCCCGTGCACATAGCTTGCATCCGGGACGACAACTACAAGATGAGCCCAGTGCATCCCGCCCCCCTCCCCATTCCTCCAACCACCTCTACCTTAACCACCCATGAGCAATAGTAGCCGGGCAGTGTCTATCCGGGGGGAGGGCGGGGGGGGGGGGGGCGCATGCCCCTACTCATCACCTGCGCCACGACAACTGCAAGGTCAACCCAGTGCAAACACCCATCTCCACCCCCACCCCCCCCCCCCCACCCCCAGTCGCCACAACATACCAAAAATATGGATCAGATCGATTACCTACCCGTGGTCAGTAAGCAATATTCATTTGTACGAATCTACCCGCTCAGCACTTAGAATTTTGTTAATGGTATATTCCAAAAGTCTCAACCTCTAAAATAGTATTTTGAATTTTGCTTCCCTCACTGCAGCATGCCTGTAAGGTGGTCCATCTTCTTCTGGATCACCATGCCAACCCCAATCTGATTTGCAATGGTCACTCTCCAATGGCACTTGCCGTTGCCAGTGGCAACGATTTAGTAAGTAGCTACATATAGTTTTTTTTTTTATTCAGTGCTTATTGTTTGATTTTTTTTTTTTTGGTCCATATATTTTAATCATTACCATTCTGTTAACTCTTTAATATCTGTTGAAATATATTTTTATATTTTTGAGTGCTATCTCCAAAAAAATTTATGTAAAATAAATTAAAAAATGTGAGAAAACAGGGTAAGTTAAAAACAATTACACAATTAAATATGTGAAGATTAAAATGAGAGAAATGCGTTACAATATGCGCTGCCAGGCTATAGATGAGCTGCTGGCCTATCACGCCGACCCTTGCCTACCGCTCACGCACGGGGTGGGCAGTGTGCTGTGCATAGCCTCCTCCACAGAGTACGAGCATCGACGCACTCCCGACAACAGGCTCAAGCTGGTCAGTTCTTTTTGTTTCGTATAATAATAATAATAATAATGATAATAATGATAATAATTATAATTATAATCATAACGATAATAATATTATATTAGTATTAATATTAATAATATCAAAATATTATTATTATTATTATTGTTGTTGTTGTTGTTGTTGTTGTTGTTGTTGTTGTTGTTGTTGTTGTTGTTGTTGTTGTTGTTGTTGTTGTTGTTGTTGTTGTTGTTTTAATTGTTGTTGTTGCTGCTGCTCCTTGTTTAGATTGACTCAAGCGTAGAGTATTAAAGTTTAAATTTTAAAAATTTTAATCAGTTTGAAAGTAATTAAGATGCACTTGAGGATACTTAAAATATACTTGTAGATTGACAAGCTGGTGAAAGCTGGAGCGGATATACTAGCGCCAATACCCATAGGACCGAAGAGGATTGTGGGTACTGCTGTTGACTACTCCTACTACATGTACAACCTGGTCTGTAGCTCATTACTTTCGTTTCGTTTCCACAATTTTTGTACTTATTTCTGTGGGGATTCAAGTGACTCTCGGAAAAAGGTTGAATTAAATATTGTTGCTTCTACCCGATTTGTAAATGGTGTGCAGCCAGTCGTATACGCGTGTGTGACACGTGCGTCAAGTTGACACGTGTCGTATCACATACACCTTTGTTACACGTGCCATTACTTGTGTTTTACATGTTACCTGTGGGATATTTTAGGATTCTGCTGATATTTGCGCTTCGCACACTGTTGTTACCCGTGTATTATGATGTGTGTTACAGGACCGTCGCATCGCGCACATGCCGTACCACGCGCTGACGCACGCCGAGCGCGAGACGTACAACAACCGGCGCAAGCTATTGGCACACATGGGTGACATCCTGCGTACCAAAGCCGTGGAGAAGGAGCGCCTCAGGCTGATCGAGGAGGCCGAGCGCGGCGACCATTGTAAGTACGGGGGGGGGGGAGGGGGGCCGAGCGCGGCGACCATTGTAAGTACTGGGGGGGAGAGGGTGAGCGCGGCGACCATTGTAAGTACTGGGGGGAGGGGGGGGGGTCGAGCGCGGCGACCATTGTAAGTACTGGGGGGAGGGGCGGGGGGAGTGGTGAGCGCGGCGACCGAAGTACCGGAGGCGTGTCATTGTAAGTGTCGGGCGTGGTGGGAGGTTGCGGGGGGGGGGGGTTGTTGCGACCATTTTAATTCCGGGGGGGGGGAGTTGTAAGTACCGGAGGGGGTGTGCGGTGATCATTGTAAATGCCGGGGGGGTGGCAGGGCTATGGCAGTGAGTATTATGAGTGCCAGGTGCCAGGTGTAGGAGAGTGCGGCAACCATTGTACGGAAGATGCCGATCGTGTAGACAGTGTAAGTGCCGGGGGTGGGGCTAGGGGAGAAAAAGCGTGGCGACCATTACATATGTCGGAGGGGTGGGACAGTGCAGCGACCATTGTAACTGTCCGATAAGCAAAGATTATAGAGTGTGATGTATTGAATAGCTTGACATGAAGTGAGGAACACTTTGTGAACCCAATCATTATCGTCTGTCTTTGCACCCCCCCTCTCCCCCCCCCCCCCCGCCGCTGTTTAACCCCCCCTCCCACCCCCGTCTTCCCTCCTTTTCCCCGCGCTTTTTTTCCCCCTGCCTATACTCGCTGCTTGTTCCTCCATTCAAAGATTCTACTTTACCAGTTTAAGTGTTCTAAGACTGTGAAGTAAGACGAAAGATTTTAAATGCTTTAAATTCACTTGTAGCGTGGTACAAGGTTCATGACGGCTTTTTTTTTTTTTTTTTTTTTTTTTGTTTTTGTTTTACAGCGAGGAGCCCGAGCCCTCACTTCGTCTACATGGGCTCTGGACAGGAGCTGCCCGCGGGCATGGTCAAATCACAGCGGGTGGCCGGGCGGGCGGTGCCGGCGGGCACGCAGGACGGCAAGGTCAGCTTCAGCACACGCCACAGGGAGGAGGGCGATACCAGGTGTGTGACGTCATATTTCGCCTTTTTTTGACACGAGGGGAGGGGGATAGGGGAGGGGGGGGGGTTGCTGACTTAACATTTGTCCAGTATTTCCATACCTGACTGGGGCGCTGACTTCACATAGGATTAATCTCTTCAGGGTTTAGTATTCCAACTATTAAAGAAATTAGGGAGACTGGGGACTTATGCCAAAGTTTACGATTAAAAACATGATATTTCTGCATCAACAAACTTCAAAGAAGACAGAAAAAAAAACCATACGGTTATTCATTTAAAACATGGTGCTAAAAAAATAATTCAGGGATAGTGTGGAGCAGTGGTGCAGTTCTATTCCACCACCCCCCGCCAGAGCTGCCACTGATCCCCTGCGCAGTGCTACCCTCAGCCAGGCTGGTACGCCAGCCACCAGCAAGACTGGTTCCCGCGGCCAGAGAAGCCGCCACACGAGGAGAAGAGGCAAACAGCCAGCGAGTGCAGAATCTACCCCGTCGTAAGGGAGCGTAGCTACAAGACTGTAGTATATCCATTTATATTTTGATGTAGATTCTCAGTGGCTTATTTTAAGTTTGTTTAATTTTTCAGGATTAATGGCTGTTTCATTAGTATTATTTCCAGCAAGTTTTCCAGAATATCTTTTGTTATATATGTGTTTAATGTAGTTTAGTTTCAGGTGTAAGGTCGTAATTTTACTGCCAGAAGCCTAACTAGATGTGACTAGAATCCACTGTATTAATGCACCGAATTCTATAGTTTGTTACCAAAATTAGTCCACTTTTCAGTTAGGCAGCTGCAATTTTGACATATCTGTTATCTGTCTTTCACTAGCCGGGGTCTGTCCGCTCAATATCTGGTCTGTTTACAACATGCCATGTCCTTTTTTTAGTGTCCTGTATGAGATAATCTACAACATGACACAAAAAGAAATACCTAGGGCTGTAAAGTTCTTAAGTGAAACAGCTACTACCGAATCGAGACCTTCTTTAAAATGCAATTTCGTCACCAAAACAACACCAAAATTATTCTTGCGCAGACATGGTTTTTTTTTTGTTTTTGGGGGGGGGGGGGGGCAGGCAGAATTTAGGAAAAATCATTATGTTTATTTTCGTGTCCTGCTGGGTTTGTTGTTGTTGTTTATTTATTTCACGTTTATTAGCTCCATATCTCCATGTTGTTATTTGTTATGAATTGTGCGTTGAGTCATTGTTTATTGATTTGTCAAGAATTGTCACTGGTTATCTTATGTTTTCGCCCAAACAGCCAAACGATATCATTCCGCCCTTGCCGAAACGAGAGTTATTTTACTCTGCGCATGAAGAAAGGATTACGCAAGAGGATGCAGAGGTCTGCGCATGTGTAAAATAGTGCTCTAACTTGTACATAGATATTCATCAAACCAAGCTGAAATAATCGGAATAAATTTGATACATCTAATACTTTCTTGTGAGTGGCTAAAAGAATGTTTGATGAGAAGGGGTGGGGACCAGGGAGGGAAGGAGGCGGGAACCAGGAAGGGAAGGCCTGGGGGCCACGGAGGTAACAATCAGTATGCATGTAACTTTATTTTTAATTTAAAACTGAAAGCCACGCACGTTGTGTTTTTTTTCTGCACATGACGTAATCTTGCATTTGATTGGTTAACGGCAATGCGTAACAATGAATGCATGCATTTTCAGTATGCACATATAAGACGAAAAAAAAGCATGGCGAGGAAGAATAAAAGTGTAACACGTGACCTTGAGAGTGAACCCATCGGTGTGCTTAAATGAACCGTCATTAAATTCAGCTATTGCGCATGCGCATTTCTAGCTTAAATGGCTGTGCCAGTTTGGCGCACTTGCTTGCCAAGATGAGGTCACTAAAGAACCACGTGATAAACGCATGGTGTACACGTCATGAACACGTGGAGCTACTTGTTTTACTGGGGTTGCTTAGCAACAAATATGCAACACCGTAATCACTGTTTATATACATATGCCAAAAACTAATCGTTAATAAAAGCTTCGTCAATTTGTGGGAAACGCTGTATATTTTATTGAAGCAAAAAATTAAGCTCGCTTTTCAACAAAGCTGATTAAATTTGAGATACGCAGAACTGCTTGCTGCCTTCGATTAAGCATAAAAACGACATCATTTAACACCCTTATTCACCATTTCTTTTATGGTCTATTCGCTTCTTACTAAATTACTTAACTAACCTGCTCAGTTGTGATCTTTCTTATAACTGATTTGTTCCATTTCGATAAATTGTCAGGAAGCCGCTGTTCCGCTATTGCTACGAGTGCGGGAGGTCGGTGGGCGTGCGTCTGAGTGCGTGCACGCGCTGCAAGGAGGTCTACTACTGCAGCAAGGTGTGCAAGATCAAGGCGTGGAACGCGCGTCACAAGGAGGAGTGTATACGCCTGGGAGGTGAGTGTCTCACCGGGGGAAGGGGGCGCATACGTCTGGGAGGTGAGTGGACGGTCGGGGGAAGGGGGCGGGGGGCACATATGCCTGGGGGAGGGAGGGGCACATACGCCTGGGAGGTGAGTGGACGGTCGGGGGAAGGGGGGCGGGGGGCACATATGCCTGAGGGAGGGAGGGGCGCATACGCCTGGGAGGTGAGTGGACGGTCGGGGGAAGGGGGGCGGGGGGCACATATGCCTGGGAGGTGAGTGGACGGAGGCTGGGGGGGGGGAGGAACGCATACGCCTGGGAGGTGAGTGGACGGCCGGGGGAAGGGGGGCGGGGGGCACATATGCCTGAGGGAGGGAGGGGCGCATACGCCTGGGAGGTGAGTGGACGGTCGGGGGAAGAGGGGCGGAGGCCCATATGCCTGGGAGTTGAGTGGACGGTCGGGAGAAGGGGGGCGGGGAGCACATATGCCTGGGGGTGAGTAGGCGGAGAGCGGGAGGGAGGGGCTCATACGACTGGGAGGTGAGTAGACGGAGAGGGGGAGGGAAGAGTGCATACGCCTGGAACGTGAGTAGACGGAGGGTGAGGAGGGAGGGGAGGGGAGGGACGCATACGCCTGGGAGGTGAGTGGAGGGTCAGGGTGGGCGCATACACCTGGGGGGTAAGTGGATGGGTGGGTGGAGGGGGCGAAGAGGGGCGCATACGCCTCGGAGGGGAGTGGACGGACGGGGGAAGGGGTGCATCTGCGCAGGGGTTGAGTGGAAATGGGGAGTAGGAAGCAGGGGGAGTACATACGCGTGGGGGATGAGTAATCGGGCTGAGGGGAGGGGGGCGGATTGTGGGTGTGCGTAGGTCAGGGGGCGTGGGGGGCGTGTATACACATATTGACAGGGCAGGAGAAGGCTCTTTCAAATAATAATGTTAAAAGCACACTTGATATTTTGAGCGCTTTGGTATGTTGCAGGACAGAGTGAGAGCCCGGACAAGCACCGCGTGGAGAGCCCCACACCGCAGACAGACGCGGAGCACGGAAAGCCAACGACCGTGAGGGACATCATCAACAGCCACGA
>OX457034.1:11482771-11526846 GCA_949752745.1 Protula sp. h YS-2021
CCCCTCCCCCGCCCCCCCCCTCGTCCCCTCGCCCCCTTCCACCCACCACCCCCCCCACCCCCACCCCCAGCCAATACACGGCAAGCCGACGGCCATGAGGGACATCATCAACAGTCACGACCAGCGGATCAAGGTCACGTGACATCCCCCCCCGCCCCCGCCCCCCCACCCGCCCCCCCTCCACCCCCAGCAATACACGGCAAGCCAACGACCGTGAGGGACATCATCAACAGTCACGACCAGCGGATCAAGGTACACGTGACATCCCCCCCCCGCCCCGCCCCCCACCCCGCCCCCCCCACCCCCCAGCCAATACACGGCAAGCCAACGACCGTGAGGGACATCATCAACAGTCACGACCAGCGGATCAAGGTACACGTGCAGTCCCCCCGCCCCTCTCCCCCCTCCCCCGCCCCCCGCCCTCTTCCACCCACCCCCCACCCCCCACCCCACCCCCAGCCAATACATGGCAAGCCGACGACCGTGAGGGACATCATCAACAGCCACGACCAGCGGTCAAGGTACTCGTGACACCCCGCCCCCATGGCCCCCCGCCCCCCCGCACCCCGACCCCCCCCCCCACCCCCAGCCAATACACGGCAAGCCGACGACCGTGAGGGACATCATCAACAGCCACGACCAGCGGATCAAGGTACACGTGCCGTCCCCGCCCCCTCTCCCTCCCCCGCCCCCCCCCTCGCCCCCTTCCACCCACCCCCCCCCCCCACCCCCACCCCCAGCAATACACGGCAAGCCGACGACCATGAGGGACATCATCAACAGTCACGACCAGCGGATCAAGGTACACGTGACATCCCCCCCCCCGCCCCCGCTTCCCCCACCCCGCCCCCCCCCACCCCCCAGCCAATACATGGCAAGCCAACGACCGTGAGGGACATCATCAACAGTCACGACCAGCGGATCAAGGTACACGTGACATCCCCCCCGCCCCGCCCCACCCCGCCCCCCCACCCCCCCACCCCAATACACGGCAAGCCAACGACCGTGAGGGACATCATCAACAGTCACGACCAGCGGATCAAGGTACACGTGCCGTCCCCCGCCCCCTCCCCCTCCCCACCAATCAGCCAACACACGTCTAGCGTGATCTGACGTCAACCCCGACAACGTCAGACACGTTCAACGAAAATCTCACAACGTCACACAAGGCGTGAGATATCCAACACGGCGTCACGTACGTCATAGATGCTCAACAGACTCCCACAATCCCAGTCACCGCCAGCAATTTCTTCCAGTAACATACATTCAGCTTCTTTTATTTTTTGTTTTACTTTGACGCATTTCAATGCATGTTCCGGGGTAATTTTTGCTCGCAATCAGGTTATGTCTTCAAAGGTTTAGTATGCAGCATTCCCCTACCCCTACCTCTTCCCCTCCCGAGGGAGGATTGAAGTAGAGAGTGTAGAATGAAGTTTCTGAAGTAATAACCGTTCAGTCTGGCCCACAAAAATTTAACATTTAATTTCAACAGTCTGTGAACAGTTTAGATGTCTTTAATATTGGGGCGTAACTAAATTAATATGCACGTTTTTCTTGTCCAATGTTTCTTCAATGTAAAATTTGATAATACTCAATATTCTCTTATTCGGATTCTTATCCTCTGTGGTCTCTCTTTGCTCCTCTGTGGCCACTGTTTGTCCTCTGTGGCTCTGTATGCTCCTCTGTGGCCAGTGTTTGTTCCTCTGTGGCTGTCTGCTCCTCTGTGGCCTCTGTTTACTCCTCTGTGGCTTCTGTCTGCTCCTCTGTGGCCTCTGTATGCACCAGTGTGGCCTCTGTCTGCTGCTCTGTGGCCTCTGTTTGCTCCTCTGTGGCCACTATTTGCTCCTCTGTGGCCTCTGTCTGCTCCTCTGTGCCCGTGTCTGCTCTCTTTGGCCACTGTATGCTCCTCTGTGGCACTATTTGCTCCTCTGTGCCTCTGTCTGCTCCTCTGTGGCTTCTGTTTGCTCCTCTGTGGCATTTATGCTCCTCTGTGGCCTCTGTCTGCTCACTCTGTGGCCGCTGTTTGCTCCTCTGTGGCCACTATTTGCTCCTCTGTGGCCACTGTATGCTCCTCTGTGTCCTCTGTCTGCTCCTCTGTGGCCTCTGTTTGCTCCTCTATGGCCTCTGTTTGCTCCTCTGTGACCACTAAATGCTCCTGTGTGGCCTATGTTTGCTCCTCTTGGCCTCTGTCTGCTCCTCTGTGGCTTCTGTTTGCCTCCTCTGTAGCCTCTGTTTGCTCTCTGTGGGTTCTGTTTTACTCCTCTTTGGCCACTGTAATACTCTCTTATTTCTATACAGCCATGTGTATAAATGCACCACGGAAATTGAACAATATATTCCCATATCTCTCACAAAATTCATGGTACCGATAACTGCACATGTTTTCATCTTTGTGTGTTTTATTTTTGAACTGTCTACTTCTTGCACGGTATTATATTTATAGTTTATAAAAAAGAGAGTGTACTTTGCTCGCCCTCCCCCCCCCCCCCCCCACCCACCCTCTCAAAGAAAAACAAGAATAGAAAACTGCCCAGTCTACTTTCTATTCTTCATCCTCCTAGCAGTCTTCTGCTCTCACCCATTTCCTTTTTTTAGCATCTTTTCTCCCCTTGTGTTTCTCTTCACCATCTTCCTCGTCAGTTTTTTTTTTATCCTGTTCAGATCCACCCCCCCCCCCCTCCCCCTACACACCCTGCACATCTTTTGCCTTAAAGTTGTGCGCTTTTGATTCAAGCTTTCTCCAGACAATGTCTTCACCCTTACCCTACTCTTGTACAGTATTCACGTTTTATTGTCCTTTATTTTTTTCCAAGAATGTCATAGAAGTTTTATCTTGCTTTTGAATTGATTTACTATCCAGAAATTGAAACGAAAGAGCGGGTATGATGAAAATGTTCTAAGGTAGAATGAGAATACACACATATTGTAACCAAAAAAGAAGGGATGGATTATGTGATTCCCTGATTGTCTGGAATCAAATTGATAGTATTTAGATTGAAATCGTCTTGAAAACGGCCGTCGAGTTAAGGGATCATCTGTGTGTACTTCTTCAGTTTCTCTCATTCTACCTTAACATAAAAACCCCACATTGACCGATCCATAATCGATCGAGATCGATTTCGGGATCAATCTTGGAAGTCTTAAAATAACGGTACGAGCTCGTCAATTTTCAGCTGCCCAAACTCAGCGATACCGCGCCACATGTTTTCTCCAAACCTGGCGAAAACCGACAAGGGCCGAAAGGTCAATCTTTCGGCGTCTCCAAGGTCATTCCACAGGGAGCCCCTTATAGCACGAGCAGCCCGAGCAAAGGGCTTGGCAAAGACTCTAAGCTAGAGTACATAGGGTCGGTGAAAGTAAAAGACGGGCTGAGGTTAAATGGTCCGATGCGTGGCTCGCTGCAGGTCAAGCAAGCTTGTTAAGAGCATTGTGTGCGCGCTCACCTTCTAGATGTTGTGTCTGGGGCCTTCTTTTTTTACCTGTACAGTAAATCTTTGGGGGGAGGTGCGGTACACCCTCCTGATGCCGAGCACTTATATATTTTCTATTTAAAAAGACAACACTCCCCCCCCCCCCCCGCCTCCTACACCACAAAAAAATTTAAAACATACTCTGATGGTCCCATTGACTCTAATATGTTAAGGTATTTCATAACTTCTAACATTCCAAGTCGCCATAATCCGAACCTATTTCATTTCTTCCCCTGTTCCCTCAATGAGAACAGCTTTTGGGTTGTCAGTTGTTAAATACCCGCATCTTTACTCCAGGTTTTACTGTACATATTGCGTTTTTTTTTTTTTTTTGTTTTTTTTTGTCGGGAGTGCGCAGTTTTTAATTCGATACTGGAATTTGGCATGCTGAGTGCTATAATAGAAGTTTACTTATGCATTTTGTATATTTAATACTTTACGGAGGTTTACACTTTGGTTGGGATTTTTTTTATTAACCTTTGTTTTAGTTTGTAATTGTTGGTTTTTTGCTTTTTACTAAAATAGAGGTATTGCATGTCCATGTTCATGAACATGAAATGGTTACATGTGGCTATGCAAATAGATGGGTGGCTGTGATTCTTCTTTGTGGATGGCTGCGGGCCATTGTGGTGGAAGGTTGAGGACAATGGTGATGGAGGAGTGAGAGAATTGGTGATGGAGGGCTGAGGGCCATGGTGGTGGAGGGCTGAGGGCCGTGGTGATGGAGGACTGAGGACAATGGTGATGGAGGGCTGAGGGCCATGGTGATGGAGGGCTGAGGGCCGTGTTGATGGAGGACTGAGGACAATGGTGATGGAGGGCTGAGGGCCATGGTGATGGAGGGCTGAGGGCCGTGTTGATGGAGGACTGAGGACAATGGTGATGGAGGGCTGAGGGCCATGGTGATGGAGGGCTGAGGGCCGTGTTGATGGAGGGCTAAGGACAATGGTGATGGAGGGCTGAGGGCCATGGTGATGGAGGGATGAGGGCCGTGTTGATGGAGGACTGAGGACAATGGTGATGGAGGGCTGAGGATCGTGGTGATGGAGGGCTGAGGGCTGTGGTGATGGACGGCTGAGGGCCGTGTTGATGGAGGGCTGAGGGTCGTGGTGATGGGGGGCTGAGGGCCGCGGTGCTGAATGGCCTAGGTCGTAATTGAGGTAGCTGAGAGTGTTGGTAACTAACGGCTGTGTGTATTTACTGGGACCTTGGGAGAAAAGGTGTCATGTTTGACAGTCGGAAACTAAAAGAGCGGGACTGCTGAAATCAGTGACGTAACTGTAAATCAAATTTAAGGCATGAAACTGGCGGCACATTAGTATTTATACGCTCGTTTATACGTTTTCGTTGCGTGATATGCATTTTATATTTCCTTAATTTTATTTTATTTTTATATTATTTCTTATATTCTTTTTATTTTAATGAAAAAAATATATTAAACCCATTAAAACTGCATGAAAAGAGTTCATCTCTTTGTCTGCATATTGTCGTAAATGTAGATCATAGTTTTAACAAAGCAGCCTTTGAGGTTTGGTCTCTTATACTTGAAAGAGAGGCGCTTCAATAACGCTATTTTTAAACTTCTGAGCTGTGACTATAAACGTGTGTTCAGGGATAGAAATAAACGTGTGTTCAGGGATAGAAATAAACGTGTGTTCAGGGATAGAAATAAACGTGTGTTCAGGGATAGAAATAAACGTTTTCCTGCAGCCATTCAGTGATGTAGAAACCAAAATATATGTGGTTTGAATATTTTGTAAATTGTTCTCGGCCGCCCTTATATCAGTTTGGCAAAAGTTAGTACAGCCCTGCTGAAAATCAAGTACCCCACACTACTGATGAGCTGCTGTACTCCATTCATTCCTGAATATACATACGTTAATCTCTTCTTTCTAAAACCTTTTTTGAAGTATTGATACCACAAATTAAATAATTAAAAATGTCTTTGGGAGAGAAGAAATTTTTTTTTTAAATGTAATTTAAAAACATATTTTTCTTTGTTGTAAATACTTTGAAACACACAAAATGTTCAATCTTCTTGGTTGTTTAACCTAAGAAGCAGTGCTGTATTTATAGAACTCTATAAAGTAAGTAATTCAAGACTTAATATGACGTCATTTCTTTAATTTTCAACCTAAAATTTCTGTTGAACAAAAACTGACTAAAATCTTACCGTATTCATAAAATGTTAGCAATTTTCAGACAGATTTTCTGACGTGCTTCTGATAATCGATGACAACAGGCTGCAAATTCCCCACTAGTATATGTGTGTATCGAAATCGTGTCCCTTTTTTTTTTTTTTTTTTTTTTTTTTTTTTTTTTTTTGGCTGCATTTTTGCGTGAATTCAACCAGTGATTTTTTTTCTTCTGCACAGGTGCCATTTAAGGGGCGGAGCTTGAGTGCGGGAAGGAAAAAGAAACAGGCAGGGCTTATTATTGATCCATTAACAGGACTTGTCCGGACCATTGATCCAGCTACGGGCAAAGTGATTCTCATGGATAATTACAGCTTTGTGTGATTACACACACACTGGTGACGTGTACCGTTTATGTGTATACATTCTGCGACTAAGGTGCACAGCAGCCGACGTATGACATTAGGGTTGTGAGCACGATGAACTGGCTGAACGAGATGAGTGGCGAAAGAAAAAAAGAAACTTTGAAAAACACTACTAAAGACGCTGATTACATCCAAAATTAGCAAATGTTTGCCATATTTATTGGCGGAAACTGATACAAAGTGGATGGGTTTGAGATATGGTCACAAAAATCGTACTTTTTATGAGGAAAGTTACCTCATTTAGAAGGGCCCGCCAAACCGCCCTCAAGGATTCGCCCCTTTTGCAAAATTCCGCAATTTTAAATCAATTTTTAAATGTTTTTTAAAATGCTGGCAGAAGTGTTGTATAAATAATAATAATAATTATTATTATTATTATTATTATTATTATTATTATTATTATTATTATTATTATTATTATTATTATGTAGACGTGATCAAGCATACACCAAACATATTATGCATGTTACATCTTATTCGTTATTGTGGCAATATTTTGAACTGTGAGTGCAATTATTAGATTTAGAAATTTGATATCTCTTTTACGTTCAGCTTTAAGGTAATGCTGCAAATCTTGAAGTCCAACTGTGTGCCAATCATTGCCCAACATTTTGTAATAAACGAAAACATTTTTTTTTGGTTTTTCGTACCTATTCATAAATAGTGTCGTTAAATATTGATTTGATGTTATCAAATTGTTCAGTGGGGCCAGTTGGCGGTGTCCTGTGCATGTCACGTGATATGTCATGTGATATGTCACGTGACATGTCACGTGATAGGTCAAGTGAACTTGTTGTCTCACAAACCATCTGTGATATTTTCTTCCTAGTCCTTGCTATCTTCAACTAATTGAATAATTAAATAACTATTATAACAAGACCAAATTTGTGTTCTCCAACCAATAATAGCTTAGCTCTATTTTTTTTTCACTTTTTATTGCTAGCTTTTGCGACTTAACACCAAAATAAGCGGTGATGCTAAATTTTAAAGATCAAAGAAAAAAAATTAATATCAAACCCGTTGTTGTAAAACAGCAGACCCCGAGGGGATCTGTTACGTATACAGGAGGGATATTTCAAAAAATAGTACCTATCTTTTATTAGTACTATTTTCGCGGAATCCCTAGTGAATCATACCGAACCGCCGTAGAGGTTGACCTTTGACAACAACGATATCAAGCCCCGAAATCTAAAAATATAGCTACGTTAATGCAGGCTTTGTAACTGTTTCTGTTTATGCTCGCTTCCATGGAAACCAGTAACACCCCACTGCTGATTGGCTCATTCCGGTATATAAATAAACAATGCGTCATCATCTTTGATTGCGCTATGTTTTAGCCCCAGAATTTGATATAAATAATTTTTAATTTCTATGTTGACATTTTTTTCTCACGGAGACTAAAAAGGTTGATTATGAAGAATAATTAGCTACTTTATATTGACTAGATGGTTTCTTTTGTAATTATGAAAGTGACAACAAACCTGTGATATTGACCTTCTTATGTGTTATTTGTGATGTCTTTTCTCAAATGCGTTTCTCGAAATCGGCAGTAAAGAGGGGAAATTGGGAATAGATTATAAGAATAGTTTATAGCAGTAAAATGAAGGAAATCAAGAAGGTAGCGGTGATATAAGGGATATGAAGGAAAATAGGTAACAGGCTGCAAAGGTCGAAAATTAATGCTCGATAAAAACGGTAAGAATTATGGAACATTTAAGCTGTTTATTGTATAAAGAGACTGTGACATTATTGATGTTTAATACAGTGTTGGATTTTTAAGTATGTGATTAATTGAAGTCAGTTTCTTACAAAAAAAAAATCGTGGAATAATTTGACCACTGATATATGTGGAGAAAATTTTTTATTTTCTGCTGTTTCACATGATTTCTTTGTTACTGTAATTTATTTTTAATTTTGTTACGTACCTTTGTTAGATGCGCATTAAGAATAAAACCGAATAAAAATTAAAAAAAAAAAAAACAAAGTACTGTTGCACTGACTTGCTATAACCACAGTCATCTTAAAAACGCTACTAATGGCTTTGACGGACAATAAAATTATCCAATTCTACAAAGTTTTGACCCGCGGAGTGTCGACTTATATCAGAAATAATACGACGCTTTCGGCACACCAGGAATATATATATATGTATACATAATATTTTCCGTGTGAAGTTTCAAGACTTGGCCTCATTGGATTTCTAAGGATTTATCTCCGTAATTCGTATTTCTGATAAACCACAGCTCCAGAATTCTAATTTTTGATATCCTTATCTCCACAGTTCAGATCAATGATATTTAAATCTAAGAGATGCACATCTCCATAATTTGAATTAGAGATGTTTATCTACAAAATTTCAATTAAGGAGCAGTGCATCTCCAAAACTTGAACTGAGTTAAGGGGATGCACATCCCAAAATTTTAATTAAGGAATTATGGATCTCAATATTATCACATTCTGAAGTCACATCTTCCAAAATCAAATCACAGCTATGCACAGCTCCATAACTGAAATACTGATATGCAAATCACCAGTATTCAAATTACTGATATGCACATTTCCAGCATTCAAATTACTGATATGCACGTCTCTAGTATTCAGATACTGATATGCACATCTGCAGTATTCAAATACTGATATTCACATTTCCCATAATTCACATACTGACATGCATATTTCCAGAATTCAGATAAGGATTCAAGTATTCATATTTTTGATATGAAGAGCTCCAAAATTGAACGGCTCCGAGCCGCAAGTATGTGGTTACGACAACACGCCTCTCCCCCACCCCCCTAACCCTGTTACTATGCAAGCAGAAAAAGTCGGACACAAGGATATGGCTAGGACTACTAAAATAACTTATACTAGCAACAAATTCAAGGAAACTCACGTTTGTTATTTTATGTGTTTATTAGAACACAGAAGATTCGAAAGTCAACTTTATTTAATCATAAGCACTGAATGTTAATCAGACTCACATAATTATGATCACAGATTCGTCGATTGATTCTTAAATATTCATGTATATCTTTTTTCTGTTTTCTCGCTAAAAGCAGACCGTGTACTGACATGAGTGTAACCAGTATTATTTCTTCAAAACACACCACACTAATTAGCTGCCGCTGTCAAAGCTATGAGACATCGGGAAAGAAAAATCACTAGAAAAACACAACAAGCAAATGATTCTTTTGTGTACATCTAAAACAAGCTTTTTTTCGATGGGGGGGGGGGGGCATAAAGTGAAAAGTCCATCACACGTTGTGTTGAATCACCCGTTTCCAGGCATAAATAACTCGTCATGGGCTTTTTCTACTTGGTGCCAAATACATTGACTTTCTTCTTGTATTTTACTGGCCCTTTAGGTCACAAATTTCAACTCTGATTTCCTTTTGTTACTATATTTTACACTATTTTTCTAGTTCTGCTTTTTTTTCTTCTCAATATTCCAGCAAAACCGGTATTTATTATCACATGCCTGAACATGGACTTTCAGTGCCTGAACATGATGCGTCACGTGCCTCAACATGACCCGTTATTTGACGGAACATGATCTTTAAGGTGTGTGAGAATGGATCTTGATGCCTAAGCATGAACTTTTAGTTGCCTGCAATGGTATATCACGTGCCTCAACATGACGTATCACGTGCCTGAACATGACGTATCACGTGCCTGAACATGACGTATCACGTGCCTGAAGACGAGATATCACGTGCCTGAACATGACGTATCACGTGCCTGAAGACGAGATATCACGTGCATGTACATGACGTATCACGTGCCTGAAGACGAGATATCACGTGCCTGAACATGACGTATCACGTGCCTGAAGACGAGATATCACGTGCCTGTACATGACGTATCACGTGCCTGTACATGACGTATCACGTGCCTGAAGACGAGATATCACGTGCCTGTACATGACGTATCACGTGCCTGAAGACGAGATATCACGTGCCTGTACATGACGTATCACGTGCCTGAACATGGCATATCACGTGCCTGAACAAGAGGTATCATGTCCCTGAACAGGACATCACGTGCCTGAACACGAGATACCACGTTCCTGAACATGACGTATTACGTGCCTGTATATGACGTATCACGTGCCTGAACATGACGCATCACGTGTCGGAACACGAACCGTTACCTGACTGAATATGACGTTTATACCTGGCCGTGAATGGGATTTTTATTTATTCATTTCCACTAAAAAAAAAGAAGATAATTCTCCAAAAATAACCTTTTCAAACAAAAATACTATTCAAGCGCCAATAAAAAGACGCACACACAAAGCAAAGTTGCTGACACAGAACAGGAATGGATTTGAAAACTAGTGGCGATTAGAGAGAATCAGTAGCGATCAGAGAACTAATGGCGATTAATGAAGCAGTAGGTGGAAGGCTACAGCGAGGACGGCGTGGGCTGTAAGCCTTTGCTGAGGAGGAAAGCATCTTGCTGCGGCTCTCTGCCCAGGAAGTTTCTCAACATATCCTCAGCGTCCTTCAAAAACAAAAATAATAATAATAATAATGATAATTTTTACAATCGAAGCAACAAGCTTTAAGTAACATCAGATCTTACACCCCGGCTATAGCAATATAAGTTTTTTATCGTCTTTTTTTCATTTATTTGTTTTTTTTTTTAGTGATAAATGCAATACAATGTTACATAAACGAGCACACACAGCAGGGTTCGCGCTGGGTTCTCAGGAAAGTGAGACAAAAAAAAGGAAAGTGTGACTCAGTTGGCTTCAGAAAAACTCGCTGGGTTCCGAAAAAGCGAGTCATTTCGTAAAAAATGCCCAAAAAGTGGACAAAAACCCCGCCAACGCGAACCCTGTACACACATGCCTCAAACTTACAATAGAGCCCCCAGGCTTGAGGATAAAATCGCGGTAGTCCTTGCCCACGGCCGGGTTCATGATGCCTTCCTTCTCGAACCGTGACTTAAACATGTCGGCGCTGAACACCTCGCTCCACTACAACCACAAAAACCAATAACAACTTGTCATTACAACCACAAAAACCAATAAACACTTGTCACTACAACCACAAAAGCCAACAACCACTTATCACTACAACCACAAAAACCAACAACCACTTGTCACTACAACCACAAAAACCACTTATCACTACAACCACAAAAACCAACAACCACTTGTCACTACAACCACAAAAACCAACAACCACTTGTTTTCTCGCGTCTCTTATTTCCTCTACTATTTCAAACTACTGTCAGTATTCACTTCCGGTCTCAGATTTCCCGGGATTCCGTGCTTTACGGAACATACGTCATAGTATGTTATGACCTATTTTCAGCGAGACCTAAAGGTCAACATTTTCAATGCTATCCACAGGCCCTAACGGTCACTCAAAATAACTAAACATCTCCTAAGTGTCTTATCTTCATATTGTTAATTTTTCGTCTCCGAGTTCTATGCTTACGTCTCTGAGGATCAATACACTCAACAAAAAAAGATACTCCCAGAAGCAAAGGAACACTTCCGGTGTAAACACGATCACTTCCGGCGGAAATACAATAAATTCCAGTGGAGGGCAAGCACTCACCATGTAGCCGTAATACTGCGCGTCATACCCGCCCGCTAAGTGGCCAAACGACGCGGACATGTTCGTGCCGGGCGTCGACGCGATGCCGAGGAACTTCTCCGATAGCTCGCCGAACAACTTGGCCGTATCCGCCTGTGACAAATACGTGACAAATGGACGTAAATGCAAAGATCACAATATACGGTACAAGTACTAGATCAGCCATAAACCAAAGCCAAAACTTACAATTTTAACCAACGAATTTAACAGCGCATCTAATTTCTTTTACAAAATGCTTCTTTTTTTATAAAATTAAAAATAATATCCGTTTTTTTTTCACCAGCGCATTTTCTTTTTTTTTTTTTTTTGCACTTCTTTTCTTGAAGTCAGTCTATTATCGCCCGCTTATTCCCCTTCTATTATCGCCCACTTATGCCCCCTTCTATTATCGCCCACTACCTTCGCCTGTGTGTGAATGGTCTGGTCAAAGGTCCCGAGCAGCAACTGCCTGAGGTTGAAGACGCCAGCGTTGGCGGTGCGGGACTTGATGAGCGCCTCCAGGATATCGTGGGGGATGGCGCTGCCGTCCTTGTAGTGGCGCGACATGCGCGCCAGAGACTCGCGCCGCCAGCACCAGTTCTCCAACATCTGCGACGGCGCCTCCACGAAGTCCCGCTCCACGCTCGTGCCGCTGTAACGTATTTGCATACAGGCGCTCCTTTATTCACACTGAGCCGATTTCTAATTCGTATACAATAATATGTCACTCGCATACAGGTTCTTTGTTCGTACATGCAGTAGATTTTCTTCGAGCATCGCACAACTGTGAGTTGTTCGAACAAAAGAAGTGCTTTTAACTCACACAGGAACAGGTGTTAAGTCTTTTTAACAACCGTCCCCTGCCACCTCCCCCCCCCCCCCCCCCCCCCCCTGCGTGGTGATATAGTGTCGGGCTCCTGGCGGCACGACTCACCTGAAGAGAGCGTAGTCAGCTCTGGCACAGATCTGGTGCATCACGTGACCAAACTCGTGGAAAAACGTCTCCACCTGGCGGGTAAAAACGTCTACTCATCTGGGTTAAAGTTCTTAACTGGTTCTGTCACTTACACATCATCCTTTTTTTTATTTTCTTTTTTATTCACAGAAAGTAACACATTCAGTAGACAGTACTTTATTTACTGGCTATTTAGCAATGACTTGATTCGGTCACCTCATCATGTGTCAGTAAGGAAGGTTCGTCCACGGTCGGCTTGGTGAAATTCGCCACCATGGCTGCCACGGCTACCTGCCGCTTCCCGTCTGCTTGCATACACCCTGGCTGAAAACCACGAGCATAGCCACGTCATTCCACGTCACGTCATAGCCACGTCATTCCACGTCACGTCATAGCCACGTCATTCCACGTCACGTCATAGCCACGTCATTCCACGTCACGTCATAGCCACGTCATTCCAAACAACAAAGCAGCATCCCCAGCGCTTAATATTTTTCTTGTTCAAATCGAGATTTGTTCGTATACTGACTCGTGTATCAAACTGCAGTACATTACAAGCCATTAGTGGTACGCTGCTAGCCGTTTTTTTTTTTATTTACTACATATTTTTTTTAAATTAATAGTGAACACCACTCAGAGTGCGCGAGCTAAAAAATTGCCCTAAATGACTAACTTTAATCGTACATTGCAAGAAATACGTGCACCAAATACGTGCCCCAAATTCAGCACGTAACAGCTGGCAGGACGGACAGACAACACCCAACCCACAGTTACACTCAGGGGTCTTAAACCTTGTTTAAGGGACTAATGATATACCTGTAAGCCAAAGCAGGCCGCATGGCTGTACTTGCCCTCGCGCGGATACAAATCCAGGTAGAAGTAGCCGAGGAGCTCTCCGGATGACACGTCCTTGACACTGTACTGTGAACACCAGAAAACCGGAAGTGAGTGACACAAGCAGTGGCGTAGCGTTCACAAACACGCTCATCTATTGCACACATGTGTGCTGTTAGCAAGGCGGTTTTTTTTTTTACTTTTTTTTATTCAACTTCACTTCGGAATTTTCACCTCCAAACCTGAACTGTGATTAGTGTGACGTCATACAACTTAACAACAGGAACGCCAGGGAACCTGCAAGAGTGACGTCATACAACTAACAAAAGTGACATAATGCAACGAACAAGACTGACGTCTATAGCTTTGACAGTGACGTCACACAACTCGTAACAGTGACGTCATAGAACTCACCATAGCGACATCACACAACTTACCAAAGTGACATCATCATTCCAGGCCTTAGCGTCAGGGATGTGTTCAAACTTCAAACTTAACAGCTCCTAAAAAAATTGATTATTTCTTTCATTATCACATCTGACAATAAACCGTCCTTAACTAGTCAAATGATTGTTTTCCTCGGTCTTTTTTTCTTTTTTTTTTTTTTTGTTACGTGAAATTTGACTTTTAATAATAACTGTGGTTATAAATACTTTCTTTTCATCAGAGCCCAGACTGCAATCTTATTGGTTAAAGAAATTCTATTACTTCATATGCCAACCCCCCACCCCTTCCTCCCCCCCCCCCCCCTTCAACAAAAAAAGTCCATGAGGCACCTGGTAGATGTCGAGCAGTCCTGTGGTGACCACTTCCATCGGGAAGTACTCTTTGAGCTTGTTCTGGTCCACCGCGTATTTGCGTTCCTCTACCCGCGTCATGTAGTACCGCATGTCATACATGTTAATCTTGCCGTCAGACTTGTCCCCAAGCTAAAATTACAGTGCAGTAACAGACGCCAGACGTTACAGAGAATTGTAGTGAGACACGTTGTCGCGAGACGTCACAGACAGAAAATATAGTGAAGAAATGTTGTCGCCAGACGTCACAGACACAGAGAAATACAGAGACATTTCTTGAGACATATACAAGTCTCCAGACAGACAGACATCTGAAACTTGCCTCACAACCAAAACAGACGTGAAGAAATGCAGACTGACACAGCTCAAACTAAACAGATACGCAGCAATGACGTTTAGCATGTCCAGGAACGTTTACGTTTATAGCAATAATAGTTCGCACGGCTCTTCTTCTCTTAAAGGCCCAAACACGAACTACATTTAATTTCAATTAATTTCCAAAATGTGACGCTCATGGAATTGAAAAATAAGGGGTGCCACCGCTGGGCTGACCTCTTCCTTCTTGTACTGTAAGAACAACTTCATTTCGTCCTCCTTGAGGGGCTGTAGCTTGGCGGCTAGGTCCTGGCTAAAGACCTTGACTTTTTCCGGCGTCTTAGCCATGCGCATTTCGAGTACAAAGGCGGCGTGCGTCGGATAGCCCAGCAGGTCGGCTTTCTGTAAGTGCATATGCACTTTTATCTTGTTTTTATTACTATACTATTACAAGTGCTTTACACAGCAATTCGCATTGTTCCTTAATTTGGCAAAACAAAATTGGGGTGAGAATTTTCCACATAAGTTTACAATTATTGCGTAGAAACACAAAAAAAAAACGCTACGTAATGTGGCATGAATCGAATTTTCTCGATAAAAAAACGCTAGATTAAAAAGTCTCGTTGACTCCATATATTACCGCTTCTCTCCTCCCTCCCCCCCCCCCGCCAATCCCGCCACCCCCCTTCCGCCCCTACTTTCTGTATCTTCATTTTACCTGCTGCCTTAGTTCAATCAGTTCCTCTAAAATAGGCGTGTTCTCCTTCATGCATCTGAAAAGGCCAGACGTACAGATACAATCGGTTAATCGCCGGTAACTACATAAACCTGTCAACGCCATAATGTTGGAAAATCTGTCATCCGTCTTTTATATTAAATTTTTAAACTTAGTCTTCGCCGCCCCGGCCGGGAAGAAAGACATTCTTTTTCCTCATCCTACTTCATAATAAAACTCAACCAGAAAAATCTGCCAAGGCCAGGACCGTGCTGTTTTTTTGTTTTTTTTCTCATTTTTTTAGTTAATTATGGCTGAATTGCCTAATGTCCTGTTCTAACCTTTCATGCAGAAAAAAAAGAGAGAGAGAAAAAGAAACTAGTACAATAGTAGCCAGGGAAAATTCTTTGAAGTTGCCTTTTAATTTTATCTCTTTAATCAAACAGAAAATCACTTCTTGATAGTAGGGTTAAATCGGACAGTTCCGATTTTAACAAGATTTTTTTTTTTTACACTCGTATGATGTTTTTACACACCTGCTGTTAAAGGCCGTTTCAAGTTTTCTGCGAGTTTCAGGATTCTTGGCGAATTTCATGCATGGGAAATAATGTGGATACTTCAGACTCACTTTCAGATTTCCACTCTCCGCCTTTGGGATAAAAACATTGCACTATTTCAGTAAATGACTCCAGCAACTATATGCATTGGCTTTTCCTTTGAAAATACGACTGTCATTTGTATCACAATATAACCAATAATTGATTTTAAGGTGTCTGTGTGAGAGCAACTATAGAACATTAATTACTATATTTTCGTTTTTACATAAGAACTAAACTAGAGCAGTGTGCATAGCCCACATCTTCCCACAGCCCCCCCCCCCCCCCCATCAGTTAAACACGACCATCAAGTCAATCAAGAGCTGACATTTTCCAAGTCCAGCTGGTCCATTTTCCTTGGACGAACCTGGCCCATTTACAATACCGATCTGTGTTTGTTCCCACAGAAGCTACATAATACGTTTCATTAAAATCCTTGCAGGAGTTTTTAAGTTATCGTATTAACAAGCTCTTGATGACAGACCGACCGACAGATCGCATATATTCCCTGTAGGGAATAAATCAGGTTTACCTTCTCTAGACTTTTGACAAAAGAGTCCGGAAGTCCATCTGAAAACAGAAAATGAATGGCGAGGTTTTTATCAGAATTGTACACCGACCGTGAAAAGAACAGGTTTAAAAACCGACTTTTTTCTAAACCGCGGCATCAAACGTGTTTATTGCCCATATCAAAAACTGTAATAACTACTCAACAATTATATATTGTTATACGGCAGATATTTAACACTTGACAAGCCTTTGGCTTGCAAGGGTTATATGAATTTGTGCGAGCAAAATTCGTCCTTTTTTTTTCTTCTTGACACTTTTTCCGATTTTTTGTGTCTTCTTCTTCTCTGACACTATAGGCCCTACGACCATGAAACTTGGGACTTATGAAGAGCTTGATCTGAACATGTGCATGTCACTTTTTATTTTCGTCTCTGATTTCGTTTTCTTTGTTAAAACGCCATGTGAAAAGAGTGTATTTTTGCAAGTAAATGCGTAGCATTTAACCCACATCACACACAGTTGCTCAGTGAGCTTTGTGCAAGCTCTCACTGCGTAAATATATAACACGGCGTATTCTAGATCAGTCAATAAAACCTTAAGTCAACAGAAACCAAACACTACTCGGCTTATAAGACGTATTCAAGCTGTGTTGTTTGCAATATATTATTCAAGAAATAACCCATTGAAGGAAGTATTTTTGCTTTTTAATTTTTGTCAAGTGTTTAACATTTTAACATTTCGCTAGCGAAGTGAGGTTCTAGTTTTGAAATTAAATAAAATTTAAAAAAAAAAAACAAAAAAAAACCTTAACTATTATTTAAACAATACATTTCTGCGAAACTAACCAGCCAAGATGATATCCTATAGATAAAAAAGCGGTTTTTTTTCAAGTCAAAACCGAACCGCAGCGAAAAAAATAGCGGTTTACCGGAAAACCCTAGTATTTATACAGACCAGGGTTTTATTTTAAGTAATAGGCTAGGAAATAAGTATCCTATACTGAAATACATATAACTACCCCAAAAATGTATTTTTTAGAGACGTTTTCCACAATAATGGAATCCAGAGTAATAAAATTGTGCACACAAAATATCCTAGCATTGTACATATAAACATATCGTAATGAAACGTGAAATTCGTACTAAGTTCAGCTTCAGAGAATTCCAGAATAGTGTTTTCTTCGTTGCAGTGCTTGTTGAAGTCGATAGAGAGGTCACTCATACGTTTCTTGATCTCCTTTATTTTATCCTGTGTTTCCTTTGGCAAGTGAAGACCTAGAAACACCGTGCAAACAAGTGATGTGTAAACAAGTGATGGATAAATTCAGAGTTCGCTAATAATTGGTCACACTACCCCAGCTGGTATCGCGTGAACGTCAGCGACGCGAGTCCGTGGCGACAGGAAAAGATTTTTTTGCTGAATATTTTTTGTGTGTGTGTGTGCTCCATAACAACAAACCCCTAATTACACAATACATCAATCGAACGGATATTGCTTTTATTATTTTATTGATTTTATGCATATGTGTTACAACTGATCATGTTCTGCTATACTTTGTATTAGATCCAGGCACCTGGTATAACTCGCAGGTTAATCTTGTTCGAGCTCTGGAAAAACAAAATTCTCCGAAAATTCAGAATGTGACTGGAAAACTCACCATTTCGCTTGCCAAGTTTTATATGTCTTTCCACGTAGCGTTTAGATTCTGGTTTCATGTCACCTCCAAACTTCTCAAGCGCCACCATCAAGTTGTCAAAGACATCCTGCCTCATACTGTAATGTAAATAAACACATCAGACTAAACTGTGTCATAACATGATAAGTTTTCTACGTCATAATAAGAAATCTGTTTTTATACGACTTCTTACTTAGACTTCAGAGCCTGTTGCTCGGACGAAGACCTTTTTCGCCATATAATATCAATTTCTTTGCACTGATCTGTGTAAAGTTTATTTTTTTTACCCCGCTAGCTTTCAGCAAAACGCAGAAATCTTGCGGGTTTTATTTGAACTACCCAAAATGTGATATCACAATAGAAAATCGAATATTAAACAAAGAATCGCATCCACTACCTCATTTCGACGTCAAACTCGGACAGCTTCTTATCTGCAGCAACACTGGCATCGCGGAGGGCTTTGTCTGGGAAAACATGCTGTGGAAAATCTAATATGTTTCTCTGGGTTGAATATTCTGCTTCATCGTTCGCGAGCGCCTGTGTGAAACAGGGAAAAGATGTGATTCTTTTATGAGTTTCTCTCAATGTATCATTGAAACTCTTCGTCGTCGGTGACACAAAAACTTGCCAATACATGCTCTAGTAGAAAGTAGTGACATGGCACTGAACAGCAGAACTTAACTGGTTAAAAGTCACCAATGTACCTCAAGCTTTTACAACCTTTTAGGAATAGAGTTTTTTGTGGTCATATGAAAATTCTTACTTGCAAGAAAGTGAACCTACCGTTTAGCTGCTTCTCGCTTTCCCCATAAGCTTTTGGACGAAGAAACAGTTTTTATAAGAGTCGGGGGAAGTCAGAAACAATTAAACAGTAGATAAAAAATGACCAAGATTAAATGGTTGGTCGACTGCAGAATCTGAATTACAGTTCTGAAAGACATTTTTACTGGATGATGCGGCTTCTCCAGTAAGTAAGCAACATCGAAATTAAATAGCACACCCATAATTAAATTGCAAATTCTGCACAAGATTTTGTCATGTAAACGCGCAAGTATTGTTTTCGCACTCATGCAGTCGACACATTTTCAGTTGCAACAATTTTGATAGCTTGTTCAATCTCATGCTGCTTTCCTCGTAGATCTTGTGTACGACTCGTACCTGGACAACATTTTCATACGTGACATCGGCAGGTTTAAGACTTCCTATAGCATCATAAACCGCTTTGGATTTCACAATGAGTTCTGAAGACTCTTTCTCTATGCCATCGGTTGTTAAATCAAATCTCATCTTATTTCCTGGGCATGCCATGTTGTATTGCGTCCAGTGGGTGCTTGTGTACTGGAATCGTTTGGAAATTTGGGAAATGGATTTGAACGAATAGCAAGCGCTGACTGTTTTAACTCCGTAGTTTAAGCAAGTTATTGGTTTTAACTGAATAATTTGCCTTAAAACAGTGTTGACACCACGGGCCATAAACTTGCATGTAACAGGAAAAAATGCGACAAACCGGCTAGATAGAATAAATAGGCGTTCTCTAGTAATGGAACTTGGCCATGATTATGAATCGAAGCATGTGCTGCTTGACTGCAGGCCTTAGATTTGTGGAGACGCACAACAAGGACGTGACACAGATAGGAACAAATGCCTCTTGCCACGCGTGCGGCATTTATATTTCTGGGAGAGGAGTGTCAACTGTGGAAGATGTGTCTCTTCAGATCAAAACTGCTGATATGATGTCGGCGTCGAGTGATAGTCAAATGGTAGTCAAACAGTTTTATTCTGTTTCTGTCCTGTAGATGCTTCAGTTATCAAGCAAACACTCCTTGAAACAACCTCCTTCCCTCATCCTATCAGTCTTAGACGCTATGGAATCTACTAGCGAGAATTTTTGAAATTAAAACTGAAGTATAAATTTCTTGAAACTTATTTTATTAGTAAAATTAACACTTATTTTATTAGTTCCCGGTGTCGATCAACAAGTTGATGAGCTATTATTTCGGTATTAGAAGTGTGGGTCTGCACAAAATGTTATGTAAGGTTGGGTAAATAAAAAAACAACAGTCATTGAATTTTCGCTTCCTAGATCGCGACTGGTACTGCAATACATTAAGCTCCCGAAAGGCACGCTTCTATTTGCACTAAATATTTCATTCATATGACGAGTAATAAGAAATTAAACATTTATGTGGCTGATGGTATTGGTGAAGGATATTCATATTGAGAATATGTATGTGAATCAAATATTTCATAGATATTCCATAAATTGCAACAAAGATTATAATCGGGAAACAGTTTTCTCATAAAAGCTGAAGGCACTTCAGTAACAAGTCTCGTTGACCAGTAGGCTCACTGAGATGCTACCAGTGAATCAAAAATATTTAATGAGCCGGCTCGGTACATAGCCGCTCCCACAAACATCCTTGCACTAAAAGCCAATTCGCACTTTGACTTATGCTGACAGTATCTCGCTTGAAATGAAACCGCACAGTGTAAAGTTTTGTTCATGTTCATGGAGGTTTACATTTATGTCACTTCAGACTTGTTCAGAATCTTTTATCTTATATTATCGCTCGCTAAATCATTGCCTATTCTTTCATTTTTTTCTTCAGCGGATTTTTTTTAGTGCAAACTTTGAAAGTATGTGAGAAGATCAAAACCATCATTTTTCTTTTGATTGCCATAGCTGATTTAAATTTCGTACTCCCAGCTATTTTAAGGGGTGAAGGAGCCAGCCTATATTTACGAGTAAAGATGAACCCCATCCAGATGCAGACTGCAGGATCAGAAATTGTTAGAGAATCTCCAACTTCACAAAGCGTTGAGCCCCTACAGTTTCATTAAGCGGATACTTCACAACCTGTCAGCCAAACTCGCACAGTATATCAGCTCATTTCAAGCATTACTTGACTTGTGTGATGTCCCGTGCCCGATGGCTGGCAGAGATGACAAATGTCTACAAGAAATCAGCAAATCACTAAACATACAGACCCATTACGCTTACCTGCATAGCACGCAAAATTATGGAACGTATCATACCCAGCAGCTTGATGACCTATCTCGTACGAACAATATCGCACTCGTAACAAGACGTCGAACATGGTTTCAGACGCAGACGTTCATGTGAAACTCAGCGAATTTCTGGGTGATAGCAGAAAAAATCGCTTGCCAGCTTATTAAATCATAGGCGATGATGAGCATTTTTAGGCCCTTACCCTTCGGATTGGGGCCTATAGGTTTGGGGTGTCCGTCCGTCTGTCCATCATCGCTTTATACCCCTATGAATTTGGGGGGGGGGCGGTTGGGGCCTGCTTGTGTTTCACAAATACTTACTTGTTAATTTTGGAACCCAGTTGTGTAATATATATATTTCGTTTTGCTGTCTTAAGATTTCATGTGACATTAACAAATAATTAGCAATGATATGCATCCTACTCAACTCAATTTACGTATTTATAAATATATGCTCTATAATGGCTTTCAGGGAAAATTCCAGAAAAAATAGCCTAATTGCGTAGAAAAACGTTTTACTTTAGCACGTTTAACTATCACTACCAGTCAAAGAGAAAGAGCTGTCATGGCAGTCTAGTCTAGTCTACAGGTTATGTTAATCACGAGCTTTCGATTGGTTTGATATGATGTTTGATTTGAGATTTTCTTCTGGAATACATATGTGTGTATGTTTTATCTTTTGTTTTTTTTCCGCAGTCCTTCCACTGATGCAAAATATACTTCATCGTGTCCCTTTCAGCATTCTTTTGATTTATGCATAAGAGAATGTACATATGAAATTGTTTACCCGCATAACGGTTAATCGCATAAGCCGGTTAGTTGCATACAATTCGAAAGTCCCTTACTATTTAATTTGAATTTAAAATATACTAGTTAATTTCGTATTGACTGATTGTGTTTTCAGGTTTGAGTTTTGAGGCAGAGTTTGTACTGAAACAAATGCCTGCGTGTATTAGACGCAGTAATCGGATACGACATATATGCATAAATTCTCACCTACAATGGAATCTCTAGCTGGAAGATTAATTAAATCAAACAAAACTGCATTGATAATTATAGCTGTGACGTTTTTTATTGCTCTGCCAATTACTTTGCACCACGTTCAACATTCTTTGTATTTTATACAATGGAGAAGTGACGTCACAAAAGACGGTTTTCGCATGCAAAACACGCAGCGGTTGAAAATCGCGGGGGAATATTTGACTAAATTGAAGTCGGACCCGTTAGCCAAATTCGACAATGATTTATACAGTAACGATATTGATGTCGTTATCAGTATTATAACAGTGTCTCGTAACAGGCATGGCATTGATAAGTATGAACCGAAATATTTGACACAAACTGCAATGAAACTTCACAAAGAAAGATCGAATTTCGACAAAGTTCGATCTAAGTCAAATTTCAATAAGAAATTTAATGTACATTTAACAATCTGTAATGTTGACCACGATGTAGGATCCTACGACGAGGCAGTAGACATTGGTCAGGTTGTACCGGTTTTCAGACGATTTAAAGACTTGCATTTCTCCATGGTACATGTACTGGAAAAGGAAAAACAAGATTACGTATACTGCCTAAACCGGTCATTGCAGCTGAAGCCGAGATATGTGTTGTTGGTTGAAGATGACGCCTTTCCGGAAGACGACGTATTTCCGGTTTTGTTCCACACCATCCACACGCATTTAGATTTTCATTCCTCCCGGGGTAATATTTACCCCGGCCCAAGAAAGAAAACTGCGTTTGTGAAATTGTACCATCCGGAGAGATTGCAGAGTTATACAAGTGCCGATGTGTATCGTCTAGTCGAATTACTGTCCTTAGCCATTGTTGTTAGTAGCTTTGTATTTCAACTTCATAGGTTGATATTTATTGACAGAAAGTCTAACTTTTTATATCTATTGTGGTTGATGTGGTTTGTATATTTTACTTTGGTATTTATTTCCATTGGGCACCCTAATGTTGTAAAATGGCGGAAATTATTTTCGCCTTATCTGCTTGGCCTAAGGCCAGCACCTAGTTGTTGTACTCCGGCTATGTTATATCCAGTATCTGCAGCCGAAGGCGTGATAAGTTATATGCATTCGAAACAGTGTTCGAATAATTATGGTAAGATTCAGTGTTGGATGACTTTTTGCAAGAGTCAGGTAATGCATGCGTTATATGTTGAACCAAATTCCTTTAAGCACATTGGTATGTATTCTGCTTTAAAATCGACTTTTGTCGATCCTTTGTTGGTTTGAAGTTTGAAGAGACATTTTATGCTGCAAGGGGGGGGGGGGAGGTGTTGCAAATACGGACTCAGGGTAGTTTTGCTTCAAAATTATAAGTGTAGGTTTTGCTGCATACATGCGTATGTATTCCGATAGATGTATATTAATCCATTTTTTTTACTGGATGTCCATTTCAAATTAGGATTTTAAACTTTTCCGAAAATTGGTGTACGACGTAATTTATAGCAAGTTATATTTAGGTGGTGGCTTATATCGTATTTCAGTCATAATTTTTTCTCGCAAAAATATAAGTACTTTTTACTGTAAAGTGCAATAAAATGCAAATTGTTGACATGTAAAAGATAACGGTACAAAAATATGAATTTATATATTTTTATTTCCTTTAAACAGATCATAACAAGTTTTCTATTATTGAAAATAATAATACACTACATTCGACTTGCTTTTATTTTATTGAGTTAACTGTTATTTATAAAATGCCACCCTCAACCAAAACACAGACAATATAAACCTGCATATAACGGCAGCCAGCGCGTGCTGGCAGCGAAGACGAGGTTATCCCTCCTTTTGGCTCAAATTCATTATAAATGACGCCATTTAAGGTTCAAAAGAACGTCTCAACGTGCTCCCCTTCAAATCAAAACCTTTTCCTAGCTTTCTCCCCCCTTACCCTCCCCACAACACGCTCCCCCCCCCCCTTGCCCACACTCCCTAATAAAATCATGGCTGTACTCATAAACACAAAATATCGAGTTTTATTCACTTAGAACGGTAAAATGTTCTATTTCAGTGGTCCGCGACTGCGCTGTTTTTAAATAAACTGCTGCTTGAAACGCGTCATTGAATGCCCTCGAGGATTCTGTAAAAAAAAACACCTCGGAGCGGAGAACATCTCCCTATCCGTCCTGACAACCATTACTCATTATCTGACAACCATTACTCATTATCTACTACACATTATAGCTCTTACGCGGCATGCTTGTACAGGAGTCGGGTCTGAATAATCTTCCCGGCAGCTTTTTATTTTTGGCCCCGCCTGCCCCTTCACTATCTTCACGGGTGAAATTAAATTGTTACAATTGTGACAATATGACAACCTTACCCCCCTCCGCCCCCAATATTCCTACGGAGAAAAACTAAAGATAAATAAGAAACAGAAAAGCATACATCGGCAAAACTTACATGCTTACATTTACAGATTTAAGGTTATCACAGAATACCACAGAAATAATGCACGACTGGTGAAGAGAAAAAAAAAAGAACTAATAAATCAATGTCTCACACGTATAAAGACTGCCACTTATGCAGCCCACTACTATACATACATGTCTTATGATAGCTTTCATACGGACATTCACAGAATAAACCGACGTCTATACTCTACGCTGACTCTCTTCAATCCACCATTCTTGCTTTCTAAACGCTTTATCAGTGGAAACGAATGATTATCACACCCCTTTTGGCGCTTAGCTTTGAATTAAACAAAAAATGGCACAATATGCAATAATGCAATTCAAAGTTTTGCCATGACAGTTACTTGAAAGAGATATATTTGAAATATCTCGATGTAGCTGAAGTATTTTCCAGTCCCGCACTATAATGTGCATACAGACGGAATAAGACTAGCATTTGCCGTTCTATTTACTCTTCACTTTCTCGCTTATATCGATGCACAGGAGTATGATCACACAAGCCCACATCCGAGTTTTAATTGCAAGAGCTAAAACACTTTTATTTACGCTAACGACGAGTGCAAGTGACAAAAATATTCTAGGCCAATCACAAGACCTAATACTTTGCCCGTTTAAACCCGTCACAAGCATTGTGACAAACAAGCCAATCACAAGACTTGTACTTCGCCCTTGCAATTCCGGCAACAAGTGAAAGTGAATCCTTCGTAGCGCACGCTCGGGTTGAAGCGTCCGAACTTGCTGACTACCTGAGCTGACAGACGACCAGGCACGTGTTGACTACACGTGTTCAACTCGGACATCAACACCTGGCAAAAAAAGTAAAGGGGTTATTTAAAGGGAAAGTCTCATGTAGCTTAGGCAATTTAAACGAACACTAATCCACCATGGAGGCCTTTTGGTGTCCTTTTCTCTCGAAGTTCTGAATGCTGATGTCTTGCAAGAGGATGTTGTCAACATTGTTTGTAGGCAAAACTGGTAGTTTTGAGAATTTGTGTATTGTCTTTTTTTTTATTTATTTATTCTTTTATTTTGAATGTTTCTCTGTTTCAGGCGAGTATCAGTATGCAATGAGGTTGTTTTGGAAAATCTTTAAGAGCTTGGTAATTTGTAGAATTAAGCCTGTATATTTTTCCCTTCAAAAATAGCATTTATGCCCTTTTCACTCTTCAATTTTTTTCATACGTTACAAGCAACAATGGCAGCTCATTTTTCGTCTTTTTTTTCGAACCTGATAGGCTAATTTCTCAGCTGGGGAGAGGCCATTTTGTATCCCAGCATCCAGTGCAGCAGCAACAACAGGTGCCCCACCAAGAAGCTTTTCCTTAATGGTCTCCGACAGTAACACATTGGTTCGGGCCAGTTCAAGGATATTTGGGATCATCTGAGATGGCTTTCTGCTGAATACTGGATCGAAAGAATCTCGCAGAAACTTCATATATCTGCAAACACAACACTGATCATTCGAAAAAGAAAACATGTTGTAGAGTCACCTCTGCTGTGAAAATCTTTTTCTACTTGGTTTTTTTTCAATAATTAAAATTGCCGTATGCAATGTTGTTAATGCCCAATATGCATCTCCATGTTATCTTGGCGTTACCGGCGTTTCTGTTGCATCTGCTGTTGTGAGAGGACTGTGCCGGGATGGGGAAGGGGGGAGGGGGAGGGGGGGGGGGCTTACCTATGCATATCCACCATGTTGTCCAGGTGTTCCTGTGGCATCTGCTGTAGCGAGAAGGCGGTGCCGGGATGGGAGGGGGACGGGGGAGGGGGGGGGGGCTTACCTATGCATCTCCACCATGTTGTCCAGGTGTTCCTGTGGCATCTGCTGTAGCGAGGAGGCGGTGCCGGGATCAGGGGGGGGGGGGGGGAAGGGGGCTTACCTATGCATCTCCACCATGTTGTCCTGGAGTTGCTGGCGTTCCTGTAGCAACTGCTGCAGCGCGGTTTGTGCCTGCTGCCAACGCGAATTCATGTCTTCTTTTTCCCGCGACAACTGATCTATCAACACTCTGACAAACACAAACAAACCAGTACCTGTAAATAGCTTGAATGGAAGCGCGCGAATGATTTGGGGCATCTCTGCCCCCAAAAAAGCTCTCTAATTTATCGCTCTGTCCAAAAAAAAGCTTCCTAACTCATCACTGTGCGCAAGACGCTCCCTAATTTATCGCTGTGCCCAAAAAGCTTCCTAACTTATCGCTGTGCCCCAAAAAAAGCTCCCTGATTTATTCGCTCCGTGAAGTGAATTGAGACATGTAAAAACTCCGTCATATCCGGTTAGCATACTCGAGAAAAAAATCATCAACAAAATTAATATCACTATTTTGACGAGCAGAACGAAACAGACAGAGAACTCAAAAATTGGATTACTGACAGTACTCCGCATTTTTGGCGACACACATACACGTTCTATTTTCTGCAGTTTCTTTACCTCGTGGCCATGAATTTACTCCTCCACATATCAGCCTGGATAGAGAGCTTATCTAGCTCCTCATAATCCTGCATCAGTTTCTCCGTGTACCCACCAATCTCTGTGGCCAGCTGTGTTTTCGTTCTGGAACAGTTATTTTTCTGATATTTTGATTGGATGCGTGCATTTTTTAAAAATCACCATCGTTATCACCATTATTATTTATTATTATTTTTAACATTATGATTATTAGAAAGCTCAGCGAAATATCGCCATTAAAAGCAGCGCCATTTTAACGCCAACACATGAGATTTTTCGCACACCACTGCCGACAAGCATATACTATGTAATTTTTGAAATAGGATGCAGGGTAACAGGGAGTATGGTGGTATGTTACACCTTCTACCAGCCCCTATCAGCTCCGTCATTTAGTCATCCAAGCACAGAAGAAATAAATACAGACAGGGCGTTGGAAAAAACGTTATTACCAACTTTTCTTGAAGTCACCCCCCCACCCCCTCCTCACACATCCTAGCAACCTGCTCATTATGTTTTTTTTTTTCAAACTCTCGGTGATGCACTTTACCTGACCAAAGCGTCCATTTTCCAATGCAAATCATCACCCACAGACGCTACCAGTAGCTTCTTCAAATCTGTATTGACCTTAAACAAACGAAAAACCTTTGTGTAACGGATAATCCGTTAATACCCCCCTCCCCCCCCCCCCCCAAGGAAAGTGGATAAAATTACAGGACAGTCAGTAGTCGATCTGGGTCACCATTGGGACAAGAATGCGGACAAGGGTGTAGGGTCACGCATGAGGTGATAACCTGTTCACCTCCGTTTCACATATTTGCCATGACACAGTTCGCTCCTTATCTGCCTTGATACGCTGCCTTGCTTTGCTACCTGTAGATATACAAAAATACAGGTACTACAGAAGTCACAAAGCGGAGAAATCCACCTACAAAGCAGTGAGGTATGGAGACGGGTGGAATGCACAGGACACTGCCCCCAAATAAATAGTCTCACCTTTGATAGATCATCGAGCTGCTGTTTCAAAGAGCTTATCTCGTTCTTCATCTTATCACTGCCATCGGATATGTTTCCTGCAATATACAAATAATCTATTTTGCAGCGGAGCTTCTCCTATTTTATCTCGGAACTATATTCAAATATATCGAAATTAGAGCGTTGAACTTAATGTTGTCGTGTTACTTATTTACAGTATTTTAAATTTTATTCATGATTTGTTCAACTAATGTACTTGCAATCTACAAAGTTTAGTTATTTTCATAAAGAATTCATGAGTGAAAAAAAATGTGAAGCTTTCTACATATGCGTATAATCGGTATTTCTTGCAGTTTTGAATGTAACAGATTTCGCACCTTCCACTTGTCTCTCCTCATCTGGGGGTGTCAGGTTCAGGTCAACAACAGCTTCGTCTTGAACCTTTGTCGCCCTGTTTAAGTCTTGGCACGAAGCCAATGCGCTTACATCGATCATGACGTCACATGCTGTGCCTAAAACGTAAACGTAAATCAGAAACCATTTAATCTGAAAAACTGGTTAAGTATAAACATATTTTCGAACGATCTTCCTTCCGGCAACACCTGATCCTTTAAAGAGTTAAATACAATAACTATTGCAAATACAGTTTTTACGTTCATTTTCTGAGTGACATATAATTTTCGATTTATTCGTATTAAATCTATTTGCAGTGATACTCTAATTTTCTAGAATTACACACAACGTGCTTAAATCAGACACACCATAAAGGGCAGCCACCTACCACTTTCCACATTCAAACTTACCTGATGAGCTTAGCTTGGGCACCGCACTTGGTGACACACCGCTGTGGGATAGGCTTCCTGACAATGTCGGTGGCACACTTGCCTGCGAAAACGTCAAGCTATTTTCATTCAGGCTAGATAGGTCGGTCTGGTGGCGAGTATTATGGTGTGATAGATTCGGCTTCGAGAACTGAAAACTGCGAGTCGAAAGAGTATTTGACTGAACGCCGCGATTCCATGGAGTACTCGACTGAAAGCTGTCAGTCACTGATGTATTCAACTGACTAGGAAGCGAGTAAGGAATACTAGGGTGCGACGCCTGATCAACCCCAGGGCGCCGAATACTACTTGCAGGTGCGACGTAGTTACTCACAGGTGTGACGTAAGTGCTCGCTGCCGACGAGTTCTCACGTGGGGCGGTCTTCCCCGCTGGAGACTCTTTGACGCTCCGAGCTGGAGTCCCCTGAGTGACGTCACTTTTACTTTGCATCGTGGCCACTCGATCGGGTGATGACTTTTTGTTCATATCCCTTGGACCAATAGCTCCCCTCACGGGCTCTCTCGGTACAAATTTTGGCGCCTGTGTTTTGGCAATAGTCGCAGCTTTTGTTGAGCTTTTCAAGTTCCGGTGTCGATTTGTTGACGCTATTTTGGATTTGGTGGCAGCCGGAAGTGAAAGAGCTTCCGAATCCATGCCATCACCGCTCAGCCGCGGGGCGGAAGACATAACGCCTGAACAAGAAAGCAAACTTTCTTTTAGAGATAGTGAATGCCAGAACATGTGCATCATACGTAATAAAGGCCAGAACACGACCAATAACACTACAAAATACACACACACCAAAACAAAAAACAAAAAAAACAAAAAAAAACTTCACATAACACATGATAAATGCCAGAACATCGAGCATTACACATGGTGAATCTCAGAACATATCGCATTACTTTCAAACGGTCATTACTAAAATGTCAACTTACATAGATAAACACTTTTTCCCATTCTCTTTTACACTTTTGTCAGTGTGAATAGAAAGCCATTTTATGATACCCCGAACTCTCTGAAATAGTTACCTGACGCGTGGATTATAAAAGTATTCGTTTTGGTACTGACCGTATGTCGTTACTTGCACTGGCACCGCCATTGCTGTTTATTGGTTTGGCAAGTAGTCCCCTGTCCTAAAATGTCGTGTAAACCATGTCTGCCTACAGCACACGAATATATAATACCCTATTATTTGGTGAAATGGCAATGGAAGAACCACGGATTACCGGCTATCCCACCAGACTAGCTGGTCACAGACCCGCCATATGAAATAATCATACAAAGGGGAGTAGAACGAAATTTTACAGTAGTTAAACTGTTCAAATAAAAAGAATATCTTCCGCGGCTGAAAACAGCTTTGTGAAGCATCGAAAATAAGGAATCTTTCAGTCAAAAGGCTTGACAAATTTGCATCAGCTTATTTGATAGAGTCGTGGGTGATCCTAATTTTCTCCAGCTAACAGATCAATTTGCGACTGAACCAATTACGCCCGTATGCTGTTCAATCTGAATAAGGTTATTTGCCTCGTAATCAAAATTATACTGCACTTAAAATGCGCTTTTAATATTCGATTAGATCTGCATGGTTCGTTCAAAGGCCTACCACGCGTGTCCGAATCAAATACAAAGCACCCAGCCCCACGATCTATCTACAGTCATACTTGGAAAAAAGCTACACACGAACAAGCAAGACAGAATGCTCTTATTATCGCTCGCTTTCCAGGCTTCGTTTTCTAATTCAAACACAAACATTCAAACATAACACATGTTCCACTATCGGACTATAAGCAACAAACTAATTACAAATAAAAATTCAAACAGATGCAAGTTCTACTTGTAATGAAACGTTTCGTCAAACGCGGAAGTGTTCTGTAAAAAAAATAGATGGGTACATTCTTTTAGGTCTCTACAAAACCGAGATTCTACTCTCTAAAACAGATCAGACAAGCTTCAGAGACACTATTCACGATAACAAAAAATAAAAACAAGCTTCAGAGACACCGTTCATCCAAAAACGTCTAAAAAAAGTCAAGAAATAGTTATTTTGAGCTTTTTTTGGATAAATATATTATTTGTGGTCAGAAATGTATCCTGTGATAATAGGTTATTAAAATGTATCCTGTGATAATCGTTTATTCAAGTTTTAGTGGCTGTGGTCCAATAGCTAACCTCTACGGCGGTTCCGCATATTGTAAAATACCTTTTCACTATGCAGACTCGCTGGGATTCCGTGAAAATGGTACTCATAAAAGGAGGACTATTTTTTTAAATATTCCAGCCCCTCTGTGTTTATGCATAACAGATGGATCTTTTCAGAAGTCAGCTGTTTTATAATAACCAAGTCTTAGTTGAAATGTGACCTGTTTTACCTGATCAAGTCCCTACCAATTCAGAAGTCGCAGTGGCGAATAACTATTTAACCTCAACCTGTTGTTAGTGAGATTAAGGCTTTGGGTTCTTTTGTTTTCCACTATACATTGCACAATAACGACTAAAATATTCCTTGAATTAATCTATATCAATATTTAAAGTGAAATTTTAACGTTGTAGTTGTAGAAGTGCATTTGTTTACATTCCCACCCTATTGCATATAAACTTATCAAAGATCAATTTCCGAGACAAAAAAGTCGTCTCTAGACAACAAGAAATTATCCAAAAGAACAACTCTCGGTTTACTGAGGGCTTCTAAAAGAAGATACCTTACATTGTAACGTGTTTCTCTTCGCCTATCTTTAAATTTAATTGATGCGGCCGGCATTTCCCTCCAAAACATTAGACCTGGTAGGACCGATTTTCTTTCAAATTGAGATGACCCGGCGTTGACCAAAACTCTTTTTTCTTGGGGGATGGAAAAGGGCGGTTAGCGTTTTCTCACACCTGTCTGGTTTTTCAGAGATATACCAGGTAAAACGTGTAGCAGAAATGCTTAAGGGCAAATAATCCACTCGAATTTTCAATGGGCAATCATTCAATCAGAGAAGCGTCTTAACTATTGTAAAGGTAACATTAGAAAGATTTTTATTGCTGCTTTTGAGATCCTTAGATTTTTTATACCTTGCATAAAATACAACCTAAAACATAAATGGCGGCAACGAAATGGCCAAAATTAGAAATCACTCACAAATACTTACACATGAGAAAGGGCTGAAAATTTCACAGAAAAACGAACAAAAATATGATCAAAGAAATCTTATCAGAATAATCCCTCATGTCATGATAGCAAATAGTGTTGTTTTTTTTTTCATTTGCACCTTGAAGGCTTTCAAACGTTGACTTATTCCTCCCAAATGCTTTGAGGTGCCACCATATAAATAACACGAGTTAAAAATTGTGATAAAAATCCTCAATGGAAATGACTTTTAAGTGCTTTTCTGTCTTTCTGGTTACATTTTGTTACTCTTAAATTATGTATACCTCGCCGGAGATTTCTTTTCTTCGAATACTTCTTTTCTTATTTGTGATTTCAGTAACCCGCCTGCGGTTAATTTTTATGATGATCTTATCTGAGAAATACCCACGGGCAGTGATTAAACCAACAGCTATGCAGCCGGATATTGAGTAAATTCTGTAATAATCAAACTCGTCCTTGCATTAGCCAACATAAGTTGGAAATCATTAAATTCTGACGTCAGATCTTAAAGTAACCTAAACACGACCTAGTAATTATCGTTTGGTTATGAGCTTCTTTAAATTTAAGCAACTAAACACTTATCTATTTTCTTCAAATAATGATATAAAGATAGAAAAAGAAATGGTTAGAAAATAAATCAATTAGAGGAAGTAGCTAATTTTTCCGATCAAAATCTCTGGTCATCTATATGCAAGCTATGCGTTAAAACCCTAGAAAATTTTAAACCAAAGTAAAATTAAAACGTCATTTTTAAGGAAGATATGTAAATACTTTCCCATAAACAGAAAAACTGAATACGGCAAATTAAAAACTTGGCAGATTGAAAAAATGTAAATCGAAACATTTTGGAAGTCTTCTTGTTGAGCAGTCTTTAACACCGAAAAAAAAAGAAATTACGTCTGAATACATTTAAAAAATATTCTAAAGTAAAATAGCTGTTGAACATCCAAATTTGAACCTACGAAACTACCTGCATCGTTATCCAAATCTGAAGTTCGAAATATTATCAATTCTTCAAAAACAATGAAAGGGTTTATCTTATCCAATTGCAGACTAATATGAAAGAAGACACTCAAATGACTATCATGATGAATGACTTATTGAAAAATATCACAAAAACTGCTGAAAAGCTCAAAAATTAATTTGAATGTCTCAAATATTTACAAAAAACCCGGAAAAGGAAAGAAATAGAGATAGTCAGTCAGTTTTGTTTTATTTTTTGTCGTTGGAAAACTTTGTATAATTCGAAAAATAAAGACATAACACAAGAAGAACACTTCTTCTCCATGAACCAAAGGTGCACAGATACAAGAGATTTTTGGGAAAACAGTCCTTAACTACTGTTAAGAAATCTCAAAGTGAATCAATCAAAACCAAGATATGCATTCCCTGTAGTAAATAAAATGATTACTGGAAAAGGAATAAAATTATGTGTACCATACTAGGCAATTAATAAGATTTTCGGTTTAGACAATCCTTATAAACATTATTCGGATCTTTAAAACAATGTCATACAACATTTTAATCAGTAAAGATAGCAAACATATGAATTTCAACTCTGAATTATGAGCAATGACAGAATTACTCGAAGGATGTATAAATTTATTTCAAAAATTACTGTTAATGTGTATTTTTTCATCCGTTCACAATTATAGCTGAAGGAGCAGCCATGAAATAAGAGCATAAAAACTTAATCAGAATACTAAAGAAACTCCGTGTTAGTTTCTTTACTCACTTCCCTAGACTTGCAGAAGAATTCCTAATACTTATCGTTTCAAAAGATACAATAATGCCAACCAAAATGCTACTTGAAAAATTTAAGTAAAAATGGTTTTACGGGAGAGCTTACGAAGAGAAACATAGATAAAAACTTTTGAATGAAATCAGTCTCCAATGAACTGAACGTTGAAATTGGGGATCAAATATGATATATGATGCATCAAGACGAAGCAAAGTAACCGTCAATTTTCAAGCTGAGAAATTTTATAAAGTGGAAAAAGAGCATAAAACTTCTCGATAAAGAATTTCTCGATACCATGTTTGGAACTTTGAAGAACAAAAAGTTCCTTTTTGGTTATGCGACCTGATTTCGTTGTTGTTGTTGAACCGCCGAACTATTCTGATAGCAATCTGTTATGTATGGACACAAAGTGGAAGGATTTAAAAAATTGTTCTTACCTCCATTAAGAATAGTAAGAGTAGATCCATCTGCTGAATATATTACCCGTTATTTCCTTGCTGGTTGTATTCAACAGCAAATTGTTGCATATCTTAAATTTGTTGCATTGTTATTATAGAGCCTAAGCACAAACTCGAATAAGTTTTATTTTAAATTTTCGTGTTTTTATTTATTTTTACATGTGAATGTACTAGCGTTTCAAAAATTCTAAACATTTCAAATATTTTCATGGACGAAAGATTTTTTTAGAAATATTATAAATATCTGGAATGTGTTTATGAAAGAATTAGAGGTAACAATTTTAATAACGCATGGCTTTATTACACAATTTTGTTTTTAATTTCAAAAATATCTATTTGTACTCTGCGAAGCCACCACTATTGGCAATCAATTTCTTTAACATTTTGGCTATAAAAGTTCAGTAAATAGAAGAATCTGTCTTGTTCCTGTTTACTCCCCTGTCAACAATCAGCAAACAATTAGCGTCGATGCATTAGCAGCACGTGAGAAACAGTGCAAACATTATCGCGATCCAATAACCAGGGTTCGCGATCCAATAGCCTGAATACAACGAGGTTTAATGATGCACTCATTTCTCTGGAGTGGTTCCACATAGAGAAAGTGTAAAAGGTCTTGTTCTCTTCTAAATTCCAGTTATTCAAACAGTAGTTTTGACAGTAATTTTATATCTCATTTGCCACATTTACTCCTCCTTTTGTATTCTTATAGCGATCACGTGATTGCTAACACATGGCACAGGAGACTAATCAGAGTTGATCCGACCATGTGATCGGGTTATCCGGTGTAACTCTCCACGCCCTTAGATCTCCTCTCCTCATTACGCCATCATCCCTTAAACAGTAAGTTACGCACCAAGTTGCGTTTTCTGCAACTTATTTTACTCTTTCACCTCAATACAAGTTCATTTGCATCCTACGTATCACGTTAGTCCTTATTAGTTAGTACTTATCATATCACTGCTATAGTTAAATGCTCACATGGTCGACATACCTGTACCGCGCTGTTAGTCACATGTCAAGCAAGTGCGTGGTGTTGCTCCATAACGTGAACATGATCGGGCAGCGAGCTTCTGCCACTCGAGCTTTGCAAGTTCACAAGCAGTTGCCTGTTGCTTCATCATGTGACCGTGTGTAGTTGTGCTTTGCTACGTGTGGTGCTCAGATGAGGCGTCTCGCTTCAGCACCTCATGCGACGAAGCAGATTTTTATAAACACAAATGTTCTTCTGACGCGATCTATATCGAGTCATTCCGTGGCTCGATCGTCAGTTGTATTTTGCAGATGCATGGTGATTTGTCTGTTACATTACTTCAAGCAGTTAAAAGACATAAACGCCTTTATATTATTCTTTGTGCTGTATATGATCTATTATCATCACCTACACTTCCCAGTTCGAGTTGTTACGTGTTGTTTTATGAGGTTTCTCTGGTCTTGTTACTACGTTCTTCCAAGTTTTGTTTTGGTGTGACAGGATCTTCTACCCTTTTGTTCTATTTTTATGTGTTATCACGTAATATTTTAATGATTTATGTCCACAACTATTCCCTATGCTAATATATTCTTGTATGCCTACAATATTTCTATCTAATGTCAAATACCGCGAAGATGCGGGAAGCATACGGACACATTAACCGTTCTGGCAACTCAACACTTGCTGCCAGGCTTACTTGTGTCGCCAAAGAATCTTGATTTGCACAATAGAATCACCTTGTCAGTAGTGTGCCCACCTTGACGATAATGTCATCTTTCGTCTCCAAGGGAGAAAAATGTCGACTCGCTCTCTTTTGCCTGTTATCCCGTAACTACAGGCGCTTTCGGACACTGACCTGAGAATAGGATCACAGAAAAAGACTTTGGTAGAAACCGCTGCCTGGTATTAGATCCCGCAAACTGTACATGTGAACCCCGAAGCCCAACGCCTGTTGGTCTATACTAGGACCATTACGAAACAAACTATTACCAAAAAACACCGAACAGCGTCAGATTTTCGCAAGTGACTTATAGGAAAAAAGTCACTACAAATGTCAGTTGTTCAACCTCTGACTATTGAGACTGCCTCAATAGTCAACTCTTGAATGGGCCTTGCAAATGTCACCGTTCAAGCGTTTACCCGTTTATTCAATCTGAATCCTGATCCCAATACATCTTACTCGTGCCAATAAATAAATCAGTTGGCTCGATAAAGACTAACCGTTCAGTCCTCAAGCTCATTCTCAACATACCTTCGGGTTCTGACTTGCGATTGATTTTACTTAAAGCATACGCAAAGTTATCGCCAGCATGATCCATAACTGGGATTGTATACTCCGGGTGATAGCTTTTAAGACTACCCCTAATTTATTATAAAAATGTATTTTAAGAAATTAAAAACTTCAATTTCTTGAATTGATATGAATTATTTGTTCTGTACGAAATTTAATAGTACTCTAAAACATGCAAACCAGATATTAGTGCTTAAACTTTATTAATTCTCTGACATATTTTCCGGTTTGTTGTTACTAGAGTTACTACATTTGTACGAATCGCGTCTTCATCTTTGCTAACTACATAAGAAGGTCCATATACTTAATCTGTTTACCATCGTCTGTTTCTTTTATATCCATTGATATCTCTAAAGAACATTTATTGAAGAAAATCAATCGTTGAGTATCCTTCTGAAGTTTTTAAAAGAGACACTCTCTAAATTGTGACAGAATCACAGCTTGTTTGTTTTTTATTTAAATAAATATTCCTTTGAAGAATTAAAACATAATTCTATTTCTATTGCCCATTTGTAACAATGTGACTCTGTACCCTTAGGAATTAAACTGTCAATGATTTTTCCATTGGTTCTCGTAAAGCAATAATGTATATTGTTTTGTATAGATAATTTTTGCTGATAAATCTCGTTTCAAAGATTTGGAAAGTATTGCCTCTGGCGAATATGGAAATGTACGCAAACAGTTTTTACCACCTTAATGTGAAGACATTACACAGCAGATATAGCACATTCACTATAACCTAAACACCATTGTAATTTTGAACGTATCGGCTTGTACACTAAGAAGCTATCACTACGGATTTACAATGTGAAATGCCGATACATAAAAATGCAAGTGCTTTTTTTTTAATTTAATTTTAAGCAACTCACTGAGCACTTAAGAAGGATATAAATGATTATAATTACCAGACAGTGTTGTAGAAATTCCAAACTAGTGACAGTGGATCTGAAAAAAAACTCAAGGACATAAAATTCAAATTTTGTGGGCATTCTTCGGAAAAAATCTAAACCAAATTCATTCCCAAAATCAAGAATGGCTGAGTATAACCTCTAACATCAACTCCTGCTAACAAGCTTTTAAAATTTGTTTATTCTGAATTTGCACACATGTATTCAAGATTTGCTGACAGAATTAAATATTCCTTCATAATCGGCATATATATATATATACTTGCGGGCATAATTTTGAAGCGCCTTTGAATTTCCCATTGGTTTATTATACAAGAGGAACCTGGATAATTCAGACACCTGTTTATTCCGGACACTGAACACAATTTCTAAAACCAAATTGTGGCCACGCCTGAAGTGACGACGGAGACCTTAGATGTTTTTTTATTTTCGAAAATATCGGGTTGTAGACCACGAAGCCATCACTATGAGTTTTCCAATGTGTTCAGCATTGGTTATCGCGATCCATAATGATAAAAATCCTTTGTGAAACAAATAGCACCACATAGGTACCCTTAACAGGTGCTCTGTTGCTATGTTTACAATGCTTGTCAACCAACTGACCAATCAGCGTCGGTGCAGATCCTGTCATGTGATCGAACTATTCCCAACTTATCGCGTTCCCAGTACCAGAAGATTTTTCTTCTGTAAAATTTCCTTAAAAGTAACAGATCAAAATCAAGGTAAATGCATACTTTTTGGAAATTATTTATCGTATACTGGTGGTTTTATCTTATTCGGTGTACGTTTTCACTAGTTTGCTCTGACTTTGATGATTCCTACACATGGTAGTTCTGGGTTTTGTCAGACCGGCTTTCGTTCGATAAATGCTTTCCTGCCATCAAGAACGTAGTGTAAGTTATGTGTAATAGACCGTGAGATGATTTCTGGGCTATTTTCTCAGTTTCCGTTTCGAGGGTTTCCCTCCTTGTTGACAAACAGTTTGCATCGTGTCGGCTCTGCAAACAGGAAGGTTTCAACTGTACACCATCCTCTTCACTTTTGCCAGCAACAGGACATTATAGGGTTGTCGGGCACGCAGTGAGAACAGGTTTAGGAAGACATGTCTTCCACTGGCTCGATACTGCGGCAACTCTCTTTGGGCAGTTGCATACACTATCACTTTCTGTGATAGGCACGCCAACATTGAGTGTTGTGATGCTTTATCACGTTATTGAGTAGTTTAGCCGCTCATGTCCACCTCTGATACGGCGTTGAGTTGTACAAGTAGTCGTTGCAGCGACGTCATACCTGTAATGGGTACAACACCCAAACACTGTGTCGGGTTGCTGCAGCGCCAATACGGCGTAGGCATCGAACACGTGTCACGGTACGAGGGTTATCGGTACAAGACGATCAAGTGATCGAATACGATCCGATGTCGTGATATCAATACGAGTCGTCTCTGCCACGACCCGTGACAGGTGGATCAATGACAGGTCGATGCTATCACGAGTCGCATAGGCAACGAGTCGCCATTGCAGTGACGGCTCGATCAGGTGATGAGTTGTATCTGCAACAGCAATCACGGTGTAAGCATCGATTACGTGTCACGGTCGACACATGTACAATCACGTGGTCGAGTACGAGCCGACGTCGTGACAGCGACGACCTGTCACACGGCAGTGTTGCGGTTATACGAAACTGTCACGACTTGGTGTAAGCATAGTCACGACACAGGTGATCGAGTTACTGCTATACACAACGGTCACCATTTCAGCATGACTCGATCATGTGACTTGTGTCTACACATACGTATCAGTCTAGGTCTTGTTCTCTATGATACGTGACCCTTATAAAGTGGGTGACAAAGGGGTGACGGTTAGCTCAGAGGGTAGGTTGTGGGGATGCTAATCCCCAAGGTCCCGAGTTCGATTCCAGCTGGGATTGGTAGGCAGGTATGACGTTCGCTCCAGTTGCCTCAACTAAGCGAAAGCAGTGGGCTAGATGATCCTGTCACACGACTCGTGTATGCTACGACCTGTAGCAGTGACGGTTCAAGCATGTGTTGAGGTAGTGCTATCACGACTGTATTTACAAAAAGTTATCATTGCTACGACCCGTAACAATGTCCATTATGTGACAGATCGATAATATCATGAGTCGTGACTTACGTATCGTGTTTGTGACGAGTCGTGATTAGGACCACTCTTCTCTGAGAAGGGTCGGTGCTATCACTACTAGCCTACGTGACGGGTCGTACCCGTGACTGCCACGGGTCGTCACGGTGCCGGGTTGTGTTTGCGGCAACGTCACATGTCACTTGATGCTGCGACAGATGTCCAGGCAGTAAAAAGCGTCTTGATTACGCGTTAACAGCGCTTCACCGACTTTAATCAGCACCCTACACAATCGTGACGACTCACCGCTATCATGCGGCCTGTACGCAGCGGGAGTCACTGTCACGTCCTGTTGCAGTGACGGGTCGATCATGGTATAGGTCACTGCTATCACGGGTCGTGTCGGCAACGCGTTGTCACTGTCAAGAACCGCAAGGGTGACGAGCCAGTCACTTGATGCTTCGATTATTTAACGGGTCGTTGCTGTCACGTATTGTGTATGTGACGAGTAGTGATTGTGGCCACTCATGACTGTGACGGGTCGTAATTGCCGAGGGTCGTCCTCGTGACGGATCGTATCTGTAACGAAACGTAACTGTGAAGGGACGACACTGTGCTTGGTCGTGTCTGTGGTAACTCGACCACGTGTCACTCTCTGAGGTGACAGGTGTTATTCATGTCACAGTTCGCTCGCACAGCGTCTCAGTATCGTGATAACGTGGCTGTATTGTCGGTTTTTAATGTTTTTACGCAATAGTCAGTGATTGGGTCGTGTTGTATTTTACTGTTTGATCGCGTTTTCGATTCAAGGGTGGCAGCGTCTTCCGTTCAGTTTAAGCTGCGTGACCAAACATTGCCACATTCAAACAGCAGTACAGGAGGCGCTCGTAGACGTCGATTTGCACCAAAAGACGGTCAATCATAACGTGTTCCACAGGAATTTGTTGACGCAGACAATCGAGGCAGCCAGAGTGAAGTTACAAGACACTCTTATATGTAAATCTTTGATCCTTCAGTACAACAGGCCAAGGCAGTGGCAGTCTTCCTTGCCTTTCACACCAGCGACCAAGAAGCGACTGAAGTCTTCAGCGGCATCCATTCCCTAGGCCAAGAAGCCAAGGTGGACACTAGAAAGCCGCCTTACTCAAAATATCCGGTCGACATTGTGCACCGTTCTTGCACAGATACTCTAAGTTCTTACGAAGAACTCGTTTCTCCATCAATTGGATCGAATGCAAATGTGTTCGTAGAAGCAAGGGTAAGAAATGTTTGGGAAATTTGGCAATCACTTGGCGTTCACAAACAAATAGTCCGTTGGTTGCGTTGGGGATGCCCCGTTTGCAAGGAGACGGGTCGGGTCACCAGATCTTTCCTGCGTTGGCCAAGCTTCCCAATCTTTCTTTAGTCGTGTTGTACTAGCTCCAACCACATAAGCAACTGGTGTTAAATACGATGATTCTGGAACTCTTAGACAAAAGAACCATAGAAGAAATGTCTGTGGGCACTCAAGGGTTTTTCAGTCGAGCCTTTCTTGTAGCAAAAAGTTGGACAGTTGGTGCCTACTCATAGACTTGTCACAATTCAATCAGTTCTTACATCTCAAATCGTTCAAGAGGGACAATCCACATCTTATCAAATCTACTGTCATGGCGTGTGGGGCTTCTCCGTGAATCTCTCCGGTACACATCTTTACATCCCAATGTGCAAAGCCTCCAGCCGTTATCTATCCTTCAGGGTTATGAAGGTGCGCTATTGGTTTCTTGCTCTACCTTCGAGTTGTCCACCGTACCGTTTGTGTTCACAAACCGTTTGTGACTACATTGCTCAAACAGTACGGTGACCTCGGTTTGTTGGTCTATTCCAAGAAATCAGAGTTGGCTCCGTTTCAACGGATAGAGTTTATGGGCGAACTCAGATTTTGAAAGGGTCAGAGCGTTTTCCACTCGGATTGAATAATTGTCAACTGTGATTGCTCACGTCGGGTGCACTCCCCAGCCTCGGCTTTCTCTGTTGGAGTAACTTCTCGGTTTGTTAGTTGTCCCAGAGAAGACGGTCGAGTTAGGCAGGTGCCATTTTCGTCAGTTTCAGCGTGTGGTTTTGGGGCCTACGCGTCGTGCCTGATCGTCACATCATTGACCACGGCTCTCCTTAATAGCACTGATGGATTCCAACTGGAGGTCGCGTCAAGCCAATCTCCTGAAAGGTGTGCGTTTTTCCTCTTCCTTCCCTATCAAGACACTTCCAGAACGATGCATCTTGGAACGAATGGGGTTTCTTTTTCCAAGAGAACACTTGAAACGGGCAGTGGTCTGCTCACGACCGCACATTGTGTACCAATATGTTGGAAATTAAGGTAATATTGTTTGCTTTTCGACTATTCTCTACGTTTCTCAACGTAGACAGTCAGACAGCGGTCTCTTGTTTGTTCAATCAGGGATGCAAGCATTCACCGATGTTGTCTTGACTCACTAAGCAAGTTTTCTCCGTGCTAGGGACAATAGTTTTATCATTCAAGAATTACACCAGTTCCCCGGGTTATGAGTTGTCTGCCTGAGATGTATTGTCGGATTTTCTTCAGTACTTTCAACTGAAGCATTCTTTCTCCGACAGGTCAGCTGTGCTTGGGGATATATCCCTGGTTTTGAAATATCTCACGTCTTCACTTCTCCATCACTCTATTATTTCAGACAAGTTACTTATCTTGCAATGTGTTTTCCTCGTGGCCTTGGCGTCGAGTAAACGCCGCGGGAAAGTACACGTCTTGCAAAACTCCATTAGTCAAGTGGAGTTGGTTCATGGGTGGCGGTTGTCCTAAAACCATTACAGTTTTTGTGGCCAAGACACAGACTGCTACCAAGTTCTTACGTACGTTTAAGCAAATTATGATACCAGCCTTACCAGTTGTGAGGTCACGTGGCAGTATCGACACCGCGACGTTATGCCTCGTTTCCCTACTACTTGATATAGTAAATGATCAATGATCCAAAGCGTTTATATGTAATTATAGCAAGAAAACCTTATTGTTAGCATATAATGATATAATTAATAGACCTGAAGATGTAATTAAAAAGCAATTGTCAATTAAAGCTCATCAGGTTAGACATGAAGCACATTTCTTGCGTATTGCTAATGGTATGTCAATGTGGGAGTTATTACGGGTTGGCTGTTGTGCCTCGCCAGATACGTTTATTAAACATCATCTGCAAGAATATACAACTGATGCGTTAAGTAATTTGCATAGTCTTGGCTCGTTTGTCGTTGTTGAATCGGTGATTCATAATAACCCCCCTTCTTGCAGGATTCACCAGCAATCTGGCTGAAAGAAAGCCTACAAGAAGAAGATCGCTAAGTAAACGCTGTGGTGGAGGCATGTAACTCTGCCCGAACTCGACTGATGCTGTGGCAGCTCGGTACAGTGGCGCCTTGTACCATGGTAGGGTTTTAGACAGTGCGTTTTTACACATGGTATAACACGCCACTGTGACGGATAGACACATGTGGTGATGCCGAAGTCTTCTAGTTAGTTATGTGTGCCTCTCTTTTGGTAAAAGAAGGGGGAAAGATATTAGCTCGTATCAGACTGTATGTATGTGTGTTCGAGCTTCACATTGTTTGTGGGCACTTCGTGGTGAAGCCCCTCTTAACATTGTTATTTGTTATGGAATGGGCAGTTCTCGGTGAGACCCTGTGAATTAAATAAGAAATTGGATTCAATTTCTTTTATTTCTGTCATTCTGGCGCAATTTATTGTAGACGGCGTGTCAGCCAGTTCGTATTCATTGGGTGTTCAATTCCCACCGCTAGTTCGAATCACTCGTAATGACGGCTTCGTAATCTACAAGCCGAGACTTTCGAAACGAAAACTGAAGTATTTAATTTCTTAATACTCATTTTGATGAGTAAAATATCTTGTAGACGTAGATGCCATCACTCGAATTGTACGACCAACCTCCCCATCAGTTCGGATCGTCTGGTACGATAAGTTGGATATGGTTCGATCACATGAGAGGAACTGCACCGACACTGATTGGACGGTTGGTTGACAAGCGTTGTCAACATATCAACAGGGCACCTGTTAAGGGAACCCATGTGGTGCTATTTGTTCCACAAAAGATTTTAATTATTATGGATCGCGATAACCAATGTTGAACATATTGAAAACCCCATAGTGATGGCTTCTACAAGGTATTTTATTCATAGAAATGAGTATTAAGAAATTAAATACTTTAGAGTGTTGATAGGGATGAAAATGATCTGTACAAGATCAGTGCTACAGCAGATATTTTAGAGGGAACCTTTTCACGTAATTAGTTTGACATTTGTCCCGAGCGCTTATTGAACTACTCCGATGTCAATCAAACTCAGGAAATTTCTTTGTGTCGGGCTGTTACACAGTTCCGGTCTGTCTAGTTCCAGGGAACAAGGTTATGTAAAGTATAACTATGGTTCTAGTAACAAACGCTGTGAGAGCAACAGATACAAACGCTTCCAAAATAAATTCAGTGTTCAAGTCGATGCCATAGTTCCCCGTGTTGTAACAATAAAGAAAGTTTCTAGTAAATGGCTAAAGTAGAGTAATATAGACTGTGGGAATAACAGGTGCAAGTACCTCGAAAATAAAATTGTGTGTTCAACTTGGTCGCAATGCTCTCTGTGCTGTACAAATAAATTATGTATTTGACAAATATAATAAATGAAGAAGATCCAGTATTTTTTCAATTAACAAGTCATTTTGACATTTTTGAAATGACTGGACAACAAATTCAGTCATTTCAGAAAATGACTAA
>OX457034.1:11527046-11834546 GCA_949752745.1 Protula sp. h YS-2021
CGCGGAAGTTTTCTGTAAAAAAAAAAAAATAGATGGATGCATTCTTTTAGGTCACTCAGAAAACTGAGATTCTACTCTCAAAACAGATCAGACAAGCTTCAGAGTCACTATTCACGATAACACAAAAACAAACTTCAGAGACACCGTTCATCCTAACACATCTAAAAAAGTCAAGAAATAAAAAGATGCAAAACTATTTATTTTGAGCTTATTTCTTTGGATAAATATATAATTTTGTGGTCAGAAATGTATCCTGTGATAATAGCTTATTGAAATGTATCCCGTGATAATCGCTTATTAAAGTTTTAGTCAATGTGGTCCAATAGCTAACCTCTACGGCGGTTCCGCCTGCTGTAAAGCACCTTTTTACTATGCAAACTCACTGGGATTCCGCGAAAATAGTACTCATAAAAGGAGGGACTACTTTTTTAAAATATCCCAGCCCCTCTGTGTTTATGCATAACATATAGATCTTTTCAGAAGTCAGCTGTTTTATAATAACTAAGTCAAAGTTCTATAATAACTAAGAGCAAAAAATCCACTCGAATTTTAAATTGACAATTATTCAATCCTGGAAGCGTCTTAACTATTGTAAAGGTAACATTAGAAAGATTTTTATTGCTGCTTTTGAAATAGCTTAGATTTTTGATATCTTGCATAAAATACAACCTAAAACAAAAGTGGCGGCTACGAAATGGCCAAATTAGAAATCACTCATAAAAACTTTCACATTAGAAAGGGCTGAAAATTTCACAGCCAAACGAACAAAAATATTATCAAAGAAATTTTATCAAATTAATCCCTCATGTCATGATAGCAGATATTGTTTTTTTTTTCACTTTGCAACTTGAAGGCTTTCAAACGTCGAGCAATTCCTCCAAAATGCTTTGAGGTGCCACCATATAATAGCACGAGTTAAAAATTGTGGCAAAAATCCTGAATGGAAATGCCTTTTACAGTACTTTTCTGTCTTTCTGGTTACATTTTGTTACTCTTAAATTTTGTATACCTCGCCTGCAATTTCTTTTCTTCGAATACTTCTTTTCTTATTTGTGATTTCTGTAACCGGATATTGAGTAAATTCTGTGATAATCAAACTTGTCCTTGCATTAGCCAACATAAGTTGGAAATTGTTAAATACTGACGTCAGATCTTAAAGTAACCTAAAAACAACCTACTAATTATCGTTTGGTTATGAGCTTCTTTAATATTAAGCAACTAAGCATTTATCTATGTTCTTTAAATAATGATATAAAGATATAAATACAGAAGGTTAGAAAATAAATCAATTGGAGGAAGTAGCTAATTTTTCAGATCAAAATCTCTTTTCATCTTTTTGCAAGTTATGCGTTAAATCCCTAGAAAATTTAAAACCAAAGTCAAATTAATACGGCAAATTAAAAACTTGGCAGATTCATAAAAAGATGTGAAATGAAAAACTTGAGAAGTCTTCTTGTTGAGCAGCCTTCAACAACGAACAAAAATCGAAATTACGTCTGAACACATTTAATAATTGTTCTAAAATAAAATAGCTGTTGAACATCCAAACTTGAACCTACAAAACTACCTGCATCGTTTTCCAAAACTGAATTTCGAAAAGTTATCAATTCTTCAAAAACAATGAAAGGCTTCATGTTATCCAATTGCAGACTAATATGAAAGAAGATACTTAAATGACTAGTGATGAATGACTTATTGAAAAATATCGCAAAGACTGCTGAAAAGGTTAAAAATTAAATTGAATGTCTCAAATATTTACAAAAATCCGGAAAAGGAATCACCCCTTAAACAGTAAGTTACGCACCAAGTTGCATTTTCTGCAACTGATTGTACTCTTTCACCTCAGTACAAGTCCTACGTATCACGGTGAGTTTTTATTAGTTTGCACATATCGTATCACTGCTATAGTTAAATGTTCACGTGGTCGACACACCTGTACCGCGCTGTTAGTCGTCACACATTAGGTCAAGCAAGTGTTGTTCCATCACGTGAACATGATCGGGCAACGAGCTTCTGCCACTCGAGTTTTGCAAGCCCATAAGCAGTCGCCTGTTGCTTCATCACGTGACCGTGTGTAGCTGTGCTCTGCTACGTGTGGTGCTCAAATGAGACGTCTCATTTCGTGGCTGGATCATCAATCACATTTTTGCAGATACATGGTGATTTGTCTATTACATTACTTCAAGTAGTTATAAGACATAAAACCATTCTATTATTCTTTGTGCTGCATATGACCTATTATCATCACTTACACTTCTCACTTCGAGTTGCTACGTTTTGTTTTATGAGGATCCTGGGGTCTTGTTACCAAGTTGTTCCAAGTTTTGTTTTGGTGTGGCATGATCTTCTACCCTCTTCTTCTTTTTTATGTGTTTTCACGTAAACTTTCATAATTTATGTCTACAACTATTCCTTATGCTAATATATTGCTGTATGCTTACAATATTTCTCTCTGATGTCAGATACCGCAAAGATGCCGGAAGCATCCGGACACATTAGCTTTCTGGCAACCCCACACTTGCTGCCTGGCATACTTGTGTCACCAAAGAATCTCGATTTGCACAATAGAATCACCTTGTCAATAGTGTGCCTGCCTTGGCGAAAATGTCATTTTTCGTCTCCATAAGAGAAGAATGTCTCCTCGCTCTCTTTTGCCTGTTATCCCGTAACTATATTCGCTTTCGGACTCTGACCTGATAAAAGGATCACAGAAAAAGACTAAGGTAGAAACTGCTGTCTTGTATTAGATCCCGAAAAGTGTGCATGTCAACCCCGAAGTCCAACTCCTTTTGGTCAACACTAGGACCATTAGTAAACAAACTGTGCCTATATCAGTATTACCAAAAACCACCGAACAGCGTCAGATTTTCGCAAGTGACTTACGGGAAAAAACTCACTGCAAATGTCAGCTGTTCAACCTCTGACCTATGAAACTGCTTGAACAGTCAACTGTTGAACGGGCCTCGCAACTATCACCGTTGAAACATTTACCAGTGATTCAACCTGAATCTTCACCCGAATACATCTTACTCGCGCCAATAAATAAATCACTGTACGGTATTTCTGCCCCTCGTCTCGCAGCTAATGGCTATAATAATGAAGCTTGACACTTTTCTCACTCATCGTTGTCACGCCACCGCCCCAGATTAGAGGACACTGATAATGAATCCGATACTGCGTCTAAGTCCTCTAAGACACAACCGGTTGCCACGGATCCCATCCCCTCTCCCTCGAGCTGCAGACAATGAGGCGGAATTTATGACCAGGCCTATTACTTCACTGTACTGCCCCAGGCGCCACATGTGAACCAATGAGAACGGTTCATACACCAGTCCAGTCTGCTTCGAGAGCCACTGAGCATCTTGCAGAAATGATGGAAGACTCTCTCTCTCTCTCTCTCTCTCTCTCTCTCTCTCTCTCTCTCTCTCTCTCTCTCTCTCTCTCTCTCTCTCTCTCTCTCTCTCTCTCTCTCTCTGATATGTCCCAGTCAGACACTTTCATCGCAGATTACTCGTCTGCCACGTTGAGCCCTCTACCTTAGAGATTAAAAAGACTCTGTGTTCATCGGCTCCTCAGCTCAGTCTGGATGCCAAAAATTACTTTTCAGACTTTTATTTGCCCCTGGTTGTTGAGGCAAGCTTATTGAGTAATGAAGAATCTAAGTACAGTTACATCTCGTCCGCTACTTATTCGTCGCTCGTCCGCTCAAATGTGTTGCATGTCAAGGCGATCACATATCAAGCATCAGATGACATCTTGCAGGACCAGGCCTCAGCGTATCCTAGAAACGCTTTGACTCAATTGCTAAACGTCACACAGTATTGCAGCATCCCGTTAGCCGAAAGAGACTGTCGCTTCCCGGAGGAATTAGTCAGTAAACAGTTGATAATTAGTTCTTTCAAGGACACGGCATTTCGGGCATTGAAAAAATCTGTGCGGCTGGGTACAAACTAGAAAGGGCTCTAGGCATTCTCACACTCGCTACAAAACCTTCTGAGCTCACGCATCGTTCTCCAAAGGGTGCATACGTTAGCTTAAGTCAAACGATGCACATGGTTTTCATTTTGCCCAGTAATATCGCAATAGGGGTTCTTTCCCGCGCAAATCCCATAGACGAAGTTTCTACATGAGTTAAGGCGGAGAGGTTATGCGTAAACCGAAGCCGAAAGCCACACAATTTAAAAACTCTAAGAAGAAATTGTGGGTGTCGTCCACTCTCCTACAATTGCCCTAGAAAACTAAGATCGAGACATCGTCAGTGCCGCCTAAGCCTAGGCAGCAATCAGGCAAGTATCCAGGGGAGACACGACGCGTGTCTTCTTCCAATGTCTTAGATTTTTCAATAAAGCAGACTTTTGTAGAAAGCCAATAAAGTGCAACTTTGCCTGCAGGCGGACGATAGAAGCATTTTTGCAAAGCCTGGAAGACAACAGGAGCTTCCAAAAGTGTGGTCAGGTGACTATGATGATCGCTATTACGATCCCTTCTTGCACATAATTGTTTTCGGAATAAAAGCGGTTTTAGTGGGTGGAATATCGGCGAAGTTTTTCTCCGGTCACGTTGTCCAGTTCTTGGTAAACAAAATTACAGTGATCTCCTATATACAGAAGCAGGGAGGTTCTAAGTGACTGAAGGAGGTGATTTGCTGTGCCCAAGATAATAGCTGGACTTATCATTGTTCAGGCAGATCTGTCTTCTTGGACAGGAGAAGTTGTCCATATGTAGTGGCCTGTTTTGAGCTCGACGTTTCACTGGATGTCATTTCAGTCGGTCTGGGGTCCACCATGGATAGATATATTTGCACATGGCTTGAAAACCTCCCGCGCTATATCTCTTCGTGTTTCCATCCAAATGCGATGTTTTCCATCGGCGTCTGGCAATCTGAGGCAGCCTTGTTGGGGATGTGTTCATCTGCGTCCGGAGTTCTTTCAGCTTCATCTGTGGACCATCAATTTTCTTCTTTGTGGAAAAGGGGTTTCTCATATGGAGTCTGTAATCAAGATTCTACCGAAAAACTATTTATCTCAATTGCGTTGTTGGAAGCTTGGTGCGTTGTATATGGGGATCGACCTCGGCGATGTCTCGTCAGTCGAGGTGTCTTTGGTGTATCTTTATCAAGAACTAAAGATATCAGTTGGCTCGATCAAGACATCGATTTTACTCAAAGCATGCCCAAAGTTTTTGCCACTGTGATCCATAACTTGTATGGTATACTCTGGGTGATGGCTTCTAAGACTACAAAATTATTTATGATAAAAATGAGTTTTAAGAAATGAAAAATTTCAATTTCTTGAATTGATATAATTCATGTGTCCCGTACAAAATTTAATAGCACTCTAAAACATGCAAACCAGATATTAGTGCTTAAATTTTATTAATTCTTTGGCATATTTTCCAGTTTATTACTACTAGAGTTACTACATTTGTACGAATTTCTTCTTCATCTTTGCTATCTGCAAAAGAAGGTCCATATACTTAATCTGTTTACCATCGTCTGTTTCTTTTATATCCATTAATATCTCTAAAGAACATTCATTGAAGAAAATCAATCGTTGCGTATCCTTTTGAAGTTTTTAAAAAAGGCACTGTCTAAATTGTGACAGAATCACAGCTTGTTGTTTTATTTAAATAATATTGCTTTGAAGAATTAAAATATAATTCAATGTCTATTGTCCGATTGCAACGATATGACTCTAGACCCTCCGAATTAAACTGTCAATGATTTTTTCATCGGTTCTCGTAAAGCAAATATTGTTTTGTATAGATAATTTTTGCTGATAAATCTCGTTTTAAAGATTTGGAAAGTACTGCCTCTAGCGAATATGGGAATGTACGTAAAGACATTACACAGCAGACATAGCACATTCACTATAACCAAAACACCATTGCAATTTTGAACTTATCGACCTGTACACTAACAAGTTATCACTAGGGATTTACAATGTGAAATGACGATCCATAAAATGCAAGTGCTTTTTTTTAAGTTTAATTTTAAGCAACTCACTCAGTACTTAAGAAGGATATAAATGATTCTAAATATCAGGGCAGTGTTGTAGAAATTCCAAACTAGTGACAGTGGATCTGAAAAAACTCGAGGATAGAAAATACAAATTTTGTAGGCATTCTTTATAAAAAAACCAAACCAAATTCATTCTCAGAATCAACAATGGTTGCGCATAACCTCAAACATCAATTCCTGCCAACAAGATTTAAAAATTTGTTTATTCTGAATTTTCTCACATGTATTCAAGATTTACTTACAGAATTAAATATTCGTTAACAGGCGATATATATATATAAGCGAATGCAGTGGGCTAGATCACCTGTCACACGAGTCGTGTATGCTACGACCTGTAGCAGTGACGGTTCAATCATGTGATGAGGTAATGCTATCACGACTGTGCTTAGAACGGGTTATCACTGCCACGACCCGTAACAATGTATATTACGTGACAGATCGATAATATCATGAGTCGTGACTGTTACGTATCGTATTTGTGACGAGTGGTGATTATGACCACTCTTCACCGGGAAGAGTAGGTGCTATCACGACTAATCTACGTGACGGGTCGTACCTGACCCAACCCGTGACTGCGACGGGTCGTCACTGTGCCGGGTTGTGTCTGCGGCAACGTCACATGTCACTTGATGCAGCGACAGGTGTCGACGCAGTGTCGACTCGTGCATGTCACGAGTCGCTGAAAAAGCGTTATCATTACGTGTTCACAGCGCTGTACCGACTTTGCCTACACAATCGTGATGACTCACCGCTATCATGAGTCCTGTACGTAACGAGCGTCACTCTCACGTCCTGTTGCAGTGACGGGTCGATCATGTTATAGGTCACTGCTATCACGGGTCGTGTCGGCAACACGTTGTCACTGTCACGGACCACAAGGGTGGCGAGCCAGTCACTTGATGCGTCGATTATTCGACGGGTCGTTGCTGTCACGTGTTGTGCATGTGACGAGTAGTTATTGTGACCGCTCGTGACTGTGACGAGTTGTCACTGTCGAAGGTAGTCCACGTGAGGGATCGCATCTGTCACGAAACGTAACTGTGAAGGGACGACACTGTGCTTGGTCGTGGCTGCGGTAACTCGACCACGTGTCACTCGCTAAAGTATCAGATATCGACACATTACTCATATCACAGTTGGCTTCCACAGCGTCTCAGTAACGTGATAAGGTGGCTTTATCGGCTTTTTATCACTGTTTTTAATGTTTACGCAATAGTCAGTGATGGGATCGTGTTGTATTTTACTGTTTAATCGCGTTTTCGATTATATTTAAGCTGCATTTAAGCTGCATGCTTACTTGCTAGCTTTTTGGTGGTACTACGGCGTGACCAAACATTTCCACATTCAAATAGCAGTACAGAAGACGTTCGTAGACGTCGATTTGCACCAAAAGACGGTCAATCATAATTTTTTCGAGAGGAATTTGTTGAAGCAGACAATCGAGGCAGCCATAGTGAAGTTACAAGACACTCTTATGTGTAAATCTTTGATCCGGCAGTACGACAGGCCAAGGCAGTGACATTCTTCCTTGCCGTCCATACCGGCGACCAAGAAGCCACTGGAATCTTCAGGGGCATCCACTCCCTAGGCCAAGAAGCCGACACTAGAAAGCCGACTGCTCCTTCGAAGCAGAGGTAACAATTACGCAAAATATCCGGTCGACATCACGAACCGATCCCACACAGATACTTTATGTTCTTACGAAGACCTCGTTTCTGCATCAATTGGATCGAGTGCAAAGGTACTCGTAAAAGCAAGGCTAAGGAATTTTTGGCAACCTTGGCAATCCCTCGGCGTTCCCAAACAAATATTCCGTTGGTTGCGTTGGTTATACCCCTTTACCGTTTGCAAGGGTCACCAGATCTTTCTTTAGTCATGTCGTACTAGCTACTACCACATAAGGAACTGGTATTAAATACGAGATTCGGTAACTGTTAGAAAAAAGATCCGTAGAAGAGATGCCTGTGGGCACTCAAGGGTTTTTCAGTCGAGTCTTTCTTGTACCAAAAAGTTGGGCAGTTGGTGCCTACTCATAGACTTGTCACAATTCAATCAGTTCTTACATCTCAAATCGTTCAAGAGTAGAGGTGTGACGGTTCGTACCGAAAACCGAGAACCGAGAAAAGGCTTCGGTTCGGTTCGAACCGAAAACCGAAAAGCCCAGTCACGGTTTCGGTTCGGTTTTTTTTTATAACAAGATAATGCATTAATTGGTAATGTTATTTTAGTTCTTTTAGTATAGTTTAGTTTTAATATATATATATCACATCGGACAAATCAACAAACATATTTCACACACTTTTTTTGGAACCTGTGACGAATTCCATGCGTTTATTATGCCTACATGTGAGTCTGTCAGTCAATAACAATGTAAATTCTTGTGTAAGTAAGCTTTGAGGTACCGGTATAAGTATAAAACATTACCGTCAGGGTTCGCGCTGGGTTCTCAAGAAAGTGAGTCAAAAAAGGAAAGTATGACTCAGTTGGGTCCAGAAAAACTCGGTGGATTCCGTAAAAGTGAGTCATTTCGTAAAAAATGCCCACAAAGTGGACAAAAACCCCGCCAATGCGAACCCTGATTACCGTTATGTGTTAGGTTTTGTATCTGTTCTAAGGTAAAAAGAAATATCGGATTATCGGATTAAGTGCCGGCAATTATAAATAATAAAAAAAAAATAAACACGCATATATATATATATATATCAGGGCTGGTATGATTTAAATCAGTGATTTAATTCCCGATTTAAATCACTATAAAAAAGTAAAAAAAGTCACGATTTTGACTTTTTTTGTTCCAGAGTAATATTTGTTAATAAAATGCTAGAACAAGCCCCTTGAGTGTACACAGTGAAGATGCATTGTTAGGTTATTAACGACTTGAGCTGCTCATGCGACGCAGTCACCCTCACCCCCACACCTTTTGTGCCTTATGTACACACTGAGTTATCTCCGTTGTGGTGCCCGTTCCAAACAGTTGCTTGCTGATAGCAAGACTGCTTAATAAATAACAGCGCCAAGACTATTGTCTTATACAAATAAGTCCTGTCAATAGAAGTACTCCCGTTATGAGTCACTATCATTGTTGATTTTGAAGTCAAAGAGTAATTAACCCAGCAAATTTGTGGTGCACTAAATATGGAAAAAAAATGGCTGGTAGACGTCTAGCTCCCGTATATAAAGATATTTCGACAGAGATGCGACAAATAGTTGAAACGTAAAAGCTATTTGCAAATGTTCAGTTATTCGATGTGATATTGCTGAGAACTGCAGTGGCATTAGATTAATAAATAGTGAAAAATCAGTTCTGTATGTTTTTAAATGTTCTTTTTTGGTGATTTAAGTAAAATCGATTTAAATTAAAAAGTAAAAAATCATGACTTTTTAAAAAAGTCATGATTTTTACCAGCCCTGAGATATATATATATATATATATATATATATATATATATATATATATATATATATATATATATATATATATATATATATATATATATATATATATATATATATATATATATATATATATATATATATTTGAAAAGAAAACTACCGGTTGGTTTTGCTGAACCGAACTGAAAAAAACCGAACCGAACCGAAAATTTTTATTGAACCGAACCGAACCGAATCGAACCGAGCCGGAGGTGAACCGTCACACCTCTATTCAAGAGGGACAATCCACATCTTATCAAATCTACTAAGTCAGGGCATGTGGGCCGCCTCAGTGAATCTCTCCGGTGCACATCTTTACATTCCGATGTATAAAATGGTTCAGGGTCATGAAGATGAGTTGTTGCTTTCTCGCTCTACCTTCGAGTTGTTGACAGTACCGTTTGTGTTCACCCACCGTTTGTGACCCATTGTTCAAACAGTACGGTGACCTCGGTCTGCTGGTCTATTCCAAGAAGTCAGAGTTGGTTCGGGTTCAACGGATAGAGTTTATGGGCGATCTCTTGGATTTTGGAAGAGTCAGAGCGTTTCCCAATCAAAATCGGATTGAATAATTGTCAACTGTGATTGTTCATGTCGTGTGCACTCCCAATCCTCGAGTTTCTGTGTTAGAGTAACTTCTCGGTTTGTTAGTTGTCACTAAAAAGACGGTCGAGTTAGGCAGGTGCCATTTTCGTCAGGTTTTGCGTGTGGTTTTGGGGCCTATGTGTCGTGCCTGGTCGTAATATCATTGACTACGGCTCTCCTTAATAGCACTGACGGATTTCGACTGGCGGTCGCGTGAAGCCAATTTGCTGAAAGATGTGCGTTTTCCTCTTCCATCCCTATCAAGACACTTCCAGAACGATGTGTCTTGGAACGAATGGGGTATCTTTTTCCAATAGAACACTTGAAACGGGCAGTGGTCTGCTCACGACCGCACATTGCGTATCAATGTTTTGAAAATGAAGGTAGTATTGGTTGCTTGTCGACTATTCTCTACGTTTCTCAACGGCCAGTTTCTGATAAATCGGGCAGTGGTCTCTTGTTTGTTAAAGTAGGGAGGCACGCATTCACCGATGTTGTCTTGACTCACTAAGCAAGTTTTCTCCTTGCTGGGGACAATGGTTTTATCATTCAAGCACCACACACGTTCCCCGGGTTATGAGTTGTCTGCCTGTGATGTATTGTCGGATTTGCTCAGGTCCTTTAACTGAAGCATCCTTTCTCCGACAGGTCAGCTGTGCTTGGGGATTGAAATATCTCACGTCTCCACTTCTCCATCATTCTATTATTTCAGGCAAGTTACTTATCTTGCAATGTGTTTTACTCGTGGTCTTGGTGTCGGGTAAACGCCATGGGGAGGTACACGCCTTGCAAAACTCCATTAGTCAAGTTAATGGTTCATGAGAGGTTGTTCTAAAATCATTACCGTTTTTTTCTGGCCAAGACGCACATTGCGACCAAGGGCTTAGGTACGTTTAAGCAAATTGTGATACCAGCCTTGCCAGATGTGATGTCACGTGGCGATATCGACACCGCGTTATGCCTCGTTTCCCTACTACGAGCGTATAGTAAATGATCAAGTGCTTATCGTAGCATGTTACAGCATCGTCTTTTTATATCTTGCATCCGTAGTATCACGGTATATCTTTCCAAAGCATTTATATGTAATTCTATCAAGAAAACCATATTTTTAGCATATAATGATATAATTTAAGGACCTGAAGATGTAATTCAAAAGCGATTTTCAATTAAAGCTCATAGGTTAGACATGAAGCACACTCCTTGCGTATTGCTAATGGTGTGTCAATGTGTCGGTTACTACGGGTTGGCTGTTGGGCCTCACCAAATACGTTTGTTAAACATCATTTGCAAGAATATACAGCTGATGCGTTGAATAATTTGGCTCGTTTGTCGTTGTTGAATCGGTGATTCATAATAACCCTCCTTCTTACGGGACTCACCAGCAATCTGGCTGAAAGAAAGCCTACAAGAAGAAGGCCGCTAAGTAAACTTTGTGGTGGAGGCACTCTACACCAACGGCATGTAACACTGCCCGAACTCGACTGATGCTGTGGCAGCTCGGTACAGTGACGCCTTGTAACATGGTCGGGTTTTTAGACAGTGCGTTTTTGCACATTGTATAACACGCCACTGTGACGGATAGGTACATTTGGTGATGCCGAAGTCGTTTAGTTAGTTATGTGTGCCCCTCTTTTGGAAAAAGAGGGGAAAAGATATTAGCTTGTATCAAACTGTATATATGTATGTTCTAGCTTCAAATTTTTAGTTAATAATGGCCACTTCGTGGTGAATCCCTACTTAACATTGTTATTTGTTATGGAATGGCCAGTTCATGGTGAGACCCCGTGAATGAAAAGAAATTTTGAATTCAAGTTCTTTTATTTCTGTCTGTCTGGCACAATTCATCGTAGATGGCGTGTCAGCAAGTTTGTATGCATTGTGTGTTAAATTCTCCGCAGTTCGAGTCTCCCATAGTGATGGCTTCGTAATCTACAAGCCGAGACTTTCGAAATTAAAACTGAAGTATCTAATGTCTCAATACTCATTTTGATGAGTAAAATATCTTGTAGACGTAGAAGCCATCACTCGAATTGTACCCACCCTACTCCCCATGAATTGAGATTATCTGGTGTGATAAGTTGGGTATGGCTCGATCACTTGACAAGAACTGCACCGACGCTGATTGGTCTGTTGGTTGACAAGCGTTGTAAACATAGCAACAGAGCACCTGTTAATGGTACCCAAGTGGTGCTATTTGTTCTACAAAAGATTTTTGTTATTATAGATTGCGATAACCAATGTTGAACACATTAAAAAACCCATAGTGATGGCTTCTACGTCTAAAAGATACTTTATTCATAAAAATGAGTATTAAGAAAGTAAATACTTCAGAGTGTTGATAGGGAAAAAAATGATCTGTACAAGATAAGTGTTACAGCAGGTATTTTAGAGAGAAAAGTTTTACGTAATTAGTTTAACATTTGTCCCAAGCGCTTATTGAACCACTCCGATGTCAATCAAACTCAGGAAATTTCTTTGCGTCAGGCTGTTACACAGGAGTCTAGTTCTAGGGGACAAGGTTTTGTAAAGTATAACTGTGGTTCAAGTAACAAACGCTGTGAGAGCAACAGATGCAAGTGCTTAAATACTAGAAATTTCAAACACAGAATGATATCTTACTGAGAAAAATGTACACAAATTTTAAATTAGTAAAAAATTATGTGGAGATCTTCATGCTAATATTTCAATTCATTCAGTGAGAGAAAATACTCGGATACATATAAGAGCATCGATTATGCCTTTTTCTTCTCTTAATCTTTAAATTAATTCTATGAAAAATAATATGTCAGCATTAAGTTTTGACGTATAGGGCAATATAGCAACAAGAAGTTGGCATATTGACGCCTGGGTGAACATATATATCTTTCTCCATATTGCATAAGCACAACGATGGATCGTCAGATTGCATCCAAACTGTGGTGTAATCATGTGTGTGCGTTTATACAAGTCGTTCTCAGACGCTCGTACTACCCACTGTTTGCTTGGCTGAGTGAGTCGTGAGAGACACTGCCTTGACCGGGAACGTATGATACAGCATTTGTCTTAGAGCCTTTCCATAGCATGCTTTTGCAGCTAACCATAGCCACTGCTGATCGACCAATGAAAAGCACCGACACAAAACTAAATCTTGTTGCCAACAACAATTTGCAGTGACAGAAGTGTTTTCACATTTTAACAATAAATATTAAAAATGGTAAGTTTTGCATTAGCATTTGATACTCTTGAAAATTTAAGCATAAATATTTGGAATATTTATCTCATGAACAGTATAAATGAGTGAGTTATGCCACACGGACTGCGGCTGGGACCGCTTTTTCTTGAGCCTCCCGGGCCACATTGTGGATGGTTGTCAAACCAGTGGGGGCCGATTTAAAAAGGGAAGGTGAAATTAGCGGATTGACAAAGAAAGCCCTGAAAACACCCTGTAGTACTGTTCGTATTAGCTGCGAGCTCGCATGATTGTTCCTTCCTGATAAATGAAATTACACTTTCAACATCACGTGAGGCAAACTGCAACAAAAAACGAAATATTTTGCTAGTTTTCACCCCTTTGCAAACTTTTCTGAACCATTTATTTAATTTATGTAATATCTACTTGCAATTTGTGACACTCAGCTGTCTGTCACTAGCCCAAGAACATCGCATTCGTTGGACGTGTTGCGATTTCCCAACCATGCTTTAATCCTGACACCAGTAAGGCAAGCCAATAGATCTACCTGTCCAACCGCATGAATTACCCTCCACCTATTTTAAGCCACTCACGGGTTCCAGCTGAGTGGATTATCGATAGTTTTGCTGGTTGAAACTTTTTAAAACTGTTTACACCGCGTCGTATCAGAAATCGGTTAATGACATTGTAAAAATCAGTTCTGCATTGCAGTGAAAATACATCTTTTTAATTTTAACAAAAATGTTATTTAGGTGAGAGAAACATTAATTTGCACCAGAGGGGGGCTGTAGGATTGAGTATTGTCCGTCCATTGCCAATTGTTACTCCTACCCCATTAATCCATTTCCTGCGATATTTGGCATATAGATGGCTTATAGAAGTCAGCAGGTGCGCGTTGTTTTGTTTGACCATGACCCTATTCCAAGGTTACAATGGCCGCCTTCTTATATTTTCAATTCTAGTTAAGGGATGCTCTCTCTACGATGGCTTGTTAGTTCAGAGCATGAACTGTAATCCCCATGTTTATGTTGATTGGCAGGCAGACGAGCGATTTTGCTTCGTGGTGGACTGGTACGATGGCAATGCCGCTATTATTCGCAAATACCAGCTCTTTTTCTACCCAAAGGACAATACCATTGAGATGGTAAGTTGCATACTGCAAGTTCTTGACCTCAGTAAAATTTGGATTAGAAGAAAAAAAAGGATGTTTAAGACCATTGTTTTGTTGGTCAATATTTGGGGTCATTCTCAAAATACCCGCTCAAAACGTCCCCATATCTGTATCATTTTCCACGTAATTCGTTGACTTAACATCAGCATAACAAGAGCGAGAGCCCCGCCCCTACCATGCGCACGTTATGGATGATTCCTTACCTACATGTTTTACACAGTTAGTTAAATTTTGTTGCTTATAAGTTATAAGTAAGTTAAATAAAGTTTGTGATGCCCACTGTCATTCTTTGCCCAAGCACAGAACACGTTCCTCTTGATTCGTGCATGCTTTGCAACCTTTTTTTCAGTACGATCTTAAAAACCATCGCACGTTTTTGAGGCGCTCTAAAGCGGAAAACTTACGCTTAGAAGATCTCTACGTTGGTAGTACGGTTAATGTCTTAAGTAGGCAGCTCACTTTCACCGACTATGGCGATGAGTTTACGCGACGAAAATTGCAGCAGAAAAAAGAAAGGTGACTTCTATCACGTATTTTGTACCAGAAGAACCGTTCTTTTTGGAGCTTGGAATATTTTTTCAACCGCTTGTGAACAGAATTTTTATGACAACATTTTTATGCTGTTATGACAAAAGTTTAACGCTAGACGAACGAAGCAAAAATGTTGTTGGTGATGATAACAACAATTATAGCAACAAAAAATATTCATAAAATTGACGATTTGTTTCTTTTATTAAGTCAAGCTTGTGCTGTTTATCTGATGTTATTTTATCATAAAGACAAAAAGTAAATATGACAAGACGAAAACAGTGTTTAAATAGTTTTTTTTTTCATTGTAGCACTTTAGGCATTATAAAGCCCGATGCCATCTCGAAAATGGGCCAGATCACAGACTTAGTTTGTCAGAACGGCTTCCTTATTACGCAGCTAAAAATGTGCCGTCTGTCCAAGAATGAGGCGTTCGAATTTTACCAAGAGCACCAACATAAAGATTTCTTTAAGTGAGTGTTTCAAATTTGTTGAGATATTTGGCAAACTACAGTACATTCTCCGTTGGTGAGCATCTCTTAAGTAGTAAGCAACTTTAATAGTCGAATACCATCCATCCATCTATCATTACCAGCTTTACCTGTTATTAGAGAATATTTCTATCTGGTGAACATTTTTCCTGGTGCCCGATATGTATGTAATAAGGAGGTTAGAATGTGTTTTGTTGAGTGTACACGTGTGTGTTTGTGTTTTTTTTTCCGTGAGAAACAAAGTAAAAATCCTCTGTTCTTCAGCGCTCTAATAGACTTCATGACAAGCGGGCCAGTGATCGCGTTCGAGCTGATGGGAGAGGGGGCTATCGACAGGTGGCGACAGCTGCTTGGACCTACCGATCCGGCCACTGCCCGTAGCGACGCACCGCTCAGCATCAGGGCGAGGTTTGGCACAGGTGTGTGTGTATGTGGCAGGTTCAGTTCGTACCGTATGAACAGAGCATGAGTAAACATGTGTGTATATCCACTTCAGCCGGATAAAGATTTTTAATTGTGGTGGTGAGAATAGTCATTTCGATGTTGTTTTTTTTTTTTTTTTGGTTACTTATTTATTTTAATTTTTTTTTATAAAACCAACCCCTTTTTCAATTTTGAAGTGTCGGTATACCATAATTAATGCGCCAGTATTAAGTTGAAACGAATAGATCTGCTCCGGACAGAAGTTTGTGTCGAACGGTCAGAGGTGTGATCTCTATAATGACGTTATTAAGTGATTAAAAATATAGAATAGGAAATATAGGAAATATGAATGAATGTATACATATGATATATACAGTATATAATATTTTATATATATATATATATATATATATATATATATATATATATATATATATAAGAAAAGTCAACAGTTTATTTTGTTATACTACGATGATTTAGTATTTGTTATGGTCTCAGCTGTGTAACGTATGTGTGGTGATGTATTGTCTTGTTTCAGACACGACGCGCAATGCGTGCCACGGTTCTGATTCGGTGGAGGCTGCGGCCAGGGAGCGAGAGTTCTTCTTCTCCAGCGCCGGCCTGGGCAGACAGAACACGGCCACGTTCTCGCAGTGCACGTGCGCTGTGATCAAGCCCCACGCCGTCATTGATGGTAACCCCCTCGCCCTACTTCTACCCCCCCCCCCTCCCCCATACATGGGAGTCTTCCGGCTTTTTTTGCCAAATAGACCACTTTTTTTACCCCGTTCCCATCTATGGTAAAATTTTCCGGCTTTTTTTTTTCGACCCTGTTCCCATGTAGGCCCCAAGAGCAGTGCACGTGAGCTGTTCATCAAGCCCCACGCCCTCATCTCTTAAATCGCATCTCCTCCACCCCCCCCCCCCCCACCCCCATTCCTTCTTCATCCTAACTCTTTTGTTCCTAGAATAAAAGAGAGAAAAAGAAAAAAAGAACACTGTGAATCATACATACAGGTTCAGTTGTTAAATTGGACTGAGCTGGTTGTTGAAAAAGTTCAGATAATTTATTGTAAGCCCCGAAACGAGACAGCGATGTATGCATTGTCTGTGCCATTTTCTTGGTTGTTGTTCTCAAAAAAAAAAAAAAAAAAAAGAGAGAGAGGGAGAATTTCTTCAACTGCTCGTTCATTTTGCTTCTCTCCAGGCCAAGCAGGAACTATCATAAGTAAAATTGCCGAGGCTGGATTTGAGATTTCCGCTGTGCAGATGTTTCACATGGAAAAGGCCAATGCGGAAGAATTCTATGAGGTGTGCTGAGAATTAATAAATACTTGTGGCAAAGTAACACTGTATTCGATAAAAAATAGCACTTCCTCTTGTATTTATAATACGATTGTTTTTTTGTTTTTGTTTTTTTTTGTCATAGCTGTGCAATTTTTCCAAGTCTTATTAGGGATTTGATGGCAGTGATCACGAGGTGAATTTTGAGGAACATCCTCCTGTCATAGAGGTTTTTTTTACGAAGAAACAAGTAATTTAATAAATGCGACATGTGTTTTTTTTCTTCTGCTCACCGTGTTTGGCGTATATTTTGATATGATATTTTGGTTCATTTCGTCACACTTTTTTGTTTTGGTCGGCCCAGATCTACAAAGGCGTGGTGCAGGAGTACCCGAGCATGGTACAGGAGCTGACATCCGGGCCTTGCATCGCCATGGAGATTCGCGCGCAGAACGCGCCGGAAGCCTTCCGCGAGATGGTCGGCCCCGCCGATCCCGTTAGTCACGAACAGTTCTTTTTTCTTAATACCACACCACCCCTAAAAAATAAAAACAACTACATAAAAATAGTAAATAAATAATGACAATGATGAAGATGAAGTGGATGCCGGGACGTTTTTACACTTCTTTGTTTTATTTTTTTTTATCTGTTTATTTTTTGTATTTTTTTTATTTAAATCTAGTTAAGCATTTTAAGTTTAGAAATTTAAACTTTCATTAATTTTTTTTTTATTTTCATATATTTTTTTTTCTTGAGTTCCTATGTACGTATATTGCAGGAAATCGCGCGCCACCTTCGGCCGCGCACTTTGCGCGCTCTGTTTGGAAAGAACAAGATTCAGAATGCCATTCATTGCACAGATCTGCCTGAGGATGGATTATTAGAGGTGGGTGGCCACAATGCAAATCACATAAAAGAACAACAGAGAGAGGGGGGAGAGGGAGAGAGGGTGACGGAGAGGGAGGGAAAAAGAGAGACAGGAGGGGAAAACGAAGTTATCAGAAAGCAAACCAAAAAGTTGAAAAAAAAAAGACGGGGCAGGTGCATGGGACTTTGAATATATTATCTTGTAATTTATAATATTTCACTCAAACCCTCTGGTCCATGTTTTCTTTTCTTCCCTTTTATTTGCTTTTTGTCTGTGAGTTAGCATGGGGATGTTATAAAATATGCAACAAGACTGCTTGCACAATGCAAATCGCCTTTAACTTGATAAGTTGAGGTCAGTGCCCGGTTAGTGAGGTTGGCCAGACTGATCGGGCTTATAAAAAGCATGGGAGAGGTAGTGATGAGAAACGACCGCTGAGAGATGGCGATGTTGGGGGGGGGGGGGGGGGAGGAGAAGGGGGCCGGGCGGAGTGAATAGAAAACTTCACCTTCCCCCTTGTTGCAGAGTCCGGGTGAACTTTTTTGGGTTCGGTCCGGAGTGTTGATAATATGGACGCAGCTCCCTCTTTTTCGGGCCAACGGTTAACTAACCTTTCCGAAACGAAGTTATCAGTTTTTGGTTGTTTTTTTTTTTTATTATTATTATTTGGGGAGGGGTGGGCTTGGGAAATGGGGGTAGAGGGATACACATTTTGTGAGTCCGGAAGACCTATCGTTTTTTTTTTGTTGGGAGGGGGGAGTGGGGCTTGGGAAATGGGGGCAGAGGGATATACATTTTTTTAGTCCATAAGACCAATGTTTCCCACTGTTGATGTACTACAAGGTGAATACAGGATGACAGCAGGGCACGGTTCATCAGGCAATAATTCTGTGTGGCTTAGTTCCTGTGTACTTTCTGGGCCGGTTGTTGACATCCTTATGTTTTACTGATTACAGTTCCCTGTTTCGGTTGTAGAAGACTAGTGTTTTACTTACCCCCCAAAATGCTTTGCGGTGTTTTCTGAAAAGACCCATGAAAGTAAATGTTAAGAAACTACGCAGGTTGTAATTGAAGTCGAGATTACAAAGTAAAAGTAATTTTTAGATGTTACAGAATGCGGTATTTTGAAGTTTTTGTGAATTACAATTTAATGAACAACTGTTTGTATAATTTATTTTAATGGTTTTTTTTTTATTTCATTGCAGGTTGAATATTTCTTCAAGATCTTAGACCGATAGATGATAATCCTTAGCTTCGTCATCCAATTATACTCGAATGGAGAACTGCACGCACGTATATATATGTATAGATATCTTCCCGGAATTGGCCATTGTATCGACTGCAGACACAGAGAGAGAGAGATACCTGGAATCGTCTGCCGTTAATATCAAAACGTCATCCCACTTCATCACTGCGCGTTATATTATTTCTGCTTTGCAAAGGAGTAAAATATTGCGGCGGTGTCTTGTAAATCGCTGATATCCCTTAATTCTTAGTTTTTAAGTTCCACCAGCGATCGTTTTAGCAGCTCTTAGTCTCCAAAAAGAGATTTTCTAACCAAATTGCCACTGCAGTTGTTTGTTTGACAAGAGAAAAAAAAAAGACAGAACTGGAATTTGGCGATGTCTCTCGTCTGTCTCCTCATGATTTAAAACTACACCATAATTTGAATTAAATCGTGACTACCACGTGGAAAAGAGCTTTTTTTTAACACAATTTTTAAAACTCCCTCATTTCGTTGTCACCAGAGCCGGGGAGGGGGAGAGGGGGGGGGGGGGGTGAGGGGGAAGGGGAGGGTGGGCCTATTGAAGATATTGCCGGCTATATTTCCAACTTTTGTTTAAAAATGCCAACTATTTTTCCGGTTGTTGTTTAAAAAAAATAATCATAAAAAAAACATTGCACATTTATCGTATTATGAGGCAAGGTACAAAAAAAAAATAGAAAAATAATATTTGCCAATACAACGCAACGATCCGTGAGAAAATATTGATGTTTACGTTTGTTTTTGTTTTTTTTAATTCCTTAATATCCATTATCAATGCCTCTGTGCTTGGGAAAAAATTTGGAACAGTGGGTGTTTTGAATTAGTCGGATTTGCGGGGCGTTTTGAGGGGCAGATTTTCAATAATTTCTTTCAGGCAAGCCGTTTATGAATTGTTTTAAATGTATTATTTTATTTATTTGTTATTTAAGCAAATAAAAGGATTTTTATTTAAATCTCTTTTTTCCTTCCCCTATAATCAGTCTTAATGTTGTCCTTGATCGTCTACTGTTGTCCTTGATCGTCTAATGTTGTCCTTGATCGTCTAACGTTGTCCTTGATCGTCTAATGTTGTCCTTGATCGTCTAATGTTGTCCTTGATCGTCTACTGTTGTCCTTGATCGTCTAATGTTGTCTTTGATCGTCTAACGTTGTCCTTGATCGTCTAATGTTGTCCTTGATCGTCTAATGTTATCCTTGATCGTCTAACGTTGTCCTCGACCGTCTAATGTTGTCCATGATCGTCTAATGTTGTCCTCGACCGTCTAAAGTTGTCCATGATCGTCTTATGTTGTCCTTGATCGTCCAATGGTGTTCTTGATCGTCTAATGTTGTCCTTGATCGTCTAATGTTGTCCTCGATCGTCTAATGTTGTCCATGATCGTCTAATGTTGTCCTTGATCCTGTAACGTTGTCCTTGGCCATCTTAATGTTGTCCATGGCCATCATTTGTGGAAACAGCTTCGAATTAATACATTTATTAGTTGATCAGACGTGCGTCTTGTCATTGTTTTGATAAGTGACCACACAACTTTTATCTTTTAACCTAACTTTTTTTACTGGACAGTTGGTGGTGTGACGTTTTATTTGTCTATGCAATCAGCATATCTTATTCAAACTATCCTTGTTTGCACAACTTTTGAACAATAGATGTCAATTTTGTAGACAACTTGTCTTTAAACAACGCGATGCATGTAAACAACCACAGTATCTGTGTAAACAACCACAGCATATGTGTAAACAACCAGAGCATCTGTATAAACAATCACAGTATCTGTGTAAACAACCACAGTATATGTGTAAAAATCTACAGAATCTGTGTTAACTACCACAGCGTCTGTTTAAACAACCTCAATGTCTGTGTAAATAACTACAGCATCTGTGTAACAACCACAGCATCTGTGTAAACAACCACAGTATCTGTGAAAACAACCACAGTATCTGTGTAAACAACCACAGCATCTGTGTAAACAACCACAGCATCTGAAGACGATAGACCTCCTCTATCAAAAGGATATCATGTTTAAGGCGGCCTTTTACGTATTAACCAAGTTTGATTATTGAATGTAAATAATTATACAAACGTGCAATGTGTATGTAAACGTACAAAAACTTCAAAACACGAGAAAAAAAAAGACATTAAAACGAAAAGAATCTCTTATGTTAGGGTAAACCAATATATTCGTTTTCAATTTTTTTTTGTTTAGACATGTGATAAATATTGTTAGGACCAAGCTATTATCGAATTATCTAGAGCCGAGTGGCATGAAATGCAAATTAACTTAGGCTATTTTTTTCTATTGCGCACGTGTTTGGTCGTTCGTTTTCAAAGTGAAAGGAAAATTGCTTCGGAGTTCCAGTAATTCCTAATCAAAGAAAAGAAAGAAGCTTTTTAAATTAAGAAGTATTTAGGCGATCTTCCAACGCTAATCAACTCAAGACTATAAAACAATTGATGTATGACTGTATTCATATCAGTCTAGGCCTAACAAATGGATCTTTAAAGAGTGACGCCCCCTCAGGTTGACACGCACGTGACTTTGTCAATGAATGAGCGCTTTTTGCAACAACAGTCATCTGAAGTGCCCGAAGAATTTTCTTGCTTCGTGCTGCGTCTCGCTTTCGACTTGACGTTATAAGCTACATGATGAAAATAAATAGCGGCTTTTATTTTGAGAATCTGGAAATGTTGCTTCTTTGCTGCACAAATAGACAGGCTTGCACATTATTACAAGTACACTCTTTAATCATTCAAAACATGTTTTCGCTAAAAGGTTTTGGCAGTAAATTTTCAGATTCAATCATTGAACTGATGGGGTTGGCGTAGTTAGTTGTTGGTTGGGTACTCCAAAGGCCCTGGGTTCGAATTCACGGGGTGGTAAGCCAAGGTTCTAGCCGTATCAGCTAAACGCTAGATTAGATCACCTATTACCAAATCCAAATATAACTTCCATTGAATCTACCCCTCCTGCCCCCCCCCCCCCCCCCCCCCTCCGCCCGCCTCCAATAAAATAATAATAACAATTAATAAACTTCAAACTTTGAAAAAATTAAGATTTCACGTTCAGACTTAAGGCTTTGATTTGTAGACTTTTAAATTCAGACTTTTTAATTTTCATAAATTGACATAGAATCTTGCAAAGTTTGAATTTTAAGCGTGAAGTTAAGTTTGAAATTCAATGCAGATGATTCAAAGAAAACCGCACAAGACTGAGACAGTCATTTTTTACGGTAACATTTGGTGAGAACATTCACCTATGTCTTTTTCTGATCTAATCGCTATTGTCGGGGTCACGTGTCAGGCTTGTCTTGGAATGTTTTTTGCAATGCACGCGGCTCTCATTAACAGAAACACGATTGTCTGAGTGCCAAATGTTTTTCTTTCTACAATTCAATAATCTTTCTTTTATACTTTTCTTTTTCATATTTTATTTATTTATTAGTTTGTTGTTGTTTTTGTCCAAGCATGAAAATGACTTGAGTCAATGCTCAATGTGAATTTAAAAAAAAGAATTGATTATGTAAAGACTGAGTGAAAATCAGAAGACAATACATAGGTCGTGTGCAGACAATACATGCTCAGATTTGCCATGATATATCATGTGCATTAAAAGACATGGGCGTTACTCCCAGAGATATAGCATGTTTTTGGGATCAAATTTAACTCAAGCAAATGATAAGAAAATAAGTTTTATTGTTGTGGCTCGCTTCACTTCAGGAGACAGTGTAAAGACAACCTAGATGTTGAGAAAAAGAAGAAGAAAAAAACGAAAGGATTATTGAATTTTATGTTGAGAATGTTGAGAAAAAGAAGAAGAAAAAAACGAAAGGATTATTGAATTTTATGGCGAAAGGCGAGTTCCAAGCTTAATTTTATTTCAGTTTTTATGTGGAAAAGATAAACGTACAGAGACACTGCACCCAGCTGTTATGAGAACAATAGGCTTTAAGTCAGCCAACAGCCGGTCTTAACTATACACCCAATGTGCGGAAATGCTTAATCAATGAGAAAAAATCAGGTACAGTCAAACAATTATCCTGTCACTATCAATAAATAGTTTTCGGATTTTCTCTTCTTCCATCTATTCTCTCCCCTTTTTAGCAGAGTGGAAGTACGTGCTTCCAAGCGAAGTTTCTCAAAGGTGGTTAGTTTTTGGCGGGAAATTCTTGGAACCTGTAACACTGATTGGTAAAATCAAACAATAACTTTCAGTTTCAGAAAGAAGAACGTGATTCACAAATAAAGTGACGATAACTTTGGTATGCCACTGTTTTTATGGAGTAGTTTCTTCGAGACTGACAGATAGAGAGAGAGGGGGAGAGAGAGTGAGGGAGGGAGAGAGAGAGAGAGAGAGAGAGAGAGAGAGGGAGAGAGAGAGCGGAAGAGAGACAGACAGATAGAGAGAGAGACAGACAGGCAGAGGCAAAGAGAAAGAGAGGGGGAGAGAGAGAGACAGACAGAGGCAGAGAGAGAGACAGATAGATAGCCAGACAGAGGCAGAGAGACAGACAGGCAGAGAAAGACAGACAGGCAGAGGCAAAGAGAAAGAGAGGGGAGAGAGAGAGAGACAGACAGACAGAGGCAGAAAGAGAGACAGATAGATAGCCAGACAGAGGCAGAGAGACAGTCAGGCAGAGGCAAAGAGAAAGAGAGGGGGGGAGAGAGAGAAGAGACAGACAGACAGACATAGGCGGAGAGAGAGACAGATAGATAGCCAGACAGAGGCAGAGAGACAGACAGGCAGAGAGAGACAGACAGGCAGAGGCAAAGAGAAAGAGAGGAGAGAGGAGAGAGAGAGAGAGAGAGAGAGAGAGAGAGCGGAAGAGAGACAGACAGACAGACAGACAGGCAGGCAGAGAGAGTAGGAGAGAGAGAGAGAGAGAGAGAGAGAGAGAGAGAGAGAGAGAGAGAGAGAGAGAGAGAGAGAGAGAGACCCATAATAAACATCCAGTTTCCAGAGAAATGATAAAATTGGTCAAATAAAACAAAATTTTAATTGTTATGCTACATCGTGCAGGTAAAATAATGGAACAAATTCAGCATGCAGAGCAGTCGAGTAACGTCTAGCAATCACACAGCATTCCTCATAGCAACATGACTTGTGCACCATTTACAACAAATACCCTGTAGCGCGAGTGTGCCTAATTGCCCAGCTATTCGATGAGTGCGTGTGGCGCAATTTTTATTTATTTTTTTTTTTTTTGATACAGTTATTTCTTCGAAGAAATTAGACAAGGAAAATGTTTTTTTTTTCTAAAATCAGTGGAACATGGCTATTTTTAAATGTTGCTCTTAAGCCTAAGGGGTCATTTTCATAAAGTATGCACAGAAGTAGGGAGTGTGGTAGCCGGAGGGGGGAGGGGGAGGGGGGAGGTGGGAGGTGTTCACGTAGAAATTGGCTACACTGCTTGCCCATGACATTTTAAAATGGCCCCTAAACGCGGAGTACTATGTTTGAAAATATACCCCCTTTTTAATTGTGCTGTATGAAAATTATTCCCGTTTTAACGGCTCTAGTTACAAAATCACCCCTCTTTCTCGCGTTTTTTTTTATTGGGGGGGGGGGGGCATATATGGAAACACATGCTTTCAAGTGTCTCCCCCTCCCACATCCCCGGAAGGACTGTGCATGTATTGATGTTATAGTGAATGAAACGTCACTAATTTTGTGTATAAGAGCGTGTGGCAGGGCGGCGCGGGGGGGGGGGGGGAGGGGCAAAAAATCTGGCATTGTCATACTTGTACTTTATGTATGTCCCCTTTGCACTCTTGAAAATGCCATATTTGCAATCTTAGCCATTTCTGAAACCGTACTATTGAATTTAACCAAATGGTTTGGCATTTTCAGCGATGTGGCAGGTAGCATCTGGCTTTCAGAGCGATTATCATACTATCCTCTCAACACCTTCTTGTCTATTCTGTTGCGATGGTTTTAGTCTATAGCATAATCATCTTTGATTTGTCTACCCACGTCCACTACTTCCGGCCATTCGCCTTGCTTCTCCGTCGCGCTGTCAGGAGGGATGACTGGTTCGTTCGATTTGTCTCCGTGTTTTTGTGTGTTGTGTGCTGCTCGCCTTGGCGTAAGAGTGAACAGATCACACACATCATGAAAACGGTCGCTACGATTTTTAAGCAATATTCCCAGACGTTCCAAAATGTTATTTTTCTTTTGCTGGAAAGATTCCAACCAGTCTTCATGCTGCGTTTGACGATTGGTCAATTCCTGTTGTCGTGACGACAAGCACTGTTCGTATTCCTCTTCGTTAAATTCCGGAAGGTTGGACTCGGCGGATAGGGCTCGCATTTTGCGTTCAAACTCCTCTTGATTGTACTTAAAAGTCGCCTCTCGTACCACATCAATGGCATCCTCACTGTCGTCATCCGTTTCAAAATCGTCTGAATAATCTTCATTGTCAGCTTTTGGCTTCTTCTTCTTTTCTCTTTTTGCATCTTTTTCGTTCTGATTTTCAATTCCATTTTTCACTGGTGTTTGAATAATAACAGAAGGAGTGTCACTGATTGGAGCAACCAAATCAGTATTGCTATTCCCTTCGGTTTGCTTAGTAGGCGGTGCCTTTTGATTGGTTACACCAAGAACAGGGACCTGTTGAATCGTAAATCAGATATGAGATTTGAAATGCATTTCAAACAAGCGTACTCAGGACAAAAGAAATTATATATCTGTTTTAAATATTTCAGCATGACCTAAACTGTTTTACAAATTTCAATATTACCTGAAATTGTTTTTATCAGCAGTTCAAAAGTTGAAGAAAACATCTGGAGGTTAAAACACGCACATAAATGAACTGTAACTTCTCCTCAAAAAACTAATTAGCAATCATTATATTCGCTGTTCTTACATCTTTCTTTGGAGGTGGTTTCTTCTGGCTGACGCCTGGTGACACCGGAAGGGACGTCATTTGAATACTGCCGTCACGTGATTGTTGACCACGCGGTGTCTGGCGTGGGTTCGGCGTTCGCGGCACACTCAAATTTGAGTTGCCGCGTGATAAATTCGGATTGTGAACAAGGCCAGGCATGGTTTAACTGAGCACACAAAGTTTTTTTAATAAATCTACATATGTTTTAAACTAAGACATAATTTAACATCAATATAGTTTCAAAATAATCCTTAGCCATCTGAAATTGATCTTCATGTTTATTTTGAAATTAATCAAATATAAAAATATTAAGATATATATTTTTTAAAAATATAAAAACACCAGTTATTTAAAAAACGTTCACGTTTAATTAAAATGCTGTCATGAAAATTAAGTAACATTTGTGTTTGTTCTGAAAAGTAAAACAAGATGACTACAAACCTGCAGTATTACTGAATTCAAAATGAAAATGAATTAAATAAAATTATCCAGAGTTTTGCCATGTTTACGTATATAGCTTCGCCAGTAAATATGACGTTATTCACCGACTGTGCAGATTAGATGTATGCGCTATTCAAACAAATAAATCGTGTAACTGATACACCCTTTCGACCATTTAGAAGTATTTACAAGAGCGCTGCAGTAAATTATTCGAGAGGAAAATAATCACATAATCATGTATATGATTGGTGGAATTGGGTATACATGCAGGGACTACGATGAAAGAATATTACTGTGTATTCTATTTTTACAGTTTTATTGTCAATAATCTGGCTTTGTACAGCGGATTTTCCACTTTATATATACTGACTGGTGAAATTAAGTATAATTTGTTATTATATTTTTTCTGATTTCAGGAGTGTTACGTACACCATCTTGAGAATAGCAAAAAAAAAAAAAAAAAAAAGAAGAAGAAGAACTGATTTCCAACCAGATCTGGAATAGCCCCAACATAATCACGATTGTTTATCTTCACATGTTATTTTTTTTCTCCAAATTATTAATAAAACTATAAACATATGGCATTAAGATGTTGGTCCACAAAGTTGGATGACGTCGCCAATCAGATGCCTAACCATATGGTTACACAACAGTATTTTTGCCAAATAGCTTTAATAACTTCCATATATCAAACCATAAATATAAAATCTAACCATATGGTTACACAACAGTATTTTTCCCAAATAGCTTTAATAACTTCCATATATCAAACCATGAATATAAAATCTAACCATATGGTTACACAACAGTATTTTTGCCAAATACTTTAATAACTTCCATATATCAAACCATAAATATAAAATCTAACCATCTGGTTACACAACAGTATTTTTGCCAAATAGCTTTAATAACTTCCATATATCAAACCATAAACATAAAATTTTACCATATGGTTATAAGTGCCACATGATTACCACATGAATACAGGACCAGTTCTCACCATTTTATCTGATCTTTTTACAAGCATAAAACTGAAACACATTACCATTTTATGAAGTTGGTTTGACCTCCTGAGCAACATACACACTGAAACCGTCAACTACTCTCCACCCTCACTCTTGCCCAAGTGTGCAATAAAAATGTTACATGAGGGTCATTTATACTTATGACTAATCTGCGTAACAAAATAACGCAAGACACTTGACTTACTCTCAAGACTGGAACATGTATGGCGTTCCACAGCGTGTCAAACAATTTGAATACAGAACATAAGGGGCCTTCCAATAAACCAACTTCACAAAAGTTCAATTCTTTGTTTGCTATCTCGTCGATGCCTTTTCGTATGTTAGGAAAAGTCTACACATTGTACCCATGTAGTAACCAAGGAAACCATGTGGTCAAATCCATGGCAACATACGGTTGATTGTCCATGGCAATACGTCGAACATATGGTACCAATGCGATGACAAGCCAGTAAACATATCTTGTTCATATAATGGTAAATAGTTTAGGTATCATGGCTGCTTAACAATCACAAAATACATGCCTACCATATGGTGAACCTTAACCATTTAATTACCCATAACCATATCTCCTAATCTAAGTATTATGCATCGTTTTATGAAAAGAATTATAAAACATGAGAATATAGCCGGAATATGTTCTGTTGAATTATAACATGTAGGCGCCTTGCCATAATACACAAACAATTTTAAAAATAAGTTTGTGGGATAATAAGCCAGAGTGTCCGGGGATATTGTGACCAGTCGCCGTATTTTTAACTTAACATGTAGAAAGGTACATATGGCAGATCAAACAAAGATGCAAGATGAGTTGCTGTGCGAAAGGTCTTGGGAATCTGAGAGATGTAACCGCCTAAAATGCCTGCAAAAAAAACCCCTCACACAACAGTGTGATAGCGCAGGATGTGCTGAAGGTCTCATTTTTTTAATGCATTTAAACACAGAAGACTGTCGTTTTATTTCGTAAAACGAGTAAAAGCAATGTTCACGTTCTCCATCTAAAGACGGGATTTCCTTTATTTGCGGTAATCTGTCGCATAAATTTGAATGACACTTTTCTAACGTGTAGGTGGACAATGTAAACAAACACTGTCAACATTACCATATTAGGCAATACAGGAAGCCAACAGGCGGGAAAGACACACGAAATGTTACGTGATCAACATTCCTTTTTCATCTCGATAACCCAGTGCCCCCAGCGGGTTTGAAGTGAAGGTGAATCCAAAGAAAGATCTAAAGGTGGAGAATGCGAAAAATGCTTGCATTTGTAAAAAAGAGTGTTTTACGAAATAAAATTATATTTTTACTTTGCAAAAGCTTTCATTCGCTTATCTCCACCTTTAGACGGGATTAAAAATCGGCAGTGCAGTAAACGTTTCATTTTTTAAATAATAGTTACACTTTTACTGGCATATATATTGCGCGAGAGCGAATAAAATACAGCAAAATATCTTTTGAGACTCGTCTGGGAAGAGCCTATTTTCTGGTTGGGCTCTAACGAGGCAGGTTCCCCACCTTCTATTTCGTCATGTATTACCAGTGTATGGTTCTCTGCGTAATAAACAGTGCGTGTTAAAGGCAAGAAAAATGAAATAAACAAGAATAAATCCCGCTCAAAATAACTCTGTTCTTGAGTGTGAGGTACTTTCTTAAAATTAAAGCCCAAACTCGACGAAAAAGTTGGCGAGGCGACGGTCGCCTTTTCTCACCCCGCCCTAATGGTAATGCTCGTAAGCACCAGCTTTGGCTGCCAGACAGCTAGTAGGGTTTGAGACGCCGATCAAACACAAGTCTTTAACTAAAGAAAACGTCGAAGTCTCTTATTCCTTAAAGATTGTCTGACCTGGGATTGTATTCCTATCCTGCCCTTGGCCTTGCGGGAGAGGGGAGTGGCTGCTTAAACCCACTCTATCGCTTGTTTTAAGCTGTTCCTTTTTGATCCTAGTTGTAGTTCTTCCTTCAACTTTTACCAATGAGGGTATGAGATGACCTTTACGGTCAGTAAAAGTCCAGTTGAGTAAAGGATTGACAATTCATTCCAAGTAAACTCTTTTAAATAAAATCTAATAAATGTGTTAGGCGATGATCAGCAAAAGGCGAATAAAAAGGCATCTAAAGAAATGGTTTGGAAAGTTTTCGGTGAATTTGCCACCCGCCTAACCTGATGGGCATCGTATCTTGCATTCTGTGGCGTAGACTTCAACTATCATACGTTTTAATACAATTACAGACCTCTGTTTTGTAATGTCTTCAGATACACCATGCCTAAAAGAAACGATCAAAGCCTTTTGCTCTGGGAGAAATACTCTTATGATAACTCCAGATATTTTCTAAGGGCACGTACCGGGCAAACGACAAGCCCGGTGTAACAGGCTAACTTACCCCCTGTACAGCTTCCCCAGGGGAACTAGCCTAGGCCATCTTCCCCGCACCCTCATGGATATTTTATCCCCTCCCCACAAAACCCAACAAATGCCACAGAAACTTAACCGCACAAAACGCAATTTCCAATTTCCATAAAGGTTAAAGGCCATAAACGGGAGTGTAGTAATGGTGAATGTTCGCAATGTAAATCATCGGAATGGATTTTCCCAGCCTTAATAGTGGGTTTAATTCTCTTGGTTCAGCAGCATAGGTCAGACACTTGTGGGTTGGGTTGCCGACCAAAAAACACTGTGTCGTTTGCTGAACTTTCGATTCCATTTTGAATTATGGATTTCAAGATGAAATACTGACCTGTTTATACTTGCCTAAGAAGAGTAACATCTCAACTAGGAGTAATTTTTTTGCCGCAAAATGAATTTCCCTGAGATACTTAGTTCTGCTATTTATTTAGAGAGGCATACCAGGTAGTGAAAAAGCTTCCAATTTATACTTACAGTCAGGACTAATTCTTATGCCGGAAATTAAAATTACCCGGGATTTCTTATCTAGCTGTTTTAATCGTCTGTTACGATACATAAATAAAAATTAAAACAAAAGATATGTGGATTCTTTTTATTTCAATACAGCGGCGATGTGATTGCAACTGGTAAATGCTACGGAAATAAAACAATCAAATTAACCTTAATAATTTCGTTTATCACAGAGTCGGCTATTAGAAGGAGGATAAAGGCGGGTTGAAGTGTGCCTTTGATTCAGCGGCAGAAAGAACTCAAATGGAGAAAAATAGAGGAAAGGCTGGGAAGAGGTGAACAGGGGACAGAAAGAAAAAATCGAAAAAAAAATGCGATGGGGGAAGCTGGCCTTGGTGAGGAGGAAGCTGAACAGGGGTAATACATACCAAGTGGGGAGGGAGAGATAGACTAGTCTAGGTTCCTGTCTGGGGGAAGATATCCTAGTCTATCCCCCGGGGGCGGGAAGCTGTACAGGGGGCAAGATATACTTTTACACCGGGTATGGTCTGGGAGTTTTTTATGGGGGTAGGACAGCCCAGTTTTTTTAATGCCCATAGCCTTTTAGTGGCAATGTATGTCTTACCCAAAAAGAGGGTTTGGGGTTAAAGATTACCATGTCCCATGGGCCGTTTAGCTTAAACATATCATTTTTTGGTGAAGCTGTCCTCTCCATTTGCCCACTGCCAGGGCTAGGAGGAAGGTAAATTTTGGTGTGGAATGCCTGGGAAAGACTGTTGCCTCTCCGAAGCTGACACTATCAGACAAATAAACCAGCCCCAAATCCAATTGCACTGAATCAGACCTTGGCAGAGGGGGCTACTAGCTTGAAATATCTAGTTGAGAGATAGAAGAATTCTTTCCCGGGTAGTAGCCTGAAATTGGCTTGATCGTAGCGGCGAGAGCCGACTGATAACGTTCTATTTAAGTAGGCCTATGGTGTAACTCCTGCAGATAACCTAGAAAATCAACCACTACCCTGGAGAGACCTTATAGTGGTCTAGTTTTTGTTGTCCGCACCGACCTGAACGCTTATTCTACTGAGAACGATAGATTTTAGTTGTGGCTGAGTCATTTTGCGTATCACCTCTTCTGAGAAGCCCTTGTCTTTCAGAAAGCTGGGAACACCTAATAAGCAAGGAAATGTGGGGCAGGTGGCCCCAGTGGGGTTCGTAGAGCAACAACTGGTGGCACTGATCTGTAGGCGCTTCTCTGTCTTGTACTGGTTGCCATGGGTGCAATTACAATGATTTTTCTCTCTTTTGAACAGAGTCGCCCTGAGAAGAAACTGCTTTAAGATCGCGTGTGGAGTAAACGCACAGAAGACTGAAGAACACTGGATCTGAATGCATCTATCCCAACACCTGTGGATCGGCGTTGATGGCGAGTTGGTGGGTGAGGGAGTTGGAGAATAAATCTATGTGGGGGTATGCCATGGGGACTCAAATATTACCCACCGAAAGAGGGACTGGTCTAGGTACCACTTTACTCGATAATGGCACTGTCTTTTCTGTGGATAGTAACAGAATTAACAGGGGTTCCATTTCGGCGAACTTCATGGGATGGTTGGGAGATAGAATGGATGGCCCTGAAAAACACCCCGGCTCTCCTCCTTGGTGTGGTTTAAGGCTTATATATCTATCACCGTTCTTCAACCTTCTGTTCAGCAGGTCAGAAATACCCGATGCAAAAGCCTTGTTCTGAGTCCTGTTCATTTCCTTGATCGACCATTGGCGTACCAACTCGTGGTCCATGTCCTGGCGCTTCTCTTCCCTGCTCTGAGCCGGCACTACAGGGGGGATGGCTATATTTCTGGGTGATTTTTGATAGAGAGAGATAACTGAGTTCCTTTCCTGTCTGTCCCTCTTGAATGGGGGAGGGCGTATCCCTATTGTAGTCACCTTATGACTCAACCATGAGTGGGCACCCGTCTCCTCACAAACCTTTCATTAATAACCTAGCCTTCATTCTACGGTTCTGATTTTTTTGGCAGTTCAGTAACTCCTCTTTTTCTTTTGACATACAAACGACTGCAGCCCTCACCTCTGCGCGTTGTCGTTACATGTTATCTAGGTTACTCTGAGGACTGATCAGCTGAGGCACTGTCTCCCTGCTGCCTCCGTTTCTTAGCCGGCACTGAGTGAAGGGAGTGTTATCCAGATCTGTCTCCCATGCTCTGCCTCTTGAACCGAGCGAGGGAGAAGAGGGCAATCAAAGCCATGTACTGACATAGAGCTCTGAGCAACAACACAGATTAACACGCACACACCACCTATTAAATGAGGGCCCTCTTTCTTATCCCAGCCTATGCTTTTGGATGGAGATGGAAGAGGCATTAGTTACCCAGGGGATAGCTTAGAAGGGGTACCCATGTGGGTATAGTCTAGTAGGAATAACCTTGTGAGTGTACCCAGTTTAGCGAGCCTTGGTAGACGGAAGGGAAGAGCCGACCCTGTCACCCAATTCCAAGGAAGGAAAGGAAGTGAACCATCTCTTCCTCTTTGGTTCATCTAACCGGGTGGGGTAGAGCCAACCAGTCCAGAGTGGAAGGGATGAGCAGATGGCTACTCTGTGAATCTATAGCTCTGCTAATTAAGTCACACAGCCCTGGAAAATCAATGGCGCTGGGGGTTGAGTGGAGCTGTTTGAGAAGTACTTAACAATGCCACAGCCTATTCCTGTACCTTCCATAACCCTATCTGACAATATCCAACAGACAGTCAGACTCACAAGGCTTCAATTTTCTCCAGTTTAAAATGAATCTTTTGCTGACCAGTGGAGAAATACGAGAAGCACTGTACGAGAGAAGTCACCGTTATTGCTTACTCGTTGATCAACAATAGAGATTGTACTAAGTACTAAGTACTAAGTACTAAGATTCCAGTGCTAAGTACTCCTAAATATGCGATGACATGTCAACTATCAAGCACAAAATGACAAAAACAGATGACTTCATACTTAGTAAACAGAGTTAATAAGCACCTTAGTTATCCTAAAAAAAGACAAGAAAAATCTTCAGATCCCAGCAAACATTAAGACGTCAGAATGACGTCTGGTCGACGTTTCCGACGTCGGACTGACGTGCCGGTTTTGGTTGCATATGAAATGGAACCGACGTCGGGTTTTCAACATCAGAATGATGTCGGGTTCCGACCTAAATCCGACGCCGGAATTTGGTCTGTTTCAGGTTGTATATGAAATTGGAACCGACGTCGGATTCCGACCTGAAACTGATTAGAGTTATATAATTAATAGATAAATTATTATTCATCTGCTGTTGTGAAATACATACGAAAGCATTTTCAATGTAAATTTTTACAATCTAGGAAGAAAAATACCGACGCGCCATCAAAATTCTAAAATTTTCATGTAACACGATAATAATGTTCATCGCTTTTTGGTCGTTTTTGCAACGTCGGAATGACGTCAGAAAACCGACGTCGCCTCGACGTTGGAATAAAGTCGGGTTTTAGGGTAATAGGTCAGAATATGGTTGTGAAGTCGTCGCGACCAAAATACAACCTTTTTTCAAACAAAAAAGACGTCGGTTCTTTGCTGGAATGTTTTCTTTTCAAAACACGTCTGTATGTGCATAAAAAGAAACGTAGATCACGTGACGTTTCATATGTCTTTCTGCCCTATTGGCTTCCTTCATTACCAAATAAGGCAATGCTGGCGATGTTTGTTTACATTGTCCCCAAGGGTGTAGAAAAGTTCCATTCATATTTATGCGACTTGGTACAGAAAATAAGGAAAATCCCGTCTATTGTTGGAGATAAGTTATATTGGAAGTTATATTGTTATTGTTTGCAGAATTCTAGTTATTAGCATCAGAATTTAATAGACTGTTTTGTTTGCACATATTATGTTGTTTGTGAGTTAGCGGTTTTCAGCAAATGTGCAAAATATTCCAAGAGTTACCTCTAAAGGGTTGCCATGACAACCTGTGCTATCATGGAGATGGTGACGAACATTCCCACCACGTGACTCGCTGATCGTATCAGCGCCACCTGCATCACCTGCACGAACATATTTAAACACAATTAACATATAGACTTGTAGGAAATACATACATGAACATATTTAGATATATGACTCATGTTAGCTTTCTAGAAAATATCTGTGCAAATTTATTTTCAATTTATTTTAGCGACCACACCTGACATGTGATGAATATCTGCAGAAAGGCACTTGACATAACGAACACATAGAACAAACATACGTTAACACAACGGAAACATTGAATTTGCTGTATGTATTTGCACCAGCATATAGTAACGTTGGTACATGAGTGCCCCTCCCCGGGTCATTGACACGCGTGATAGCGTTGGTACGTGAGTGCCCCATAGCCCGGGGACAGACTAGAAGTTCATTCTATATCTTTTGCGGTATGAGCGGGAATGGTCCGCTGCTGGGAAGTAAATGAAGCCCTACCTGAAAAAAAATCCAATTTCCTTATTATAGAGCCGTCCACCACGACCTTTTTCAGTTCCTATTAGTAAGTTAATTAAAGTCTTCTCTCTCCCCTCCTCCTCCCCCCCCCCCCCCCGATGCAGTTGCTATACCAAATGCTATGAAACTGACCTGGTAAGCAAAGGTATGCAGATATCTGGCCGCCGTGAATATGCGGAAGTGCATCAAAGCAGCAGCGTAGGAGGGACCCGTGGCGATGTACAGCGCCGCCGCCATTACAAACAGAGGGATGTTCTCAATGTCGTTAGCATGATTCCTACACGAAACAAAGAAGTACAAGCTCAAAACAATGTCATCATGCCATTTCAATGGAAATTATTTATATTTCACATGTTTCACATGTTTATGTTTCACATCAGAAACTATGTTAGATATAGTTTTTTTTTTCGATTGTAATGTGTCTGGAGTTTACTTAAGACAGATCTAAAATAATTCGGATATATCTGAGCCAAAGTAAAGTATATCTTAAGATATCTCTAGCATACTTTTCTCTCTTTATCCCTGTTCAGATATCCAAAATTATTTACTGGTAAAATGAGTTATTAAAAAAATAAAAAGCAAAAAAAAACACTGATAGATTCCACCTAAATATCAAATTTCTTTGCATCGTAGAACAATCGTACCAGTTTGTTACACATAAGCTACTTGAAAAACTTGTATTTTTTTTAGCTTAGTGCGTTGTTAAAGAAGACATGACCTCTGGAGAGAGAAAACAAACCTTCTCGCTCTTTCGACAAGTTCGTGGTTGAAACTGGGTTTGACCTTGTCGCCTCCTTTCGGACCGTAAGCATCGCAGTCCTCTGGATTTGAGTACACCTACAGCAGAGAAATAAATCAATAAATTATGATCATAGCGCGCCCAACAGAACCACAGCGGAAATATGTCCATAGCTTCCTGAGACGACCCCTTAACGAGGAGTGCTAATTTTGAAATAATACTCTTTTTTTGTAACCAAATGTGGGATCGAGTTCTGAAAGAACTACTCTTTTCTACGATATTCAGATTAAACGTGGAGAACAGTACGATTCTTTATAAACTTACGTGGAGAGTGACCCTCCTGAAGGTCACCAGCAAGCTGACCGCAATGAGTTTGAGAAGAAGCAATGCACTGTAGAACAGCATCGCTGCGAACACCTCATTTTGCATGCTATATATGTCGGCCATTGTCGTCAGTTGGTAAGCTAACAGAAGAAACGAAACCACAAACAAAAAGTTGCTTTTGCACATTGGGAATGGAAATGGCAAAAGGTGTAGAAGCAATCAGCGTATGAATATTTTTACTGTCTAAATTGGTATGGTTAGATAATGACTTTCTTCTTATTACGCGCCAATCCGTAGCCATGACAACGCTCAGCTACAGAGTAAAAAACCTTTTGCTTGGAACATCGTGCCATGAAGTTACTTCATGAGGGCGGGAGAAACGGGTTGCGGTTGGGGTAAGGTGATATTTTAGTCCCAGCTAAGTCACAAGTCATTAGTTAGTATTCGTGTCCTCTGCTAGGATTTTAACACATAGTGCTTCCCCGGTTATCCGCCCCCGCTCCCCATCTTCCGCCAGCCTCCCTAACCCCAGATATTCTCTGGAACGGATTTCCCTCACATAGACGCTAATGCTGTTTATCCGCCACCCTTCGCTATCCGCCACCCTCGATATCCGCCACCCTCGCTATCCGCCAACCTCGCTATCCGCCATCCTCGATATCTGCCCCCTCGATATCCACCACCCTTCGCTATCCGCCACCCTCGATATCCGCCAACCTCGCTATCCGCCATCCTCGATATCCGCCACCCTCGCTATCCGCCACCCTCGCTATCCACCATCCTCGATATCTGCCCCCTCGATATCCGCCACCCTCGATATCTGCCCCCTCGATATCCGCCACCCTCGATATCCGCCACCCTCGCTATCCGCCATCCTCGATATCTGCCCCCCCCTTGATATCTGCCCCCCTCGATATCCACCACCCTCGATATCCGCCACCCTCGATATCCGCCACCCTCGCTATCCGCCATCCTCGATATCTGCCCCCCCCCTTGATATCTGCCCCCCTCGATTTCCACCACCCTCGCTGAATTAATTTAAACATGGGAGTTTTCAGTTACTTTAAATTAACTGCCTGTAACCGATACACACTGCCAATGCCGTACTCGGGTTGGAGGGGGTGGGGGCGGGGGATCATTGCCATGAAAGGAGGGCGTTATACTGCGAGCAGGGACTTGTCGGAGGGTAGAGTTTTGGGAGGGGGGTGGAAAGGTAGGGGAGCAGGTATAAATCCGTTCACTTCGACATCGGAAAAAAATGTTCATTACACCGTGTTCTTATGACTCCTTGGCAATTTGCATAAAACGGATCGAACCAGAACGGATCTTTAAAAGGGGGAATTGGTTTTTACGTCACTGCGAGTCATCAGAAACTAGCCCCAAATATCGGCACTTATTTCCTTATTTCTTAATTCGCTTCTTTTTAAAAAAAAAAAAAACTCGCTTTCCGAACACTACAGCTTACTCCCAGGGAAACGGGAAGGGGGTGGCACTTGGTATCATATATGTGTTACCATGCGCATAACAAAACACGGAGAAAGGGGGTAATTATAAGGCCAAACGCAGTCCGCGCTTAGTGCCGAGTTCGCTGAAAAAGGCCGGATAATTTTCATTCAATATTCCGCGTTTTCCCACAACAAAAAGGGGGTGCAGAAGAGCACTCAGCAGTGAGTTAAAAAAGGGCTTTTACTTCAAAATTAGGGGTCGTTTTAAAATCATGGTAAACAATTTGTATGTGAGTGACCCCCCCCCCACCCCCCACCCCCCGCCCCCGGCAGCCTACTACTGCTCTCCACTTTGGTGTAACTATTTTCAAACTAGCCTGGGTCAAACATTTTTGCGTCATGCTAACAATGGCGGACTTAAAAAAACGCGGAACTTCAACAAGTTCACTGCTAGATTTCACAAACTCAGGGTAACAAGAATTATTAGTACACCTGTCAGAGTCGATATGAATGTTTATCTAATACTGTAAATGGTGTATTTCGTTTTGTTGAGTGCCTCTGATAGAGCTTGGAAAAATTCCGGAAGTTTCAGAACACTGCAGAGTGTTACAGCTCCCATGCTATGGCTTTCAGCTTTAATGAGAATATTGAACTGTTGTTGGGATTAATTCTTTCACTGCGTTGTTCCCCAACAGCCAACCTCTAAGGCGCTTCAGTCTGTTGTGTATAACACTTTCTTACTTCGCATAATACTCAAAAGTTCTGGACTACTGTATTCATACATAACAGATAGATCTCTTCAGAGGTCAGCTGTTTTATAACGACGACTTTCACTGAATTTTCTTACTTCCATTTGCCCTCCCCCCTCACCTTTACCCCCCTCCTCTCCTGTCCGTTGCATCCCTCCCCCTCTTCCTCCCTCCAAATCCAAACAATAACGTGTTTTTTGAGATGTGACCAGTCGGATGTGAAAACAATAACAACAGAGTTGTATGCATTTTGTGGCCCTGAAGTTATTAACGACTTTATCAAGTATTTGCTCGTGAACTGAGCTTATCCCTGCAGGTTATCCACATTGAATACGCCAAGAGAAATAATCTATCAGTAAGATTAAGTATATAACAACCGCATAAATCTATCCAATTTTAGTAACTTTAGAATATATAGACCTGTAACAATGTCAGAATAATGATATAAACAAAATTGACCTCCCTTTTTTGTTCTTTTGACTGTAGAGCGTCAACGTTCACAACCAAAGTAAAAGCAGGAAGCATATTTAACTGCAGTATTTTACTAGGGGTGCCACATCCCCACCTGCACCCATTTTAAAAAACTAACGGTCATAAAAACCACATAATTTTGACTTGAAGCTCTAATACACCAGATTCCCTAGATAACATCACCCCTGAAGTAATACCACCCTTTGTAAGGTCCGTTTTAATTCATCTTCATTATACAGAAACCTAGAAACAAGAGCGACCCCCTTCCCCCCCCCCCCCCCACAATTCCCCCATCCAGCCTAACACTTGTTATTCCACTTATGGATCAGTTAATTTTCTTTATGGAGTGATCGGAGAGATGTGTGGACTCCGCATGGATGGACCACTGGGCCTGCAAATGGACCACTGGGCCCTACAATAGGAAAATCATTAACGTGTGTCCAGATTAAAATATTAATGCAATATCCGCAGTGCAGTGGCTTTGTTTCCGGCGGAAAAATAACAACAGAAGGGCAAATCAATACAGTAAAACCTCATTCTGGAAAAACCCTGAAATAAGGGACAACTGCCAATACCGGACAAGAATTCTTAGTCCGGGACCCGTTTTTTCCCCCCATTGGTTTACATGACCCCTGAAATACCGGACACCTCTGTATACCTGACAAAATACGCCAGTCCCCCCGTTGTCCGGTGTAGGCAGGTTTTACTCTATATCGTTTTTATCCTAAAAGAAAAGTAGACTTATTTTAAAATAAAAATTACACATTTGTCTTTGATAAACATACAAGTAGCGTGTTTTCAAAACTGCATTAGTGAATATTGTATGTTAAAAGGTGTTTTAAAATCCTATATTCAGAAAGGCAGTAGTATTTTATTTTGAAATAATACGATAATAGGGAAGTAGCCCCCCTCTCCCAGTTGGGTTAATTGAAATGAAAATACAAAGCTAGAAAGTAAGTTGGGCCTTCTACAAAAGTATCAGCAGTGTCAAATAGCACAACTTTATGAAAAGAAACACTCCCTAAAGCTAACTATGACACGCCTGTAGTGTGCGGGGAGGCTAGTGAGGTCGGGGGGGGGGGTCGATTTTATGATGAGAGGGATATTGGAAATAGGGACAGGTAAACAATAATGAAGGATCTCCCTTTTCTCTCCCCTCGGTGTTTGTGAATCTGCCCGCCTGCCCCCCCCCCCTCCGCCCCCTTCTGTAAGCCTTTTTGGCTATCACAAAACTGCATTTTTGCTTTTGAATAATGCTAGAAACGAAGGTCATTACCATAGCGATGCCGGGCTGCGGGGGAGGGGGGAACTCACGCACCAACTGTTACCATGACTTCTTAAAATTACCCCTAAGCACGGAGTGCTATTTTTGGAATAATAGCCCATCAGTGAATGAAAATTCGCCCCCCCCCCTTTTGAAACGAAAATTGGAGGTCCACGCGAACCGCACCTGGCCTCAAAATTACACCTGGCCATAAATATTTTGCGACATACATGGTAACACATATGATGTTAAGTCCCGTTGATTTGCTGCTGTATTTTCCATTGATACAAAACATATACAGGAAAAAATATACCCCATGCATTATTTTATAAGGTCTTAACATTTAGGTTTAGGCAACATAAAAAACGAGACTGAACTAGATCGAATTCCACAAGATAACGGAATGTTTCACTTGGATAAACTGTAAACTGGAAACTAGTGTATTATATTATAACGTATGCGATTTTTTGAGAGACAGAGGGATTGAAACTCGAGGTCATGACACAGGTCACGTTGTTACCCCTTATTTTAGTTCTTAGCACCCCATATGGGTTGATGTTTTCCTAGCCCTGTTCGAGATAACAGCTGATTTCCGGTTTCCGAACATGACAAGGTCAAGGTCACTGATGTACCCCTTATATATATAACGTCTTTTAAACCCAAAGGATAGAAAGTGGGTTCGAGATAATGGTTTAACTGCTGGTTTTCGACCTTGACCTTAATCATTTGATCACTGTCGAACTTAACTTTGATCACTTGATCATGGAGAAGGTAAGGTCACTTCTGGTCCCGCCCCTGTCCTTGACCGACAAGATCAAGATTCACAGAGGTACCTATTTGTAGTGTGTTTTAGACCAAAAAGGTGGAAAACCAACCAAAATTCTGTAACCGTTTTCAAGTTAAACCGCTGTATCTCTAAAGATATTCAAGATACAGAGGTCAGGTGACCTTTGGCCTTGTGTGTTCCAGCTGTGATTTGATCCCTATCAGTATATTGTATTGTACTTTTAAATATTTACAGCTGATTCTGACCTTGACCTTTAAAGTCAAGGTTTAAAAAAATCAAATCGAGATGTTATCACTGTCTATACTTGCAAGTTAGACAAGTAATCCAGGAAGATGTGTTCACTCTCTTGGCGTGCATCAAAAAGTCGTCTTCGTACGTTAAATGGTGTGTGAGGAATTGCCTCTGGAAACCACGCAGACGAGAAAATAGCTACAAAAATATATTTCTAAGTTTCTAAGTGGCAAATATACAAAAACGTTCACTGTATGTGCAGTTTGTGTTAACATAAAAAAAACGTGAAATTGAACAGGACCTTAAAAGAGGCCCCTATTTGTTTGGCACCAACCAGAACTGGAATGTAAGGAATGTGACTCATAATTTCATATCAAGAGCCTTCTGCTGTGATTCATTGAAAAAAGAACTCTTCCTTTTGTCCAATTATTTCAAGGGACGTGTCGACTTTTTATTTTTAGCTGACAAGCCAGGTTTTGGATTCTACACCCTATAAATATATACATAATATTCTGGCCGGAGGCATCTGGGACGCAATTATGTATCACAATGCCCCCCATAAATAAACCAAGTCCGCTACATTTAGAAAAAGAAGTTCCTTTCTTTCGCATCTCAGCCAAACAGACTTCAGTCTCACTTCAAATGTAATTTTTCCTCTGCCTAAAGTGGGCGTGCTTTTAATTCGAGCAAAGCATTTGGTGCAGAGAAAGCAACTGCAGATATTACTCCTACTACTACTACTACTACTACTACTACTACTACTACTACTACTACTACTACTACTACTACTACTACTACTACTACTACTACTACTACTACTACTACTAGTTACTACTACTACCACTACCACGGCTACTGTTATTACTGCTACAAATAATACTGCTACTATCACTCCAACTACTACTCCTACTACTGTTTCCACTACTACTCCTACTGCTACTATCATCACTACTATTATTACTACTATTACCATACGACGACTACTACTACTACTACAATTAAGACTACTAATGGTACTAATAGTACAGGTGCTACTCGATCGAACAGGCTCACTCATTTTTTTCTATCATTTGTTGTTATAAGAAATCCAAGGAAGTTAGTTTACCGTAATGCCGGATTTAGCACTCCGTTCTCTCCAGTCTCCTGAAATGGAAGAGAGCTCTGCTATAACAGAATCCGGAAGTCTCGCCTGAAAGAGGAAAATGAAGAAATTTAGGCAGGCTGATATTGATAAATCTCCAACAGATATGCAATGTATCATAAGCTTTAAAAAAAAGGCTGTGAAACATTGTGTGCTTGAGGGTGGGTGGCTGGCTGAGGGTGGGGCGGGGAGGGTGAGGTTGGGTGGTGGGCGGGGGGGGGGGGGTGCGTGAACAAAAGTACGTAGGGCTGTTAGGCATAGAAAGAGGTGTGAGAAATAAGCACGTTTCGTTTGACAGATGCCCTTGTACAAAGTTAACAAACTGCAAGAAATTCACAAACACTCCTGTCATCAAAAAAAATCTGAAGTCTTTCGGAAGCAATCATCACTTTATCAAATGGTCTTGATGAATATGGGCTCAGATAATTGAGTGTGACTCGATTGTTTTATTGAGTAGAAGAGGAAAGGACACATGTATATCGCGGACTACTTTTTTCTCTGTCTCAATACAATATAGAAAAGTCGACATTTTCATGATATATATATATATATATATATTGCGCGTTTTAAAAATAAAAACACACACATGTGCATATACACACTCACACGAGAATAAAAAAAAAAAGAAAGCAAACAGAGTGAATGTAAAAAAAAGCTAATTGCTTTTTAATTTAGTGCTTGCTTTTAATAAATTGCTTGTTTTTAATTAATCACTTCTTGATGAAAAATAAAACAGACTGCTGTTCATCTGTGATTCAAATGTGTATTTTTTACTTGAAAAATGTTTAATAGTTTAAAACAAAGCTTTATTTTACAGAGTAAAATGCACAGAACGCTTTTCTTAGCGCTTGTTTGCATTCTTCCATGCCAAGGTCTGAATCCGGAACAGTAAGTTAACATTTGATACAGATCTTCTTCAAAACATCTCGTGGTTTCATTTATAATTGGGGTCTCATCCCTGGGTTTAAGCATTGTCTCCCGTTTGGTCGTGTTTATAATGGGGTTCTCACCCCTGAAAACAAGCATTGTTTCCTGTTCTTCGTATTTACAATGGGGGTCTCATCCCTGGGTTTAAGCATTGTCTCCCGTTTGGTCGTATTTATAATGGGGGTCTCATCCCTGCGTTTAAGCATTGATTCCTATTTCGTATTTCGGGAGTCAGTCTTGTTCTTTGGATGGTCCTAATTCCGTGGTTGGTCTTATTCCCGGGTGGTTCGCGTCCTGAGTTGGTCTCATTCATGGGGATGGTCTCATTATAGCTCTGGTGGCGGTTTCACGTTGTTTGGTCTCATTCTGGGGTGGTCTGATTACGGACTGAGTCTTGTTCTTGGTGTGGTTTCTTTCAGTCTGATCCCATTGTGGGGTGGTCTCATTCTGAGGAAGCCTCATTCTGGAGTGGTCTTATTATCAGGGAGCCTCATTCTGGGATGGTTTCATTGTAGGGGGGTCTAATTCTGAGGGTGGTCTTATTCTGGTGAAATCTCATTCTGAGGTGGTCTCATTCTGATGAAACCTCATTCTGGGGTGGTCTCATTTTGATGGAGCCTCATTCTGGGATGGTCTCATTGTAGGGGGTCTAATTCTGAGGTGGTCTTATTCTGATGGAGCCTCATCCTGAGGTGGTCTTACTTTGAGGGTCCTCATTCTGGGATGATCTCGTTGTAGGGGGTCTAATTCTTGGGTGGTCTTATTCTGATGGAGCCTCGTTCTGGGATGATCTTGTTGTCGGGGGGTGGGGTGGGGGTCTAATTTTGGGGTAGCGCCATTGCATGGTTTTTCCCATGTTTCTTTGCATTTTTCAAAAAAATTTTCGCAGCACCTAAAACCCTGTGCAATAATGACTTACAAAAACTGTCCTTCAAAACATGCCTCTTAAACTTTCTCTGAGACCTTTTATCTTCCTAAAAACACTCCACTCTAGATTGTTCTGTGTATAATATGGTCACGTGAACAAAGTAGTTTTTTTTTATTTATTAACTCAGGTTTCATGCTTAATGTTCTAAAGGCAAATTATAAATGGCAACGTTGTGGTGCAGCAGGACCCGTACCAGTACTCGTTCTTGGGATCAGTTATGGTCGGCAATCCCCTGGAGTTCATCGGCTATCATGAATGCGGCTGTGCCATCATCAGTACGGATTTCGCCCTGACCGCCGCTCACTGCATGGGCACGTGAGTAGGTGGATATAAGGCTGTTCGGGAGCGTGGGTATGTGGATACCAGTTGTGTGGGAGCGTGGGTATGTGGATACAAGCTGTGTGGGAGCGTGGGTATGTGGATACCAGCTGTGTGTGAGCGTGGGTATGCGCATACAAGCTGTGTGGGAGCGTGGGTATGTGCATATAAGCTGTGTGAGAGCGTGGGTATGTGCATATAAGCTGTGTGGGGGCGTAATTGTATGCATACAAGCTGCGTGGGAGCGTCATTGTGTGGTTACATGCTGTGTGGGAGCGTGGGTATGTGGATATACAAGCTGTGTGGGAGCGTGGGTATGTGCACACAAGCTGTGTGGGAGCGTGGGTATGTGGATACCAGCTGTGTGTGAGCGTGGTTATGTGCATACAAGCTGTGTGGGAGCGTGGGTATGCGCATACAAGCTGTGTGGGAGCGTGGGTAAGTGGATACCAGCTGTGTGTGAGCGTGGTTATGTGGATACCAGCTGTGTGGGAGCGTGGGTATGCGCATACAAGCTGTGTGTGAGCGTGGGTATTTACATACAAGCTGTGTGGGGACGTGAGTATGTGAATAGAGGCTGTATGGGAATAAATATGGGGATAGAAGCTGTATGGGAACATGTAGGCTGTATCGGAGCGTGAGTGTGGGAATATATACTGTGTGTGCATTTAAGTATGAGGTATAAACTTACTATTTTTGTCTTGCAGCGTTGACGACAGATGGGCCAGATTTGGGAGCGTGAATTTTGTCAATGATGCGGGAATATCTACAGCTTTTAGTGAGGTCATAATAGTAAGTGCTCATTCTAAACGGAATTGGATATAGTGGGTTGGAAATTTTTCTTAGATTCATTTAATTATGAAGAATATATAGCGATAAAAAAAGCAGGGCAAAAAAAATGAATTGCCTAGCTCTAAGCATGCAGCAAAGCTAGAATAAACCTTCCTAGAGGTATATTTGAGCAACATCAAACTAAACTTGTGCATCTCTTGTTAGCACGAAGGATGGGGCGATAATGGAATGTGTGAGAGCGACTGTTTCGCCAATGACATTGCGGCGCTGCGTTTTAATGAGTCATTAACATTCACCGACACGGTCAACAGAGTGGCGCTAGTGGACGGGAGCGATTACAGTGCTGAGCCATGCATGATCATGGGGTGGGGCCTCATTCATCGTAAGTATACACTTGCTGAGTCATGCATGATCATGGGGTGGGGCCTCATTCATCGTAAGTATACAGTGCTGAGTCATGCATGGTCGTCATGGGGTGGGGCCTCATTCATCGTAAGTATACAGTGCTGAGTCATGCATGATCATGGAGTGGGGCCTCATTCATCGTAAGTATACAGTGCTGAGTCATGCATGATCATGGGATGGGGCCTCATTCATCGTAAGTATACAGTGCTGGGTCATGCATGATCATGGGGTGGGGCCTCATTCATCGTAAGCATACAGTGCTGAGTCATGCATGATCATGGGGTGGGGCCTCATTCATCGTAAGTATACAGTGCTGAGTCATGCATGATCATGGGATGGGGCCTCATTCATCGTAAATATACAGTGCTGAATCATGCATGATCATGGGATGGGGCCTCATTCATCGTAAGTATACACTTGCTGAGTCATGCATGATCATGGGGTGGGGCCTCATTCATCGTAAGTATACAGTGCTGAGTCATGCATGATCATGGGATGGGGCCTCATTCATCGTAAGTATACAGTGCTGAGTCATGCATGATCATGGGATGGGGCCTCATTCATCGTAAGTATACAGTGCTGAGTCATGCATGATCATGGGTTGGGGCCTCATTCATCGTAAGTATACAGTGCTGAGTCATGCATGATCATGGGATGGGGCCTCATTCATCGTAAGTATACAGTGCTTAGTTGTGCATGATCATGGGTTGGGGCCTCTTTCATCGTGAGTCTACAGTGTTGAGTCATGTAAGATAATTAGGTGAGCCTAATGCATCATAAGTATACAGTGCTGAGTCATGCATGATCATCGGGTGGGGCCTCATGTGTGATTATGCGGCGCACGGATGACATCGTAATAACAGTCAAATATTCATGGCTATAAAAGCGTTCCCCAAGTATTACTTGAATAAAAACCATAGACCCGAATGAGCATGCAACGGTCTATAAGCGTTGGACAGCCTGTGTAACTTCATGTCGAATTTATTGCTGGGATTTATGAACGTTAAAAGGACCTCTTTTCTCCCGATGTTGGCTTGGCGTCATTTTCCCGATGTTCATTCAACGTTGCGCCAAAGACGTTGGATAGACGTCTGGGAAGGTGACAGTTTGGTTGCGACCAAACATCGACGTCTGCACAACGTTGCTACTTCGTCTTGACGGCAAAAGAGCCTTTTCCTAAATGTTCATTCGATAGGCATCTGGATCTCACACAAACATTGGATGGATGTCGCATTTTTACTGAGGACTCAAGCATGAGGGCTAGCTGAAGTGAGTTCTGTCGAGGTATCTAAGACAGTATAGTGGTATCTGAGAAAGTATCGTGGCATCTAAGACAGTATCGTGGTATCTAAGACAGTATCGTGGTATCTGAGACAGTATCGTGGTATCTAAGACAGTACAGAGGTATCTAAGACAGTATAGTGGTGTCTAAGACAGTATCGTGGTATCTGAGACAGTGTCTTGGTATCTAAGACAGTACAGAGGTATCTAAGACTGTATACTGGTGTCTAAGACAGTATAGTCATCAGAACATTTTCTCGACAAATATTGCTGATTTTAACGCATTATTTTGTTGTTCTGTTGTTTTTGTTTTTGTTTTTTTTTCAAACAAAAGCCGCTGATACAAGCCCTCCGGACGATCTCTACGAAACGGAAGTTCGTGTCATGAGTGATCTAGAATGTTCCCAGAACGCCGGCTCTGCTTTTCATCCCGACCATCATGTCAGTAATTATGGGCTCTTCCTTCATCTTCTGTTCAGTACAACGGTCTTTTATTGTGCGAAATCGAGTATATATTTGTTTAAAAAATCGGAAAGTATCTGTCAATTTCACTCGCTGTTGTTATTTTCTTCATTGTTATTACTGGTTAATAGATCCAATGCCTCAAATGAAAATTTAACATGGTGGCTTTTCCGAAGAATCACGGAAATTGCCGATCTCTTTGCTTTCTCTCTTTTAATAAAGAGAATGATTGATGACTTACTGTGTGGCGGCCTAAAAAATAACAAGGAACATTTTAAAGAAGCCTTTGCTTCCACGGTTGTAACGACCATTTATCAGAGCCCCTGAACAGAGAGTAATTATGACATATCAACCATAATAAATGGAGAGCCAGCCTGCAAGCTGCTTTGTTTTTTGTTTTTGTGTTTGTTTTTTTTTTTGTGTGTTTTTTTTTTTGTTTTTTTTTTGGTGTTGCTTTAGAGGATGCAGGGTACGGCTATGGAAAGGAAAAGGCTAAGGCTAGAGAAGCTTAATGCTTTAATATATATTCTTTTTGTTTTTGTATTTCTATCTAGGATTTTGTATATTGCATATTATGTTGTCAGGTGTGTGTTTTTGATGATGATGCAATAAGCGATGGAGGACGCGGGGGTCCCTGTACAGGTCAGTCTACCTCCAGACGTCTGCAGTTCACCCTTACCGCCACGATGGTGGGGGGGGGAGGGGGAGGGAGGGGGTGGTATCACAAGAGAGGGTAATTTTGAGACCAGACTCTACCAGCGCGCAGTGCTTATTTCGTTAAAAATAGGGTGTAATTTTTATCCAGTATATCACATTTCCTACAAAAAAGAGGGTGCTTTCGGAACTGCAATCCGCATTTGCTGAAAGCGGGAGGAAGGGGATGGGGAGAAGGTATTATTTCAAACTCAGCACTCAGCACTCAGCACTCAGCAGGTCGTTGTAAAAGGTCATCGACTTGCATGGTAACCAGTTAACACCTGAATTGCCCCCTTCCTGGTCCACCCCTAACCCCCTAAATCTCCCCCCACCCTTACCAGCTCCCCAGTCAAAATATGTAGCATGCACATGACAGCAGGCATGTCCATTTTTTTTCTTATTTATTAAACAGAGTAAAATTAAATATGTTAACATTTTTGTTTTATTTCTTGTCTTGTACACATGCGAGAAAAAAAGTCAAGAAAATTGTTTTTGCTATCTTTCTTATTCAGCCCTGCTAATTTAACAAAGGCTTGGCACAATTGCGCACCCTTAATTATGAGACCTTAATTACAAGTGGCCAGCATTTTCAGAACAACTCTAACAGGTTCTGAAACAAATTACACTGTCACATTGGTACGTATGCAATTATCGCGCATTTAGCACTTCTTAGGGGATAGTGGCAGCGCAGTGATATGCTTACACGAGGCCACCCTGTCAAGGCGCCTGGTGGGATTGTGCTCATGGGTATTTATTGACAACGACACCGGCCTGTCTTGTGACACGTGAGTTACCTTTTACATATAGGGAAGGGTCTAGGACAATCCCCCCAGACAATTCCCCCCCCCCCCAGACAACTCCCCCCCCCCCGACAAACAAACAAACAAAGAGAGAGAGAGAGAGAGAAATACAAAGAAAAGAAAAATGAATGGGGGGATAGTCCTCGGGGGGAATTGTCCTACGGGGGGAATTGTTCGGGGGGGGGAATTGTCGGGGGGGGGGAATTGACTGGGGGGTATTGTCTGGGGGTCAATTGTCCTGTTCCCATAGGGAAGGGTTGACATCACAATGTGCAGTAAATGTGATTAAAGACAAGGCACACAAGAATGGGTCTATTCTCAGGATAAAGGACACCATTGCAAAAGTGTCCGGAATTGCGAGGTGGTCCTTCTGTAGCTTGGTCCTATACTGAGGTTCTCCTGTAATTGTTTCGCCAAAAATATTGACTTGCATAAAAAAATTGTATCAAACTCTGCACAAATTTTGTCAGTTCGCCTCTTTATCTCCCATTGTCAAAATAGGAAAAGTCTGGGAGACCCACCCAGAAGACGCCCACGTCAAAATAAGTAGGACTTGGCAGAAAACTCCATAGCCCAGACTATTTAAAATAATATAATATACACTGTTGCAGAGGAGAACCAGAATAAATAATTAAATATATAATAAATTTCATAGTATTTTCAACGAATGTCTCAAAGCCTTTGGGTACGGAAAAAAGGTTACCCCATTACGCAACATTTTGGCAGTTCATAAAAAGATAATAGCATGGTAATGGTAATGGTAATGCATTGTCCAGGAAATACTCACATTAAATATCACTCCAGGCAACAATTTTAGCAGGTTTTTAAAACGGTCCGTATTCGGCATTTTTTTCTTGTAGATCGAGAAACAAGTAATAACCAAATAGCGCGCTTCTAATGTCTTTTCTTTTTCTATTAACTTTTTCTCTGCTTTCCATTTTGAGAAAGTTTTAACAGTTTTTTTTTCTTATTTAAATTACCGTTATGTGCTTAAATTGGCATTTAATTGTCGTTATGAATTAGGTGGCATTTTGGTCGGCTTAAATACTAAAAGAATAGGCACCACATCAATACATCAATTGAGATTTCTCGAGTTTGCATATTCTCAGCCGCTATTGTTTAGACAAAGTACAAAAGTACAGATAACAAAACTAACTTCCTCTCTGGTTACACACTTACTACCATAATCCCTAGCAACAATATCGAAGACGGCAACATGCTCAGTGTTGTAAGTAATGTACCGCAAAAACACAGTGGATTTCCCACTGACTGACAGTGGTCCGATCTCAGGCACTTTGAGAGCTCGGGACCGCAAAAGCGGCCCGCAGTGGTCCGATCCGAGGTGGTCCCAATTGGGGGTTTTCTTAACCATTAAAGTCATTCGGGACCGAAAAAATGTGCCCTAATTCAGAGGTGGTCCCAAGAGGGAGGTGGTCCGATGCCGAGGTCCCACTGTATAATATGAAAATCTCAAAGCCAGTTCGCTGTTGCCTGACAAACTAATTTTTGTTTTTGTTTTTTCTGTTTGTTTGTTTGTTTGTTTGTTTGTGTATCTGTGTCTGTGTTTGTTTTCTTCTTGAATGTAATATGGACTCAAGTGATTTTGCCTCATGCCTTTTCACTTTTGGCATAAGTAATGCGAGCAGACCTTTTATGCAGGCCTTGAGGAGGAATTCCGGTGTTGCATGCACACAAGCGTCTGTGATGGCAAACGTGCTTTTACTATATGTTCCTATGGAAAAGGGGTTTTGGTTTTAAAAGGGGGTAGAGACGTTTGCCTTCACGGAGTTTTTCGGAAAGTTATGAATTCTCCATTATCTCAGTGAATTGAACCTCCGATATTATTCCTTTGAAGAGCGTGTTTTCCCGGAGATTATTAACGGCTGCGAATCCACTAATCCCGTGCAGTTTAGGAGGCTAATTTAAAATATCTTTTAACAACATATAAACCCGATAACTAATCCCAAGCGTCAGTTTACAACAAATCTTGGATTTGTAAAAACGGAGAAATACGATGAGTAAAAATCAGCAAGGTATATAAGGCAAAGTAAGTCATTACAGTTTATTACTGATAACGTTTGTTAAATCATGGATAATAACAGTGAGGGCCACCCCAACTCTGCACCCCACCCATTCTATAAAACATTTTAAAATGGAATTGAAAAAATCGGACTAACAGGGTGAAAAAAGTGTTGATAAATATCGTGACAAGTGGTCATTTATATGGTGTAAAGTAGTAGTTTATATGGCTAAGGTGTATACGTAATATTTGTAGAAAAGGGTATCCGGACATAACGGCGACGGCCAAAACGGCGACAGCCATAACGCAGAAGATCAAAACGGCGACGGCCAAAACGGCGATGACCAAAACGGCGACAAGTGCAACCCCGGACAAAACGGCGACGGAGTTTTTTTTTAAAGTTTATGCTTTAAAACGCTTAGAAAAAGAAACATAAGTACCAACGTTTATTCGTTTCAAACGTTTCAAATTCCATCTCTTACTGCTTATCTTTTACTGTTGAACAGTAGTTTCTAACTGATAAAGTTCATAGATTAAAATCATCCCGTTTGTACAGTGTTGTTGAGTTGCTCAAGGGAGGATTTACTCTCTTACCTTTTCTCAGGTAAAACTGAAAATTATTTAAATTATTTAATTATTATATTATTTTAATATAAATTTAATCTTACCTTTTCATTGGTGTGGATTCGTATATAATAACAGCATTTCACATAACCGATACAGATAAGGATTAGTTCATTAAGGCGATTAAAACATCGGTCTTTCATTGCTGATAATCCGAAGTCGTTTTAAAGGCATTTTTGTTTTGCCTTTTATTGATGTGGATTCACGTGCAATGAACGGATTAGTATGCACAGTCGCTAAATACAATTGCCTTTCAAAATGTACCTATTTACTTCTCTCCCCCCCCCCCCCCCCCAGGATGGATTATCACATAATTGCAATCAGGAATGTTTGAGAAAATAAGTGTTAAATTATCCATTTGTTTTGCCCTTAAAATTTAAATATTGGTTCAAATTATACTAATCTTCAAGTAAAAATTAATCGATTTATCCGGTAACACTTTTCTTTGTATTTTTATTTTCAACATTAAATTAATCTTCGTCGCCGTTTTGTCCGGGGTTGCACTTGTCGCCGGTTTTGGCCATCGCCGGTTTGGCCGTCGCCGTTTTGATCTCCGTTTTGGCCGTCGCCGTTTTGTCCGGGATTCGTAGAAAAGATGGGACATGACAAAACGAAATAAATACGAATGTAGTTTTTTCGTCTTTAAATGCATCTATTCTGTGTAAATATGGAAGCATTTTTTTAAGTCAAAAGTTGAATATTTTATGGCTAATGACCATTTTTTGGGTTATGAATAAATGTATACAGTACATGATTTTATATTCTTGCAAATAAACTCATTTCAATATTGGCACAAGATGGAAGGATTAAGGGACGTTCGCCATCACAACAATTTGCCTTCGCACAATTTGCTGTGATGGTAGACGTCAATATTTACTTGTGGACTTAAATAAAAGACAACAGCAAATAAGGTTAAGGGACGTTTGCCGTCATGGGGTATTGATTTTCCTCACAACGATGCGTAAACGTCGACGTTTGCCATCACAGCACGTTTGCGATCATCCAACATCGGACAAAACGGCGACGGATAAAAAACGACAGCCAAAACGGCGACGGCCAAAACGGAGAAGACCAAAACGGCGACGGCCAAAACGGCGACAGGTGCAACCCCGGACAAAACAGCGACGAAGATTAATAATTTAATGTTGAGAATCAAAATACAAAGAATAGTGTTGCCAGATAAATCAGTTCATTTCTACTTGAAGATAAGTATAATTTGAACCAATATTTAAATTTTAAATAAAATAAAATGGATAATTTAACACTTATTTTCTCATATATTTAACACTTGACAAGCCTTTGGCTTGCAAGAGTTATATGAATATGTGCAAGCAGCCGTTCGTCCTTTTTTCTTCTTGACAGTTTTTCCGATTTTTTGTGTACTTCTTCTTCTCTGACTCTATGGGCCCTAGAACCATGAAACTTGGGACTTATGAAGAGCTTGATCTGAACGTGTGCATGTCACTCTTAATTTTCTCCTTCGATTTCATTTTTTTTGTTAAAACGCCATGTAAAGAGAGTGTATTTTTGCAAGTAAATGCAGTACATTTAACATACATCACAGAACACAGCTGCTGAGCTTTGTGCGAGCTCTCACTGAATAAACAGATAACATGGCGTATGCCTGTTTAGTCAATAAAACCTTAAGCCAACAAAAACCAAACACTGCCCGGCTTATAAGACGTATTCAAGCTGTGTTGCTTACAATGTATTATTCAAGAAATAATCCATTGAAGGAAACATTTTTTGCGTTTTAATTTTTGTCAACTGTTTAACATTTCGCTAGCAAAATAAGATTCTAGTCCTAATTGCAATTATACGATAATCCATCGTTGGGGAGGGAAGGAGTAAATATGTACATTTTGAAAGACAATTGCATTTAACGACTGTGCCCACTAATCCGTTCATTGCACGTGAATCCACATCAATAAAAGACAAAATAAAAATCCTTTAAAAAGGACTTCGGATTATCAGCAATTAAAAGACCTATGTTTTAATCGTCTTATTATGCTAATCCTTATCTGTAATCTGTATCGGTAATGTGAAATGTTGCTTTTATATACGAATCCACACCAATGAAAGGTAGTAACGAAATGGGGAGAAATACTGCACTGTGCCCAAATTTACTTATCACTGATAGTTAAATAAATTGTGTTGTTACTTTTTGTTTTTTTTAATAGGCGTTTTAAAGAATAAACTTAAAAGCAAATTCCGTCGCCGTTTTGTCCGGGATTGCACTTGTCGCCGTTTTGGCCTTCGGCGTTATGTCCGGATACCCTTGAGGAGAGATAGTGAAAAAACAAGAAACACTTTGAATTTCTGTCTCAAAACTGCCAATCACTGCTACATTGTCAGGGGACGAACCCAGGTCATTTGACCAGCCTTAATTTGACCAACCGCAATTTGACCAACAGAAATTTAACCAACTGCAATTTGACCAACTGCTTAATGGAAAAACTGACATTTGACCAACTTTCAGTTTTAGATATACATAACCTCATTAATCTAGGAGTTCGAGGTTTCGTAAGAAAAAAGTAATTTCAAAGGAGTGCTCATTCGCATCAAAGAGATGATGTGCTTATTTCCTCTATGTCATTGAATGTCATAAGGTTGAGTTTCGCGTGCCCCGTTAATCTCCGTAATCCTGCGCTATACAAGGCATTATACAAACAAAGCCAGACCTGGTGGAAGCTTTAGTGTCATCTAGGCACGTGTTTTTACGTGGTTTTAGTAAAAAACCTGGATTTCTCAACCAGAAATTAAACCAAATTTGTCTGCTATTTCAACAAGATCAACTGAACTGCAATTTCAACAACAACAATTGCCGAGATGGAAATGTTGACAACCACTCGTGGTAGTCTAAAACTTTGTTTGGATGGTCACATCTATGTGAATCAAGTAAAAACGGGCAGATCAGTTTTGGACATTACTTTTACTTGCAGTTTTATAACTTTAAATGTTGCTTTTGTCGGAACATTTGTTATTGCTAATGTTTTACTGATAAGTGTTACGGAAAACAATAAATTATGAAGTTGGTCAAATATCCTTTTTTTTCATTAAGAGATTGGTCAAATTGCGGTTGGTCCAAATGCGGTTGGTCAAATTTCGGTTGGTCAAATATCCTACACCCGGCGAATCCAAGTGGGCATGTAACCAACTTCTCCCCCTTCCCTCCTCCCATCATCCCCTCTCCCCCCCCATCCCCTCTCCAGAAAAAAATCGACGAAAAATAACAAGCATTGCACCGTTAAGCTTCGTGTTCTCGCAAAAAGTATGACTGATTTTTCTGAAACTGACCTCTCCCCCCCACCCCCCCCCCCCCACCCCACCTCCTTGACCAAAACCTGTAACCGCCACTGCAAGAAGTTTCCAGAGTCTAAATTGACCGGTTTTACAGGCACGCAAATGAACATGATTGATTGACTTTTTGGTCACTTTTAGTAGCCGTAGAACATTTATGTCCCTTAGACTATTTTTATCTCACTATGAAGGGTCTGAAATTACGTCACCACCATTACCTCCATAGAAGCATTTTACAGAAGGCTTGTTTACGTAAATGCTAAACAGTTTATGTGTTTTACAAAATACTCAGCAGCGAGCCAGATTATTAAATAAAGCACAGAGGAAGAAAAAATTGACCATATTTGATTTTGAATTTGTTTAAAAAAGAAACTGGCTAGCATATATTTTGCAAGGTATATCTATTGGACAAATTTGACTTCACTTGGTGTAAAGGTTGCAAAAAGATATGAACTCCTATAAAACAAGAAGATAGAGCCGAGTTCCTACGTACTAACAATAAAACAGCCGAGTTCCTTCGTACTAACCATAAAAGAAGAAGAAGACAGAGCCGAGTTCCTTTGTACTAACCATAAAAGAAGAAGAAGACAGAGCCGAGTTCCTTTGTACTAACTATAAAACAAGAAGATGGGGCCGAGTTCCTTCGGACTAACAATAAAACAAAAAGACATAGCTGAGTTCCTTCGTACTAACCATAAAAGAAGAAGAAGACAGAGCCGAGTTCCTTTGTACTAACTATAAAACAAGAAGATGGGACCGAGTTCCTTCGTACTAACTATATAAAAAAGATAGAGCCGAGTTCCTTCGTACTAATTATAAAACAAGAAGAGAGCCGAGTTCTTTCGTACTAATTATAAAACAAGAAGATAGAGCCGAGTTCCTACGTACTAACTATAAACAAGAAGACAGAGCCGAGTTCCTACGTACTAACTATAAACAAGAAGACAGAGCCGAATTCCTACGTACTAACTATAAACAAGAAGACAGAGCCGAATTCCTACGTACTAACTATAAACAAGAAGACAGAGCCGAGTTCCTACGTACTAACTATAAACAAGAAGACAGAGCCGAATTCCTACGTACTAACTATAAACAAGAAGCCAGAGCCGAGTTCCTACGTACTAACTATAAACAAGAAGACTGAGCCGAATTCCTTCGTACTAATTATAAAACAAGAAGATGGAGCCGAGTTCCTTCGTACTAACAATAAAACAAAAAGACATAGCCGAGTTCCTTCGTACTAACCATAAAAGAAGAAGAAGACAGAGCCGAGTTCCTTTGTACTAACTATAAAACAAGAAGATGGGACCGAGTTCCTTCGTACTAACTACAAAACAAAAAGCTAGAGCCGAGTTCCTTTGTACTTACCATAAAACAAGAAGATACAGTTCAGTTCCTTCGTACTAACTACAATGACCTAGCTTTGCAATGTCACACCTCAGCCTTTGTTTACGTTTTACCATAACTTGCGAATCATATTATTTCGACACAAAACGGGGGTGGGGGCATTCTTAAGGAAGTAAGCGCCTCGAGGAAGTAAGGATCTGGCTCTTAACTAAGGGCATGCAAAGCTAGATATTGATTAGAACAGCAATTCAAGCACTTTCTTTCATTCTGCAGCCTGTACATCGAATTTCGTTTTTACCAGTGGGATCATTTAATTGCAAAACTCTGGGGCACCCTTTGATAGCATTCATACGGCACTATAATGGAACCTGGCATTCAGATGACACTACAATGGAATCTTGCATTCATTTTACACTGCAATGGAACCTGGCATTCCTATGACACTACATTAGAACCTGACATTTATTTTGCACGACAATGGAACCTGGTTCTACTGCAGTGACACATGAAAGCCATGTTCCTTTACAGTGTCATATGAATGCCAGGTTCTACTGTAGTGTCATATGAATGCCAGGCTCCATTATAGTGTCATATGAATGCCAGGATCTACTGTAGTGTCATATGAATGCCAGGTTCCATTATAGTGTCATATGAATGCCAGGATCTACTGTAGTGTCATATGAATGCCAGGTTCTACTGTAGTGTCACATGAATCGCAGGTTCCATTATAGTGTCATATGAATGCCAGGATCCACTGTAGTGTCATATGAATGCCAGGATCTACTGTAGTGTCATATGAATGCCAGGTTCCATTATAGTGTCATATGAATGCCAGGTTCTACTGTAGTGTCACATGAATCGCAGGTTCCATTATAGTGTCATATGAATGCCAGGATCCACTGTAGTGTCATATGAATGCCAGGTTCTACTGTAGTGTCATATGAATGCCAGGTTCCATTATAGTGTCATATGAATGCCAGGATCTACTATAGTGTCATATGAATGCCAGGTTCTATTGTAATGTCATATAAATGTCAGGTACTAATATAGTGTCATATGAATGCCAGGCTCCATTATGGTGTCATATGAGCGTGCATTTTCTTAAACAAACAATCCTTACCTTTAGCCACGCCTGATGTGAAAAAAAAAATCCCTGTTCATAAAATTGGCAGTGCAAAAGAAGACGCGGACTTGATTAAAACACTGAAAACGTGGGAGTTATTCGTGACTTAGTGGTGAAGAAAAAAACCTCCAAATCAGTCAGTTCGCTGAAAAGAGCATCAAGGGTTTTTGCTCCCAAGTGAAATGTTTTATAATTGGACGCTTTTCGTCTTTCAGCTGTGAAGACAGAAAATACCAAAACAGAAAAGGCTATGGCACAGTATAATAATTCTTTATACCACTCACCCGACTCCCCAATTTAAGCATTTTGCACTTGCATTTTGTGATATCTTTATTAAAGTCGGGATAACGTAATATCTTTTCTGGTTTTTGGACATTCTTTGCAATTACCTAAGATATTCATCCGAAATTCATTTGTTTTTATTTCGATTTTTTTTATTATGCCCTATATAGGTAAACAGGATGTTTTTAAAGTGCTCGCCAGTGATCAATAACTTTTTTCGCGAAAAAATTCGATGCGCTTTCTTATCAGTCGAATTTCTTATCAGTTCCTTTACACAAGGCCATTTAATTCTAACGTTTTCTTAAGAAGACGCTGATATTTCAACTGTTGTTGTGGCCAGTTGGTGAGGGTTAGCTCGTTGGTTCAGTAATCACAAGGTCCAGGGTTCGAACCCGGCCAGGGGTAGCAAGCAGGGGATTGACTTTCGCTCCCGTCGACTCACCCATTGAGTCTTTCACCATCAGCTAAAAGAATCATATTTGTAACCAAGCAAAACAATCTCTTTGAAACAACTACCCATTCAAGCCGTTTAACTGTCGTTAATGTATGTATCACAAAAGTGGCGAAAGAAACATGGAATCTCCAAGGAATTCGTGTAATGAATGAACAATTTTAAAAACTGAAGCTTTGATTCACCCTACCACAGCTCTTAAAGGGATTTTAAAAAATAATAAAATGCAATTTTCCCTTCAAAATTATTAGCAATTAACTACCCAATGTTCCACTGTAAAATTGCAAATTTTTACTCGCAAGGAAACTGAACGTATTAAATCATTTTTTCTCTTGTCTGATACTGAAACCTCAACCCGTACAGACTTCTGTCGTTAACAATTCATCAGACTATTTTTTCCTCTTGAAATTGTTTAATATCTCATTAATACTACTCATTACACGACTCCCCTCTGATTACTGTGAATACCCACATTTACATTGACGTGAGGGTTTACAACACACAAAATCTCCTTTGCATTCCCGCAAATTCACTTGACAACATTTTGTAAGAAAAAATATAATAGCAGATTTCAAGGTGTTACTGGAAAAATGCTGAATAAAAACAAACCAAAAAATGCTTAAAAGGATTACACCATTTTACCAGATGCATTGATGGAATGGTACATGCGTGGTGTGTTAATGATTATTGACTTCTGTGTTCAATAATAATCAATGTCTGGCTAGAATCCTGGACTTTTGGTGTTCAAAAGCAGCTCTAAATTTCCTTAAGTAGCGAATGGATGTAGAGAAATAAAAAAAGAACTGCAGAAGAAGAAAAAGAAGAAGAAAATGAAGAAGAAGAAGAAGAAGAAGAAGAGGGAGAAGAAGAAGAAGAAGAAGAAGAAGCAGAGGAACAAGAAGGAGAAGAAGAAGAAGAAGAAGAAGAAGAAGAAGAAGAAGAAGAAGAAGAAGAAGAAGAAGAAGAAGAAAAGAGCAACAACCAGAAAATATCTAATCAGGGATGTGAAAATCTATGGGCACGCGTTTCTACACAAAGTATCACGAAAACGCACGTGTTCCTATACTCTGTAGCACAGCAAAGACGCACGTGTTCCTATAGTCTCTAGTGCAGCCAAGAAGCACTTGTTCCTACACTCTATAGCACAGCCAAGAAGCACGTGTTCCTACACTCTGTAGCACAGCCAAGAAACACGTGTTCCTACACTCTAAGCTACAGTCAAGAAGCACGTGTTCCTACAATCTACAGCACAGCCAAGAAGCACGTGTTCCTACACTCTATACTACAGTCTAAAAGCACGTATTCCTACACTCTGTAGCACAGCGAAGACGCATGTGTTCCTACACTCGATACCACAGCCAAGAAGCACGTGTTCCTACACTCTATACAACAGTTTAAAAGCACGTGTTCCTACACTCTATAGCACAGCGAAGACGCATGTGTTCCTACACTCGATACCACAGCCAAGAAGCATGTGTTCCTACACTCTAAACCACAGTCTAAAAGCACGTGTTCCTACACTCTATAGCATAGCGAAAACGCATGTGTCCCTACATTATAGCACAGTGAAGACGCACGTATTCCTACACTCTAAAGCACAGAGAAGACGCACGTGTTCCAACAGTCTATCGCACAGCCAAAACAAAAAATATTTCTACACTGTATAGCACAGCCAATACGCACGTGTTCCCACACTGTCATAGCACAGCGAAGACTCACGTGTTCCTACACGTTATATCACAGTGCAGTCTTAGTTGATACATGTCAGAATCACTGAAGTAAACAATCACGTGTCTTATTTAGTATTATAAAATGCAAAGGTAATTAAGAGAGTGCAATAAACCGTGGCTTGGTGGTCATTGAACGAGCAGTGGCCAGGAATAAGAGCCTGTCTACGGCTATAATCTCAGGGTAGTCATTAAGGCACAAGAAGCTGTTCATCATTGGCTAATTACGTCGTCAAGAATAAAGGACAGCCGGTAGTAATGTTTCTCACTTTATTTCATGATCACCAATGTGAGCATAAATGAAATAGTACCATGTGCCACGTGCGTCTGCATACCCCACTCTTCCGGTATCGAAAACGTCACGTTCCTAACCACAGAAAGCATGCAATATAATGTAACAGAGCGACGGAAAGCATCATAGAGGCCGGCAAAACCATCTAATTGATAAAAAACATAATTTTACTAAAATTCTTGAAATAAGTATCCAACCAACTGTACGGGTCCGATGACATAGCCTTAGCCTTAGTTTTTTAAAGCTCGTGAAGTCATTGCTGTAGGTTATAGGAATGTTTTTAGGTTAGATTCACACGGATTGACAAGGGAATGATACGTATATTTTTCTGTATCGCACTTTCCACTTATTTCCAGTCAACATGAAGGTATTATTGACCAGTTATTACGAAAATATTGAGAAGTCAATATCTGCTAATTAATTCATCATAACAACGTCCCCTAGTTTAGTAGTAACTTGCAAAACGCAAGTCTTTTAAATCACTTTCAGCTGCTTTAGGAAATAAAATGAAAATATGAGTGTGATATGTGGGAGGAATCAATAGTGTAGGAATCACTCGTGTAGCTGTTTTTATCCCGGAAGTCACTCGGTTGCGTCTTGTGACTTTTAGGTGAAACACAACAGCACTCGCAACCTGTTCACTATTACACGCGGATATAATTTCTTATGACAGTGTATCAACTCTGTGAGCACCATCGCACTTTATTCTTAATGGCAAGAATAAATGACAGGTGGACGTCTCACAATGTGTAACAAAAATCCGTTATGTTACATGTCCTTATGAATCAAAGATAGGGAATAGATTTATGTGTAAGTATTCTTACTCCTGTCGATTCACCCAGACCCAAAACTTGATACACCAGGCACTTCCTCGGAGTGAAAGTTTTCCCGAGTGCTGGGAGTGGAGGGCTGGGAGGTATATTGCTTTATGCGTGATGTGTGTATATTGATTGTATGCAAATTGAAAGAAAGAAAACAAAATCTTAATGTTTATGCGCCAAACAGCAAGCCGAAAAGCATCAAAAGACAATATTGTCTGACAAGGAACTGACACTGATAAGGTTGACAAGGAACTGACACTGAAAAGGTTGACAAGGAACTGACGCTGAAAACATTGACAAGGAACTGACACTGATAAGATTGACAAGGACCTGACTCTGATAAGATTGACAAGGAACTAACACTGATAATAATGACAAGGAAAAACTGATAAGATTCCTATTGTATTTTGCATGTCGTATGAGCTGACTCATAACGTATGTTGCTACAGAAGGCATTAAACTCTAAATCTAGAGGGACTTTCTTTTTATAAATTGCCTTAAATTGAATCATTCAAAATTATGCTTGCAATGCAAATTTTCTGTCTGAGCTTATAGTAAAACTCCATAGCATTACTGAAATGAACGTTAAGGTTGAAGTAAGCAGTAGTTAGAAACAGATGTTTAAGAAGGATAGCAAAATTAACCAACATTTTATATATCTAGTTCACTATAAAGTAACGGTCAACAGAGTTGGTTAGAGCGTTGGTCTGGTAATACTGCAGATAGTTTATGCATAGTTTCTGTGAGTTAGGTATACTATGATTTATTTGTTAATTGAAATTCGCCACGCCTACTATTCATATAGGAAATTGAGGATATTACGTTGTGTACTGTAGTGCAGTATTTTGCATAATTAGTGTTGTTGTTGCTGCAGTCCTACGAGTAGTGCACCTAGTGAATATATATAGACTATGCGTTAATATGCTCACACTTGCTGTAAAATATCTTGAAATTTACTTCTCAAAACCTGTTGATAGTTCTTACATAGAAGTTGAAAAATGGTTATAAATTTGCAAAGCTGACTTAATAATCCTAATCACACTTTGGGTGTTTCAAACAAAATGCGCAAGAATTTTGAATTTCGAATGCCAGAGAACCGGGTAAAAATGAAAGAAATGATTGAAGAAATGTAGCAAAAACAGCTCATTTTTGCAACATAAAAGAAATTGAAACTTTAAACTATTTGTTAAAACTTTTAATAATTTTTTAAAATAGCATATGGGTTGTTAAGAACACCATTTCTCTTTCGTGCAATAGCAAATTGACATTTAGGCGAAATCTTTCTATCAGTTCTTTAATTTTTACCCAGTTAGTTTGTCGGTAGCTTGGCTGCTTTCAGGGCAGGTGCCCCTCTCCAGTTGGTCGATGTAAAACATTGCTGGTCTGTCTGGTCCTCTTCGAGCTTGGTTTGGGCTCTATAAAACGCACTTGGATGTCATTTCCTCGGTATGCCGGAAACAGTGTCCCGCTAGTTTAAACCTCGTTCTGATTTTGCTGGTTATTTTTTGAATGTCACCGTACAGCTCGTCATTCGTTATGTACTCGCTCAATCAAAATGAAATGAAAGAATTGGTGAAGTGACTTCTTAGGCTCAATTGTGCAACCAATTTAAGCTAGCTTTTGTCAAGAAACCAAACTAACATTTCACAATTCAACTGAAGTTCAGATGTACCTACAACACTAGGGCCATTTCAAGAAGAAGAAAGGGAATGAAGGTTCATCTCAGGACGAATAATATGTGCGACATTATTCTTTTTGCCAGACTGAAATTGCCAGTATGATATTCATGTGAGATAACCATGCAATCTGTTTCCCTCCCCAGTTGGAAATAGGTATAGGCCATTTTCAAGGCTTTGCAAAAGAAAGCTGTTAGTAGGATGAAGTTGTTCAGAAAATAATTGCAGCAGTACATTTGAGCTAAAGAGGCAAAGTAAAATATGCTGCTGTGTGGTTAACACTGGACACTGTGATGTTAAGTGGTTACCATGACTGCTATTAGTCTGTAACCATCTATACTGATACATTGACTATTGGGCAAAGGGGAAAAATGCCAAGAACATGCTTTGCCTTAATTTGCGCTGATTGAAAACCGGTATGTTTCAAGTGAAGTGGAGAAAATTCAAAACGACTATAGTTATTAAGTAAATTTCCTTTTACAATGAAGGAGCCCATCAAAACTGCAACGGGTAATGATTCTAACTTTTAGTGACACCTACAGGTGCTAGTCGACAATATTACGTGTGTTAATTTAGGCACGGTTGCCTGTTCTAGTTATTAACCATAGAAGACATGGTTTAATCCGCATAACAGCCTCTCCTTTGTATTGTGCGTAACAGTAACTGCTTCTCGGCCACTGTGCGTTCTTTTGCATATCAGTCGTATATATCGGTCACCACCTTCTGCACATCCATCACTCCTCTTTATTCTGCATTTCAATCACTCGTCTTTATTCTGTATCTGAGACACACATGTTCCTTCTACATCTGAGTCACTCGTCTTTACCCTGCATATTCAACACACATCCTTCTTCTTTATCTTTGTTGCTCTCTTTTATTCTGTTTCTCTATCTTTCGCCTGTCATTACTCTCAGTTATGTACTCTTTGTTATGATTGTCTTGCGACTCAGTCACTCTTCTTTATTCTGCATCGCATTAACAATCTTTCTTCTGCATTTCAGTCACTTTCTTTCTGTTGCATCCCGATAACTCTTCATTCTACTTGATCTGCATTTCAGTCACTTTCTTTCTGTTGCATCCCGATAACTCTTCATTCTACTTGATCTGCATTTCAGTCACTTTCTTTCTGTTGCATCCCGGTAACTCTTCATTCTAATTGATCTAAGTGACAAATTCTTCTCCTTTTCAAACATTCTCCTCCCTTCCGCAGGCATGCACTGTTATTTCTATTGTTGTTGGTAAACCGATTTGCATTTAGCGACGACAACATTCAGCTTATTTACTTTTTCTCATCATGAATATCAATCACACATTTTTCTGAATCTCAGTCACTCTCTTTCCTCTGTAAGGTTGCTGCATATCCTTTAATCTTATTCCATTTTCAAATCAATAATTTTTCTTACTAATCAACTGCAAAAATCAGCAAGTAGGCTGTTTTGTTACTTATTTGGTTATTAGCTAGACATTTTACTACTAATATACCCCTTGCCAGACAATTTACTATGCAAAATAACCTCCAAGTAAAATATTAAATTTAAAACTTGTCTTCCTAATTAACCTCCAGGAATCTATACAAAAGTGAGCCAAAACTTTAGCAAAGGAAAAAGTCTATTTAAAGAATGAGTTAGAGGGCAATGGTGGAAATTAAAACTAATACAAATCTTGTGTAATGTTATACAAGAAGAATGCATCACTTCGGTGTTGTGCAAGTGATCAAGTTCTGTATTGCGTTTCCAAGGATTGCGTCGCGTGTTACGTAATTTTGGAGATGATCTGCATAATATTACTTACAGAACAATGCAAGACCGTTGATAAAGTTTTGTATTACGCTTTGCAGGAGTCGGCCCGCGGGTTACGTCGACATTGCCGCTTATCGTGACTGGGTGTGTGCTAACACAAATGTCTGCTAGACCAGTGAGCATAAGACTAACATGGAAATGATGTATAAATAACAAGATTTCAATTTATGTTGTGTCTTTATTTGAACAACCCACAAAACCGCACATCACTAAACCGATGGTGCAATGGTTATACTTTATATTTTTGTTGTGCTCATTACAAGTCAAACGAAATATAATGCGATGATGGAATTTAACATAATCTGTTTGTTTAGTCGTTCTTTTGATGTATCTTTAATTTAACATAATCTGTTTAAAAAGGATTTGTTTAGTCATTCTTTTGATGTATCTTCAATTTAACATAATCTGTTTAAAAAGGATTTGTTTAGTCATTATTTTGATGTATCTTTGACGAATTATTCAATACCAAACTAGAGATAACACAATGGATAAATATAAATTAAAAATAACAAAACCGTCATTATAAAACAGCACGCCACGTATCGATACTGATCTCCACGTATTTACCTTATATCACATTACAGATATGCACTTACACTCTTAGTCATTTAAGGTTTCCACATCAACAAATGCCATATAAATACAGAGGAATACGAAAACAGGACTGCCAGTGCTACTTCACTAAAGTGTCCAACTTGAGAGTGTCTTCACAATGGGAATCTTCATAATGAGAAGCTTTTGAGGGAGGCCTCTGGAAGGGGTCGCTTCAAAATTTGTCTCATTTGTGAAGGTGGTCCCATTTGCGAATTGGCCCTGTCCCGGGTTCCGCTGTTCATGGTATCACATTAATCAAAAGAAAACATATTATATGTATATAAATGAGCAATCACAATACCTCCAATAACTTGAATATATATATAGAGAGAGATTTTGTATATCAGCGGCACCATAATATATGTAGTCACAGATAAAATTCTCGCATTGTTTCTCGTACTGCATTAAATTAAGTGTACTGTTACATCAAGAAGCATTACTAAAAGTACTGTTACGTCATCAATAATTACTAAAAGTTTTGTTATGTCTCATTGCTGCTGTTACTGATTCATTACTAAACCAGTCAGTGTTAAGTGAACTTCTCCATGCTCTACTGTCACATTGGATTATGCAGCATTATATTATACACTTTCTTTTTCCTTGTAATTAAAAAAACATTATGTTGATAAACATGATAGGAACAAATACGTTATGCCATTCAAAAACAACACATTTAAGGCATTATTTACATTTCCAACATTGCATTTAGGCCAGGCAAAGAAATATTCCTTGTTTCACTTTAGGATACAGGCTAATCCGAATGAAGGTTATAACAGGCCTGAGTAACCTGTCACAGTAACCTGACACAGGAATGATCACAATACAATGGTGTGGGGTCTTCACTTTACTAGCTCAAAACACAGTTGTTTTAGGAACTGATGTTTCATTCAGTGAAATTTCAGATTGCTGTATCCGTTCTTTTAAATGTTTTGTGCTCCTTGCTTGGAAGATGTACTTAATCTTTAGCTTTTATTGGGTAAGCTATTTAACGTTCTATGTTATTGATTCATAGTTTACTCAACATCACATACCTTAATGGACCGATACTATGTGCCTTATGCATGCAGTTTATGATAGAAGCATTCTATGTATATTTTAGGAACACTATTTCAAGTTTAAAGCATAAAATAACAGATGAATGAAGCTAAATGATACAATTCAAATTAAATCTCTTTGTAAGTAAGAATACAAATACCCACATCAAAATAGTCATCTATAGACGGGTCATTACACATAAAAACAAAAGAATAAACCATAAACCCACTGGTTTTTGTAACATACAATAAAAGCTTGGAATGCTTGCAATTAAACGCTTCCTGATTAGATATTTTACAAAATCATAAAGAAAACGATTACACCAGCAAAGGGGAGGATTATGCCAGTTAAGTAAATGAAAGACGTGTGAAAGCAAAGCAAAGGACGGGATTATCCAAGCAAAGGAAAGGATTATGCCGGCAAAACAAAGGGAAGGATTACACCAGAAAAGCGAATGAAGGATTATCCCAGCAAAGTAAATGAAAGATTATGCCAGTAAAGGAAAGACGTTGGATAATACTGGCTACTAAATTAGATTACAAAACTAGTGTATTGAAAATTTGTAGCGATATTTACACTTTGAAAACGCAATAGAATAAACCTTATACCTCTGATGCGAGATCTCAGAAGCGATATTGCGGTTTCTAGGACAAAAAGTCTTTCGATGCCGCAACCTTGACATATCTCTTACCCCAAGACATACCAATCTACCTGTCTTAGAGCGAAAATCAATTCCTCGCTTGAAACCCTGAGACGGATTCGAACGGATTGTAACCTTGAAATTGGATCAAGGTAAGCACAAAAACCAACGTGCACTCTCCAGTTGGTTAAAACGTTGGTGGGATAATCGCATGTCCCCGTGTTCAATTCCTGCTCAGTGTGGTTAAGCGAAAGACTGACACTCCCTTCAGCTGCCTTATCTAATCGAATGCAGTGGATTAGTTCACCTATCACGACGGTTAATTCCAAGATCCCGTATTTGAATGTATCTCGAGGTGACAGTGGGGGATTGATTTTCGCTTCTATTGTTTTATCTAAGCGAATGCAGTGAATTAGCTCACATACCACGGAATTTAAAATCAACGCTGACATGTTCTTTTGACCATGCTTTGTTTTATATTCTCGATGTTAAGAGGAAGTGATCTGCTTCATTTTCTCGTTTTATGAAAACTAACCCTACAAAATGGACATAAAAGTACAAAAGTCATGTCAATTAGATGCAACATTGTTATCCAATATATGCAAACAACACTCTCTGTGCATGATACCGGAAAGGTCAGGTTACTGCTTGGTTTTTGTTGGACATGTTCTTTTTTCTGATTCACAGTATACCTTTTTTACTATTATACAACATGCTTCAGTGCTTTTTAAGACATACTTCGTTTACAAGTTAACGGCGTATCATACTTTGTTGATGAGATTTGGAACACAGCGTAACAGGATCTTTGAATAGTGCAAAGTACGCATTCATTCTGCTGTGACGAGTATTGTGCGCTACAACAAGAGCAGATCGCCCAATTAAATGCAAAGCCTTCGCTCAGATTCATCTATTTCAGATTAATACAAATGTTTTCAAATTTCTTTCGCGTTACAAGAAAAACTTAGTTTCTCAATTGTAGTAAAGCCGAAATATATTCCAATTATCGCCCCTCTCCTGCCCCCTTCCTCTCACGCCCCCTTGCAGTACTTGTCTGTCAACACACGCCAACGCTTTCCCAGCATTACACAAATGTATATGCATAAATTTTACATTTACTGGTATCACTGTACAAAATAAACCTATTCTTTCATTATAGCAACGAAGAGCAACTTCCGTGGCTAACATAGCTATTACAGTGACTCTTTTGCAGGACAATAACTAAAGATCTCTATCATTAAAGAAATATGAAGTAGATCTTGTCAGCTGTAAAAGGCCGTAGCATTCCTTATTCAGCGGGAGAAATTAATGTTCTTATTTTGTTCACCTGGATAGTATACCACATTTGCCTGCCCTAAGCATCACTATATTAAGAAAGTACAACAGCACAAACAAGACATAATTTACAAGCAATATACCAAATTTATCTTCATTTTAGTAAGTTGACCTTGAGTTATTTTTAGGCATGTTTTGTATTTCAGTTCCTATCTAATCTGGAACAATATATGATTTTGTAATAACAGGGTTTTTTCAGTTTGCCATAGTTAAACACTGTAACCGCCTTAGTTGCATATGTTTTCATACAGTGCAAATAAAATGACCCAGGCAGAGAAGTTGCATATTCAGCTACAAATTCAGATGCATATTTACCTTGAGGTTCACCAGATTATGACAACGTACTAGGGGAAAGGGAGGGACACGCTTTGTGTCATAGGTGTAAGCATGCGTGTTAAAAATGAAGGAAAAGGGAAAGTAAAACCGAATGCAGTCCGCACCGGGTGCCAATTTTGCTAAAAACCACGCTAAAAATATTCATTAGTACTCCGCATTTCCCATAAAAAGCAGTTCTTTCATAATTGTAGTCCACGTTGGTTGAAATGGGGTATGGTTTCACACTTAGCACTCTGCGCATAGGAGTCATTTTAAAAATTGGTAACAACGCAAAAATGCTTACAATGAATTAAATGAAGCATTTCTACATTTTGTTAAGCCTCTGGCTCATTTTGCATTGGAATTTTACACTTTCGAACTGGTGCAACTGCCATCTCTTTCCAAACGTTTCATGTGAATGTCCGATGCCGCGTCATTGGTAAGTTTTGCAACACTTTCCATTGGTGACCCGTTCGTTACCATAGTCATTCTCACAGCAGTTTTGTTGTTGCTGTACAAAGAATCGCCACGCCCCTTTAGACTACACCCGCGCATGCGCTTGAGCAAAAGTATGAGGTGTTTCCTGTACAGAGATCCACTGATTGTGTACAAGAAAAAGTTAAGAGAAAACCCGGTTATGTATAATAATCTCCCCCAATTTTGATAGTCATCCATCGTTTTCATTGGTATATGAATGACATTAGCTCGATTAAGTTTCCATAAAAGAAAATGCAGTAGTAATGGTATAGATGTTATAATATACGCCGACGACACCAAAACAAGCATAACTGTCAACTGTCTTTGCTTGTGGTCTCTACGCACGATAGCTGTACCGCTGTCACTTGTATTCAACAAAGATGTTTGACTTTGTTGCCCTGGGTCAGTTCCGCCATAGCTTGACGCCCTACTTTTGTCTTTATTGCGTGAAATCGATGCGACGCCAACTATAATCAATACGTTTATAACAGCAATTCCTAACACTGGGAGAATCCTAAATATTGTAGCTTCCGTCATGTATAGGATAGCAAATGCTTTCTCATATTCGGTTAAAACAGTGCAAAATTCGTAGTTTCCGCTGTGGCCAATGAGGAAAATGTGAGATGGGAAAATGCTGGTGGAGATAAGCAGCAGCAGGAAAAGACACATACGTCGAGCGCGGCTCACTGTGCATATGGATTTATATTTCAATGGCTTATAACACGCAATGAATCGTTCTACGGTGAACGCAATGATCAGACAGGAGGAGAAATCCGACAATAAATCCAAGATATATTGCAATAGCTTACACATCAATACGCTCTTGTTAAAAATGTCAAAGTGGCTGTTGTGGAAGTATAAACACCGTAAGCTTGTGAGTCCTCGCGTGAGAAAGACTGTGATTAAGTACAGTGTGTCAGATATAGCTAGCGATAAGAGATAAACATTCGAACTGATAAGAGCCATTGCTCTAGATAAGAACACACCAATGCTTAGACAGTTCCCAAATAATCCAATTGCTATGACAACTAATGTTAGAATCAAATAAATGGTGTGTTTTTCGGGATATTGTTTTATAATCTCACAAGCCAAATCACCTCCTCCATTGTATTCATTCCACAAACGTTTCTCATTGATGAATGCAAAATGACTTTCGTTAAGAAGCTGCGAATAATATGAATGATTGCGAAGTACATCTCGGATAGAAATGTTTCCAAACAGAGGCAGCAGATCAAGGAAACTTTGACTGAATTGCTCCATTTCTAGCCTTTGCCGAGCCATGTCAAGGGCAAATGCGTCATCCATCTCCGCAATGGGGTGTGGGGGTGAAGTCGTCAACTGTACCCAATCACACTGCAAAGAGAGAATAAACTGGTCGTTATCACTTTTCAATTTTTACATCACCATTTTTAATTTGTTTAATAATACCTCATGTTGACTCGAAATAAGTCAATATTTGCTGATTATTGGCAATTTACGCAGTCTATGTTGAGGTTTGCGTCAAGATCAACATCAGTGAATATGGACCAAATAAACACCACGCAAAATGTGTAATTATTATGTAATTATTATGTAATTATTAAGTGCCGATGCGTCAGTTTTGACCGATCAGAAATAATACAACGATGTGTATCCGCACATATGACATGTCCACCACTTAATGTTAAAAAAGCCTTATAGGTTCTTATATTCAAAGTGTGCTGTTTTTATTATTGCTTTTTTACAAATACCGATGGGTCACCCGATTTCTAATAATATATCTTCCAATACATATATTCGCTGTCTAAAGTTTTAAAAGGCTTCGAACTGAACAAAATAGCTTTATAATTTCTCAGAACTTGTTTAGATAAAACCCACAGTCTCAATGCAAAATGTTTAATTTCTTTCTTTGCAGGTGTGTCCATTTTTGACCGAATCCAAAAATAATATGGCAGAATGATGTGATACGACATTGCACATCTGCATCTGCAATATGTATATGTCTTTACTGTGTTACAATTTTACAATGAAAATAGAAAAGAGTACTTTTTTAACCTTGACCTTCGTTCTTCATTTCAGTAATCTTCACAGAATACGCAGAAGGGTGCACCTTTTATTCTCAGTCGTTGGGATTAATTGGCCATACTGGCGAAGATTGACGACTCGCAAAAACAAAATAATGAGCATTTTACCCATCTAATTTGAGCCATATTTCTATAAAATTTCGCTGCGATCCCATGAAAACTGAAAGAGCAGTTGCACAAAATCAAAGTTTACAGGGGGGCTGAGGGACGATTTACTCCATCGGTAATAACAAAACTTTTACAGCGTAAAAAGTTCAAGATGGCATTTTAGTTGATTCTTTCAAAACTGTATGAGAATGTCAAAAAAAGTTTCAAATTTACCTGTATTTTAAATATCTGAAAAAAATGCAGATAGAAAAATTTTGAAGAAATGATCACAAAAAATTAAAGAAGTACAAAAAACATTCTGGCCAAGCTATCTGTGAAGTTTGGAATCACCCAAGTCTTATTTTTTCTTTTTCTTTCCTCGTTAAGTGCCGTTGTAAATTTTAGACGGCCAAGAAAAATATGTTTAAAACTCTGCCGATTTATAACTGCTCACAGACTGACAATTTATGGCGACCTGTTGTCGCACATTTGCTTTCCCTAGAGCGTAGTCCAGACACTGTCAATCACTTGCTGTTCTGTTCGCTAGGCCACTTAATAGAAATGCGTTGATTTTATTTATTTATTTTTCTCTACTCTCCCATTTATTGTTGACTGATACTGTAGAAATCTGAGTAGTTATTAGAGTAGCTTGGCTAGCCGAATCGATGACAGGTGAAACACACTTCCATTAGTTCAAACTTAACTTAAAAATTCAGCGCTGTAGCAGGCAACAAAGGTTGGAGTATCGGTGCTTTGTAAAAGGTCAGAGCTAGCCAATTAGAACACTGTTATATGATCCCTGGTTTCAGGAATAATGACATCTAATGTCTTATTCAAAACGCATCACTGAAAACCCATTACACAAAAATGTCTGTGACACATTTTTTTCATATTTCGTGTTTTAGATGCCCGAAATTGCGTAGCAACGTTAACATAATTATTTGAGTAAGACAAAAAGTTGAGTCGAAGAGACTTGAGGTACACAATATAACAGAAAGATTGCTTGCAGACATCTTAAATCATTTTCATTTCTTCTATTTTATAAGCCTTTTCACTTTTTTGTTTCTTTAACAGTTTTTAAATGCTTTTTCCAGAATTTTTTATAGATATATATATATTTTTTTGGTCAGTTAATAGCAGCAAAAAGGTATATTCTAAGGAAATTTTGTCCCAGCTCTAGAAAAAATATGTCTTGGAGGTATGTATTTTCTAAATATCCCTATTACTTAGCAACAACCAGGTGTGCGATAAAATTTTGTTCATGATACCCGAAATTGCTAGATTTTTGGGTATTACTTAGGTCTCCACTAAAAGACTGCACTACCAGAAATAAAACAACAAATGCATTCTTACATGGTTGATCCCCTCAGCGGCAAACTATCCAAGACAGATGTACTGCAACTTGTTTACACGTCATCTGGTGCTGTATCCCCACGCGAAACAGTAATATCAGACACAGCTTAGAATTAACTGTCAGTCCTAATAACAGCATTCAAATAAGCTCATTGTTTTAAACAAACAATAATAATAATAAAAATACAAATTCTAAAATTAAAACATCAAATTGAAATTAAATGTATCTATCTATATTAACACCGTAAGATTAAGTGTGAATGGTGAGCCATAGCGAAATAGCAAGCGAAGTGCTGTGCACCATGTATATATATGGTGCCTTTACTCGTGGGCATTGGCGGTAATGAAAACCGCGCTCTGGCTTTGTGACGGAGAGGAGAGGTGTCTTTTCACACAACTGCAATCTCACTTTCTAAGTTTATTCTTGGCGCAAAGTGTAAACAATCTATAAAAAAAAGCCATATTTTTTTGTTAAATGTTTTACTGTTTCAGTTAATTAACTAGCACCAACACAAATAATGACTGGTGGAGCAGAATGCGGTGCAAAGCGGATACAACGTGCGATTTAAGAGACATGCTGTTTTTGAAATAATGACCACATCCTGACAGTAATCACTGCGTACTAAGAGCCCCCTCGTGTAGCACATCAATAGGATAATTGAAGCAGCCATTGTTATGGATTCTGTGCATTACCACCTTACATTTTAAGGCGATAATAGATTTCTTTCTGTTGCTGAAGTGGAATCAGCTTGAAAAAGTCTTTACGGCTGAACCAAGTAACCCTATTCCTTTACTCCCTTTTACAGAAACATATCCAAGGAGAGGGGATTTACAACTGCTTAACCTCGTCTTGCCACAAACAAAAAATATGTTGACTGGTGAATTCCCTACTTCTTCGGGTGATTCCCTTCCCCTCTTGACCAAACCGCAACTACATTGTATTTTACACCACAGAATCTGCTTTGGACACGTAGTAACTGCTGTACATAAGCTTCCTAATAAGATGCCATTGGCAACGTCAAAATGACCTATCACGGAACGATGACGTCATAACGACACACTTTTGAAAGCGTCCTGACGACATATCCTTGAAAACGACATAACGACATGTCATTGAAAAAGTCATACAACATAATATTAAAACGTCATCACCATATATCACTGAAAACATCATAAAGACATGCTATTGAAAACATCATAAAGACATACTATTGAAAACGTCATGACGACACAATTTCGAAAACGTCCTGACGACTACCCTTGAAAACAACATAAATACGTACTATTGAAAACGTCATGGCGACACACTTTTGAAAGCGTCCTGACGACATAGCCTTGAAAACGACATAAAGACATACTATTAAAACGTCATAAAGATGCACATTGGAAAACGTCAAAAAGACATACCATTAAAAGCGTTATAAAGACACACCATAGAAAACATTATTAAGACAAGCTTTTGGAAACGTCACAACAACGTACGCTTCACCGAGGCAAAAGTCACGGTGTTGGCTGTGAAGAAGGTGCTTTTGCGGCATGATAGCAAGGAAAACAGCTGTAAGTTCCTTGATAGTAGTGTGCTCGTTGGGCTAGGGGAGTCGCGCTATAGCCAGTCGATCGCTGATCCCTTGAAGATAAATACGGAGCTCGCGGCTTTTGAACTTGTGCCCGTAACGATGTACAGAGCAGGTTCCGGCCCGACTTTCTCCTTGGCGAAGTTGCACGAACCGTTGAAGGCGCTGCTAAGTCGTTGTCGACGCGCGCTCACTAGTGACGTCATCAGCGCAATGATGAGGCATTGGGAGGGGCTTCGACGTGTAAGACGAGTGCGACCCAACTGAACCTGGCCTAGTTAGTTCAGAAGCATGCGTTTCGAAACACTTTGCTGGGGTTGGTGACCCAGTGGCTAATTAAATCCCGTGTTTTCTGTAGCTTACCCTGCGGGATTGAGAGGGACAATCCAGCGTGTTTATTGTAACTCCCAGGAAGGTGAAGCTTTTGTGGGGGAAATGCTCGTCTCCAAGCTAATAGAGAAACCAAGAAAACTAACAAGTGAATTAGGCATGTCATGGCTTTCATTATATCATCGTACGTTTCTGCCGTTATAAATAGCTCATCGAGATAGTAGATGACGGCTTTTGATTCCGTGATGATGCAGCGTCCTGCAAACACTTTAGTTATCCGGTGGGCGATTCCAAAGCTTAGGGAAACCGTTAACGGAAGGCGTGTGTCGGTCAGTTATGTCTAGAGCGGATCACAGACTTGCGGCCTGTGTCTAACTCAAAGTATGTGATGCTGAGAGGTCACGGGCTGGCGCGTTAGTTTCGCTTGGGTTCTGAAATCTGAGGAGTGTAATGGTTGCTTTACATACCGCCAGTGGCTTTCCGGCCTCTGGCTGTTCCGATTCCTGTGCCGGGGTACCTGTCGACATCTTGTCCCAGAACAGTTTGACTTCTCGATTGTGCAATAACCCGTATCTTTGTCGATTAATGTTCTTCCACTCCTTCTTGTTCAGATGCGTGCAGATATCACACGTACAACGCCGTCACACTCTGGCTTGCCGAACCTTTACAGTAGTTGACCGTGGGGATCGTCTTTTAGGCCCTGGTGTCCACAGCGTTTTCCTTCTTCGCCATGGCAGGCGCTCGTTCCTGTAGTTCTGCTAGGCGGCGCCCACAACCCCAGGGTTAGGGGCCCCTAGCATAAATTTCTTGGCGCCCAAAATTGGGGCCCATCGATGTGTTGTCGGCCCTTTTGCGCTAGAACGTGGGCCCCAAGCACCTGCTGCTAACAAGCGCGGGAAGGCGCCCCGCACACCCAAACCAAAATCCTAAATTCTCCAACACCACTGCCCCGGGTACAACAAGCTGCGGCCGTGCATGTACAGGAAGGTATTCTACCCACACAGGGCTCGATCAGTAGCCTGCAACTCAGGCGCAAACCGCAGAAAATCTAGTTTGGTTGCGGGCGTATTCCCGCTCAAAATGCAATTACCAGTAAACTTCACTGTTTTTAAGTAAAACGGAATGTGGACGCGAGAGGTGGCTAACGACCGGATCTACGCCACTGTGCTTGGTAATAGCTCGCGGTCTGCACTCTAGACCAGAAGTAGTGTGTACGCCTCTACAGCAGGAGCACTGTCTTGGGCTCGTCGTTCAGAACCGGCCCGGGCTTCCACCGCACAGTACTAAAATCTGATGGCCGGTACAACGTCTTTGGTTCGTGTGAAATGCTAGAAGGCGATAGGACGCCCCTGCACAAACAGCAAGACTTGCCGATCACCGATTATCGCTCCGATCAAAGTCCTGTCCCGCTAGCACTGTTAAACCGATCGGGCCCTCTAATCAGCTACGAGTCGTTGGTGCTGATTGGAAACTTCCTCTTGACTATTCCTCAAGAAAACCTGGTTTTAGGTCCTAAAATCAAAAGCTTCCACGGCTAGACTGTTTTGTGCGTAAGGATGAAAAGTGACGTTAGTGGCGCCACCTGGGGGTTATATACAGAGGGGAGCACCAGGCAGTCAAGGAAAAGTCTCATGAATAGGCGATCCTCACTTTGTTTCGGTCATCCAAATCTAGGCGAGAAAAGATATGCATGATACTTTTCAAGCGTCGGGTCGATCCAACGTTAGCTATAAGCCATGTGTATGAACAAAATGTTGTAGTTACACCTATAGGATCCTTTTCCGTGAAGGCTACTGCTAATTCGAAGGGCGTAAATATATTTGTGTAAACGAAACTGTTGAGCAATCTGCCGTCTGACGTCGAGCAGTCGTGGATTAGTCGTATGCCGTCCTCATCCTGCGGAACCGCAGAGATTGTTGGTTCCTGCTGTACAATTCTGCAGCGGCCCTAGCGACACTTCCTCCCTCATTTCTGGCTTCCCTTTATCTCTACATTTGCTCTCCGCAGCGCGGCGCACAGCTGTACTGTTCCTACTTTTGAATTGAGGCCGGAAGTGGGCTAGAGGCGGCGCGGTGGTGTTGGTGATGGATATATTCCGGATGCTTGTCCAAGCAAATGCTGCAAGCGCGTATGAATCTGCAGTGAATCAGCCCTTGCGACCTGTCTTGGTTTTACGGGCTATGTGTCTATGCCGAGGTGTATGGATTGTTTACCTGAAAGCAGGCTGCGCGAAGACGCAGACACCCGACAAGTAGCGGCACTGCACGAGGCTGGTGTGGACCTGCTGTGTGTATTTATAGTCATATTTCATGCAGCGAGAGAGAGGATAGCGCTGGCACATGTCCGCGAATTTCACCGGTTATACAGGTTGTACAGGTTTCTCACTTCAAGTGACTCGAGCCGACCCGGAGCACCTCGTATATGCGGTAGTGCCCTATCACCCGCTGCTGCCACGGTGCCACGGTGCTTCTTGGCCCCGGGGTTCGAGAAGACCAGTTTCGAGTCTCCGTGCTCGGGCAGCACTGTGTTCTCACCCCGACCCCCGAGGAACGAATTACACAACGGAGAAGTTTATTGTTTCATGGCGTTTTTTCTTTTCGTGAAAATGTCACAGCGCCATAATAATGAAAACGTCATAAAGACACACATTTGAAAACGTCCTAAAGGCATACCACTCCCTCCATCCCCACCCCCTTACCCATACTTTTTCTTACACCTTTACTTTTAATTTCATACCAGACCTTTCACCATTCCGTATAATACATTAATTTCTTAAAGGGTATTTAACACAACTCTAAGAATGTGAAATATCTGGGTGAAATCATGGAAAACAGCTTACTGAGATTTGAGGCTATCATTCTGAGTGTGACTTTATCTGAATTTAACCAAATAAAGAAAAACCTTTTATTCGTTTTTTTTTTTTTTTCATTTGTCGCTGTCATTGTTGACATTGGCCATTAGACTTGTGTCTGGCGTGAACTCGATAGGTGTAATATGTTACGACGCGTGGGCGGTCCCTTGAGTTATGTTTCATAGTGACGTCACAGTGGGACATGGAATCTTATGAAAACGTGAAGCAAATCTTGAACTTGATACTGACCTTATTACGTTACCGCTATTGAAACAAGAGCGTAGGAAGAACATCAACAAAGATAATTAATTCTCAAAGGCTAAAGCACCACATCATTGAGGATTCTATTTACATGAAATATAGAATTATTTTTTATTTTGTTGCTGTTGTTGTTGTTGGCGGTGGTGGTGGTGTTGGTGATGTTGGTGGTGTTGGTGGTGATGGTGGTGGTGGTGGTGGTGAAAATGACCACTAATTGAGCAAAACATTGTTAGGAAAAAATCATGGGAAAAATCATGTTTAAGGGCACACAAATTAATCATGAATACAGATGCACATCGGCTTCTTAATAACGGTGCGTAGCTAGCATATTTCACAATCTGGAGTTTGGAATGCTATCAGTGTCTTTCCCGTAAAGGATTAGTTTTGATTTCGCTAAAAATTATTGAAAAAAAACGTAACTTACCTTTCAGATTTGTTTTTAAAAAAATATAATATTTATTTATTTTCTTTAAAAAATATGCAACTTACGTAACAATAAAAACTCATTGCCCAATTTATTTTTTTTAAATAAAATTTATATTTAATTAAATTTTTCAAAGGAATGCCCAAATAATATCATCAAATGATTTGAAAGTGTTATAATTAAAAATTGTTAAAACTAATAAATATTAAAATATTAAATCTAATAAAAACAGCGACAATAATATGTTTCTAGGCACACACTTTTTATTTATGTATTCATTTATTGGTGAATTCAAATAACTAACTTGTTTCTGTAAAAAAAAAAAACCCAAAAAACACAGTTTCGAGTTCTCGTTAGTAATAATTGCTACATTTTTCTTTGCAGTCAGTCTGTTACTTTTTTTTTATTTGTATATTTTTCTGTGGAACAGTGCCTTTAGGGATTGGGGGGGGGGGGAAGGGGGAGGAGAGGAACATTTTTGTCATGTCTCCTTAGAAGAAAGAAATCCTAAGGTTTGTAATATTTTGACAAATGGAGTAATGCGGCATGTCTGCGGGCAGAATAGCTCGTAATTACGTGATATAGGGAGTCAGGAACAAATAAGGTAAAAGGTTAATACATTCATATCACAACAACAGTAACACAAAATGAATAACGGAGGTGAGATAGAAGTCTTGCAACAACAAAACCAAGGTTATAAGATGCCAGGGTGAAGACAAATAGAAGCCAGCGGTCAAAGTTGATAGAAATTTTGTTAGAAGGTTAAGTGGTAAATGGTCGGAACTTAATGGCTAAAAATTAATTAATGGAATTTCAAGTTTTTTTTCTTTAGGTTTAAAGAAGAGTGTAGAACGCATGTTGCTACAATCATTGAACTATGCAAGATTGTAACTCCTTCTCCTCTTTTTTTTTCACACATAGTGAGATATATGCTTCCCACTCCCCCCCCCCCCCACCCACACCCTCCAGTCTGCCCCCCCTGCCCCCACCCAGGCTCACCGCGCTCTTTTACCCCAAAAGAGTTTTAAGCGAAACCTACTCAACTAACAAAAAAAAACAGCCCGCCCACACCCAGTAATAAAAACACAATGTAAAAAAATAAAAAGACTAAATTGTCTAAAAATAGCTTTAATATTGAATAGTTTTAAAACTGAATTGTGATAGGACATGTTAAAGCTGGAGAAAAATTAATCTGCCCATCTGAACGGGGTGTATTGTGAAATACAATAATGCTGCCGTGACACCCTAGACGTCATAATGGAATTCCGGCTTCTCGGCAACACGTGAATTTCTTGCACGTGGACTTCCTGTACTGCACCACCAGCTATATCTATTCTCAACAGGCAATAAGAGAAAACTTAACGTGTAGGTGTGTGTGCATATGACATGAATCAACAATGCAATATCACGCTAAAAACACCAAAATTAAAATCAGGTAGTGGCCTCAGTGATGTCCTCTTTTTTTAATTAAATAAAGTTTGTTTATTGTCGTTTAAAAGCGCTCGCAGGCGTATATGCGTTATGGCAAGTGTCATTATCCAAGAAGTAAAAAAGAGCGAAATTTTCCCTGACTTGTAATATGTTGAAAGAACCCTCTGAACTCGGGCTGTGATTCGCAAAAAGTTTCGGCACCCTATGCTTCTCGACAGAGAATCCACGAACTCCACGAAGACATCTTGTCTCCATTTCTCCATGTCGCTTCATTTCTCGCTCATTTCCCAAGTGTCTAACCTCGACGGAGGTATTGCGATATCCTTTTTATTTATTTATTTATTTTTTGGACGCTTTATTCATTAATTGAAGTATGCAGCTTAGGGAGTAGCACCAGCTGCCCACCTTCATCTCCCTCATAATCCGTACACAGGCATATGTATGTCATGATTTTTATTTTGACCCTGCATACAGTCAAAGGCTCTTTTTTTACAATCATTGTTTTTACGGAAAAGAGAAAAACCCCTTGATTTCTTGTAAATTAGAATAAACAAATTTTCTGAAAAAAAATGGGGGCTTAAAAACTATTTTTGGCAAAATGAGAGACAGGAGATAGAAAGGCAACAATTCAACCTTCTAGATACAGCAGCATGTTAATATATAAAACATGAAAATAACGCAAGAAATAACCTGAAAAAAATAACCAAATTGAACAACTTAAATCAATGGCTCAAAAATATAACACATCCCTTAGAACCGAAATCCCCCCTCCCCCCCCCCCCCAAAGCATCACAAGAATATACAATTTTGGGTGCAAGTAAATATCTTTAATAACCAAAACCTTTTGTAAGCCCTCTCACGCCCTCCGCCAACCCAATTTCTCCTGAAAAAAAGCCACTATCTACATTAAATGTCATTGAAAAGTGGCAACGTGTGGGCGATGAAAAGATGAAAATTGCAGTCTGTGAAAATGCCATTAGATGGTATGCCAAGAATGCTCTGATAGTTCAGGAACACAATTATTAGTTCAAACATTTCTACCCCCAGCATGCACACACGGACGATTGTAGGACCAAATCGCCCCCAACTTTGCAAAGTAGGACTAAACCGCTCTTAGGACCAAACCGCCCCAGCAACCACTGTAAGATAATATGACCGAAAATAAAAAAAAAGTATTCCTGCTTTATCCAATATATATATATATATATATATATATATATATATATATATATATATATATATATATATATATATATATATATATATATATATATATATATATATATATATATATATATATATATATATATATATCAATAAACTAAGAATACTGCATGGGCAGTTTAGTTCGGGAGCGACTGGGTTTCTGGAGCCATGTTAGTTCTACTTTGCAAAATTGCGGGCGGTTTAGTCCTGGGGTAGTTTGGTCCTGGTGTGGTTTGGTCCGTTTCACCACAAGAACACATGCCCACTGGTTAAATGGCGTGTCCACAACTCTCTTTTTTTAATGACCCTTAAAGAAGTAGTGTCAGATTTAAAAAAATACCCCCTTTTTTCCAAACGCTCCCACTTCTGCAAATATGACCTCTCCCTTCCCCTCTCCTCCCCCACCCCCCTCCCCCACCCCCCTCTCCGCCATAAACTCGGAGTGCTAATTTAAATTAGAATGTACTCCCTTGCTCATGCTGAAATAATCATAAATTGTCTCAGAAACGTTAAGATGTTAAAAAAAAAACACAAAAAAAACAATTGAACGGCCATTAACATTGCTGAAAAAAACTGCTGCGTTGCTTAATGTAATGTTAAAACGTTTCTCCCGCAAGAAAGACATTGTCAAAGAGACTAAAATAGACGTCCCCCTCCCCTCTTATTCACTTATGACGCCTAGGGGATATCATACTGAAGAAACAATGCCTTAAAATACAAATTACCATCACACTGCAGATTCAGGCACATGGTCACGGCGACAGTTGTTTTTTTCTTAAATTTACGAACAGATTGCGGATAAATGATTGAGGATAAATGATTGAGGATAAATGATTGAGGATAAATGATTGAGGATAAATGATGTCAGTTACAGGGCGTCAAGGAAAATCCGGTGTACATACATCATGGGTGGCCCTTTTACCCAGCAAACATTAAGACGTCAGAATGACGTCGGGTCGACGTCATGACCCGACGTTTCCGACGTCGAACTGACGTGCCGGTTTTGGTTGTATATGAAATGGAACCGACGTCGGGTTTTCAACGTCAGAATGACGTCGGGTTCCGACCTAAATCCGACGTCGGAATGAAGTCGGTTTTAGGTTGTATATGAAATGGGAACCGGCGTCGGATTCCGACCTGAAACTGACGAGTTATATAATTAATAGATAACTAATCATTCAACAGTTGTTGTGAAATACATACGAAAGCATTTTCCATGTAAATTTTTACAATCTAAGAAGAAAAATACCGACGCGCCATCAAAATTCTAAAATTTTCACGTAAAAATTACGTTTTTTCTTCCTCTTTTTCAAAATGACTTCCATTTCCGGTGAGCGATAATAATGTTCATCGCTTTTTGGTCGTTTTTGCAACGTCGGAATGACGTAAGAAATCTGACGTCGCGTCGACGTCGGAATAATGTCGGGTTATGGGGAAATAAGTCAGAATATGGTTGTGAAATCGTTGCGACCAAAATCCAACCTTTTTTTTTTTCAACCAAAAAAGACGTCGGTTGTTTGCTGGGTAGTGTAAACGAAAAAAATCCTGAAAAATCTCGAGTGTTAATAAACTAAATAAAACAATTGTTAATTCGTGTCTTTTGAATGTGAAGAAAATTACTTTAAATAACGAATTGCAGTGAATTGGGAATATTGCTATGACAACGGGGTAGTTTTATCCTGTAGACCAATCAGAAGCTTTTATAGTCACACCTGTAATATGTTTATCTAGGATACACTGCATTGCTACTGCCATAATTAACACTTAACAAGTCTTTGACTTGATCAAGGCTTATATGAATTTGTTCGGGCAGCCGTTGGTGCTTTTTTTTCTTTTCTTGACAGTAAAAATTCATTTTCTTGTCTCAGAAAAAGTGCTATATAATATATCATTGTATTACAGACCATACGGCTCGTAAAAAAACTTCATGTTGTTCAAGAAATAATAAGCCGTTCAAAGAAATATTTTCTGGTTCGACTATTGCATTTTTTTAAAAGTTTATTTAATGTGCATTATATTTAAGGAACCATGGTGATATCCCTTAAGGGTGGGGAAAGGGGGAAGGGGAGGTGACAGAGGGTTGACACAGAGGTATAAGGATCAGCTTATAGGACCAATCGAGTGCTGCGCACATAAAGTATAATTAGCCATAATCACGACCATGCCCCCTAAGTCTCGGGGAGGGAGGGGGGAAGAGGGGGGGAAGAGGGGGCACAGCTTGGGGGGAGGGGAGGGGGGAACAGCGTGGCGTTTGTTATGGAGAGAAAATGAAGACAATTAGGGGAACGAAGGCGGAAAACAGGGCCAAGGGTTTAACTCTGGCAAACGTAGACTTATTTCCGGGTTGATCTTGTTCCAGGGTCTGCTTAAAATGGCAGTGAGTTGGAAAAGGGCTGTTAAATAACAGGTAATTTTTTTTGTTGTTTTTGTTTTTTTTTTTTTTTTTAATTGACGTTATTATCTATATGATCCAAATTTAAACAACTTGTTATCCTTTATTTTATCTCAAGAATACTTAGAACATTTTAATACAGGAAATGAATCGGCAAAAAGTAAATTAAAATAAATAAATAATAATAATCTCAATTTTCGACGGCAAAGCATAATTTCAAAAGTTTTATTCTCTTTTGACAAAGGTTGAAAGCACTTATCCTCATCTAATCAGACATCTGATGAATACACTTGTTTTTATTTCAATTTAAATTTCAAAAACAACTTGAAAATAACTTTTGCTGGAAAATTTTGACTTTCGAAGTAAGTCAGCCTAATTAGCAACGCTGCGAGCACTTGTAACCATTGGTGACCACCGGATATCCCACTGGCTCATAAGAGTGTACTTGTTGCCTGGTCATTGGCCATACGTCGTTGCTACGGCCTTGCATACATAAAACAGATTAATCGCGAATTGAATAAAATTGCGAAGAAATCCACCAGTAGAAAGTCCAAACTTGCCCTCTCGATATTCTACCCAAAATGGCGCATTTATTTACGTAGATGTCATTGTTTCCTAAATTTTGGTTCCTATTTGCACATGTTTACCCTAAAAATAAGTTCCACACATAAAGATAAAATAACAGCAGACGAAATTTACCATGAATGGCATTTCCAGCAATTTTAAACAAAGCAAAAAGGACTGCTTTTTTTTTCTTTTTTTTTTTTTTTTGGAATTACATAAGGCTGGCATCCAACCATTAACTCACGACATTATTAACGCAACACTGGATTGAGTGTTCTGCGACACCCACGTGACACGTGACACGTGACACGCGGTGGGACCGGATCACTTATTAAAAGTCACAGATACTCATTGGCGTAGCCACGTTTTTACAACTGAGGGGGGGGGGGGGGAGGGAGGGAGGGGACAAACTTTCGTAACAGAGAGGAGACCGAAGGATACTATGGCCCCCACTCTGAAAAGTGGGAGGGCTGAGCCACCCCCCCCCCCGGCCCCCCTCCCCGGCGGCTACGCCTATCATAGTTTTCAAAACAAACTGTTACATGGTCCAGTGTCCCTTTTATTTGCAAATGGAGTCGAAAGAGGTCGCGATGTTGAACGAAACTACAGATTTTTAAGGTAAAAAGAATGTTTATGCTTATAGGGTATATTTGGAGATGTCTCGCATTTTCCAAAACGTTTTATTGACCTGTCTCTTTCGACTCCATTTGCAAATAAAAGGGACACTGGACCATGTAACAGTTAGTTTTGTACATTATGATAGGCGTAGCCGCCGGGGAGGGGGCCGGGGGGTGGCTCAGCCCTCCCACTTTTCAGAGTGGGGGCCATAGTATCCTTTGGCCTCCCCTCTGTTACGAAAGTTTGTCCCCCCCCCCCACCTCAGTTGTAAAAACGTGGCTACGCCAATGACTATGTCTCAGTCATATTTGTTAAACAGAGTGAAAGACCAAGAGTGTGTTTGTTAGTTAAGAGATTACAAGAAAAGCTGTTGGGTTATGCTGAAATACAGGTGCCCAAGAGGAATAAAACAGCCGACATCATCTTGAGTTCCAATATCCTTTTCAATCAAAAATCGACGTAGAATTGACGTCGGAATCCGACGTAATGCTGACGTTGAAAATCCGACGTCGGTTCCATTTCATATACAACCAAAACCGGCACGTCAATCCGACGTCAAAAACGTTGGGTCACGACGTCAACCCGACGTCATTCTGACATTAAAATGTTTGCTGGGTGGTTGGAGCTCCAGGGTCCCTGTACATGTCGTCCTTTCAATATTCCATTTCAAATACAAAATGGAAAATGGAAAATCGACTTGCTTTTCCATTTTCAATTTAAAACGGATATTGAAAAACAACAATAACCAATTTCAAATTTCCATATTTCGTCCAAAGTGAAAAACTGGGTGGCACTGCAGTTGCTGCTGGTAAGCGACATGAACAATCATAAGTGCTATGATGCAAGTTCGTCGGTTCCGATTCAGAATATGAGCATAAATCCCTAAATGGCTGTTTGATAACTGAAATAGAAATTCAGATATAAATCATGAAATTACTTACATTTAACTCTTTCCGTTTTAGAAAAAAATAACATTCGAACTCAATATGAGCAACATTCACATACTGTTGTCATCAAAACATTACATTCCTTTTTAAATGAAAAGGTAGTATTTTTGCTTTGTTATTCAATTCTAAATTCAGGAAAAATCCTCTTTATTGCATTTTAACCTCTTCAAGTCATGCATTTTGATGCATAAACGTTTTCAAGATCAGGTGTTTTGATTACACGTTCCTTGTAAGGTCATAACATGACATTTCAATGCGTTTCGACGTCATAAGATTCACATCATTATGTAAAAATTCCGCAGTTGGGCCTTTTTTCTGTTAAACTTGCTCAATGTCAAAACAAAAAGTTACATAAATTGAGAGATAAAAATAGCCACAAAAAAAGAAGAAATCCTTTGCACTCTTCACTTCAGTATTTCTTCAAAATCAAGGATAGCTGTTTAGGATTAACGTCAAATTCAATTTTAATATTTTTTGACGGTTGGTGGGGGGCAGGGTAGGTGCTAATGTACTAAAGACACGAAAACTGTCCCAAAACATATTTCTTATGTTCAAATTTTTAGTCAGAACCGACGGAACTCGAATTATACCACGTGTGTTTATGTTTGTCGTTTATACCAACGACTGCAGCACCACGCAACTTTTCAGTTTTCATTTTGGACAAAATATGGAAATCTGAAATGGCTGTTTCGTGTTTTTCAATTTCCATTTCAACCTAAAAGTGGTAAATCGAGTCGATTTTCCATTTTCCATTTTGCCTTTGAAATGAGATATGGAACGGATGAAATGTACACGGACCGTCCAGGCAGTGTGGACTATTTTTGACCAAGCTAACATACTTACTGAGATCCAGATATGTACAGTTTCATTTAGACAACTCTACGGCAGTACCTTACAAGTATAAGCAAGGTACCAGATTTAACTCACCCAATAGGCCAGCATATTCTACGATTTGGCTCCAGAGGAAGAGGCTTATTTATCACGTCGCTTACGTTACTTAGCAGGTCATTTGAACGTGTTAGCAGACCTTGCATCCAGTAACGGCCACGTATTATTTACATTTTCTTCTTTCTCTATTATTTTTGTATTCTTTTTCATTTTTTTCTATGTTCTCATTGCAAAAAATAATAAAAAGTTTCAATAAAAAAAAAAGTGACGGCCAGCTCATACACACAGAGAGGTGTCTGCGAATCCATGGACGGCCAGATCATACACAGAGTGGTGTCTGTGTTGATTTGTTTAATTATTATTATTATTATTATTATTATTATACGTAATTCTTATAACGCGCTTTATATAATTAAATCTCTAAGCGCTTACAAACGTAGATACATAAGCATGAATACACATAGTCTAAGAAAATTAAAAAAATACTTATAAAAACAACAACAGTAAATAGCAACTAATAATACTGACTGAACAAATAGGTATTAAAAGTCTTCTGAAACATAAAATAGAAGTAGAACTTTTAATATGAATCGGAAGATCATTCCACAGCTTCGGCGCAAACACTTCGAATGATTTGTCTCCCATTTTAGAACTATATCTTAGAATGACTAGTTGCAAATGACTAGACGATCTCAGGGTACGACCTGGTTGATAAGGAACTAACAAATCAACTAGATAAGCAGGGCCATTTCCTGTTAAACATTTGAAACAGAGTACTAAAATTTTAAAAATGACTCTAGTGTCAATTGGCAACCAATGCAGCTCCCTAAGTACAGGGGTTATATGACCCCGTCTGTCTACTTTTGCAATGAGCCTAGCGGCAGAATTTTGGACAAGCTGTAACTTCTTAATCAGGGTTTTAATAGATCCATCTCAATGCTAGACCTGTTTGCGATCTTGATGACAACCAAGCTAGCCAGGTATGTACCCTCAAGACCAGATTCTCAGGCTTGTTAGATCGGCGCACTGATTTGTGATTGGCCACGAGACGAAGTATTTTATGCGTTCCCTTTCCCAATCTATCTTTCCAAGGGTAATACAGTGGATTCTTTCACTCAAGCACAAATACTTGCTCCTGATGGCCCCTTAGTTACCGGAGGCACTTTGGTTAACTCTTCTAATCAAGTGCTTTACCAAGACCAAACCCCTCGGAGAATACTTTAACACCTAGAAATCGCGTCCCAGATTCATTGGGCGTATGTCCATCCAAAATCGTCCCTCTTGCTGGACCTACAGTGCGGTAGCTGACCTTACCTCCTTAGAAAAACAAGGTTTCTGCTACAAAAAAGTGACTGAAAGGATGGTAAATAGCCATACAAGTTTCAGGGCTAGGGTATATCGGTGACCGTGGAATGAGTTTGCCGGTTGATGTGCTACCTCTGTTAGAGCCATCCCAAGCTATCCCAGCAGTAGTTGCAGACTTATTGATCCATCTCTTTATGACAGAACGTCTGAAGATAGGTTTAATTGAGGGCTGCCGAGTTGCCATTGGTTATAAACTGAAGACCCTCAACGGGAACGTCCCATTGGAACATCCTGATCTTTCTATGTTGTTTAGACATTTCCAAACTATGGGCCCTGGAGTCAGTCTCATACCAAGCTCTGCCCTGGTCAATCACTGCGTACTCTTTAGTTGGTCTGTGAACGCGTTGCAGAGCGTCACTTGGTCTTATACGATTGCCTTATGGGATGTGACTTCTCTGTTCAGCACACAGACTGATTGTGTTGTGATTTAGTTTTGCTCTTTGGTTTAATTTTGATGCTTTGAAGCCAAGTCCGGTTGTCTAGTCTGTGTTCTGGTGCCAGTTGTTTTTAGTTAGTTCTTCCGTGTGCAAGAGTTGTTAACCAACTAGATTACATTATACATTACATTATTCATCATATTGTGAAAAGGACTGATGTCTAACATGCAGTTTTGTTCACCCGAGTGATTGAATGTTACAATAGGAGTCACTGATTATTGACATGTTTTGACACAATGTAACCCGCTAAGGGTCGGTCGTGTCGTTAAACAAATCATATAAATAATTAACTGCTACAATAGGCGAAGCCAAGGGATGGAATGTTACATTCCAGCCCGAGGGTGAACAAAACTATATGTTACACACCAGTTCATTTCACAGTTTTTTGTACTTTATAATGCTTGTTAAAAACAAAATATTTTCGCACTTGAACATATTTAGAAGTTTTATTTTATAACTAAAATAGAATCTACAACAAGACAACAGTGACGCTCTTAGCGGCAGTAACTACAACAAGACAAAATTGACACCCTTAGCGACAGTAACTACAGCAAGACAACAGTGACGCTCTTAACAACGGCCTGTTTCATTAGATAGGCATAAAACCTGCTTAGCATCTCACACATTTCATTTGGTGCACACATTTTCAATATCAATGTCCATTTCAAAATGAGTAACAAAATCTATATGCACATTTTATCGCTCTCTTTGTTGATTCTGAATCTTTTTTTCCCATGATTTGTTTGTCTATTTCGAAGTCACTGTTCTCTAAAAACTGTTTCTTTGGCCTGGTTGGTGGAAAGTCGTGATCTGTGGAATTCTCCAACGGCATTTCCATTCTAATATCCACCAAAATATCGGCTCATGCGTCGAACAACATGTCTTATTTTCATTTTGTTTTTATTCAAGCAGATAAAAACTCCTTCGACCACACTACTTTACACGGGATCAGGTATTTCATTTACCTTTTACTTTGCTTTACTACTTTTTACTTTACAAAACTAACGGATTCTATTTAGGACAACAACAGAAGTATCATTTGCAACAAAAAAAACATGCGTTGGTCATTATATGTCATTATGTTTATTATCTATCAAAACATTCCGAGAAATTAATACCACTAGTGAATGGATTATTCCAGCGTAAATAAAGCACTGAGATGAAATACATAACAGTGCTGTTAACTATGTGATAGTCAGATTTGTCAAAAGCCTCTCAACCAGTCAGAAAGGAACATGTTATTTGTTCCCTACAGGGAATATATACGATCGACTGTGTGTCTGTCGGTCTGTCGGTCGGTCTGTCATCAAGAGCTTGCTAACACAATAACTGAAAAACCCCTCCAAGGATTTTAATGAAACTTGTATGTAGCTTCTATGGGAACAAACTCAGATCGGTATTGTAAATGGGCCAGGTTCGTCCAAGGAAAATGGACTTAGAAAATTTCAGCTCTTGCTTGACTGTTGATGGCCGTATTTAACTGATGGGGGCATGTGGGGAATATGTGAGCTATGCAACCTGCTCTAGTTTGCAAATGCAACAATGAAGCTGATTGGGCACATTGAAACACGTGAACTTGATATCGTTGTTGGTTTATTTCTTCCTTCTTTATTTTCTCTCCAGTCATGGAAAGTTCTTTTATGAGTAAAAGTAGAGTTCTTGGAAAACTTAAGTCGGTTTGGCTCTCAACGCATTTTACCCCTGCTCCGGTTTCTGATACCGAATAAAATGGGAGATATGTGAATTCAGAGCTTTTGCGAAATAAAACTGACTTTTTATTTTTGTAAAACGCTGTTTTTCAAGAAAAAGCGTAATTTGCGTTCTCTACTTTTATCCACCCACTTAACCTGGGTGTAATTGTTACCTGGAAGTGACACCGGAATTGGCCTAGGTACTAGGGTACGGCGATTCTGGTTGGCTCTGATCTGGGCCGGTACTATTCGAACCTCAATGACAAAATTTTGTTTATGATTACTTTTAGGGTTACATGAGGAACCCGTATAAAACTCGAAAACGCTAGTTCTGTTTTTGCTCATAAAAGAGCATTTTGCAAAAATAAAACGTCAGTTATTTTTGGCAAACTGCCAAAAAAATAATAGCTCCATCCATTTAATCAAAATCTTATGAAGATAAAATCACGACAGGGTTCTTCAACGTTTTAAGAAAATTAGTTTTCGGTCAATATTTCCGCTGATATTTGGCGAATCGGCAAAAACATAACAGCCAGCTGGACACTTAAGCTCCCTTCCTTCAATCAAAATATAACACTTATCAATAAGTTCCCAGAAGGAGATAGGTTTTAAGAAACCTGGATTTGGGCACTATTTTCGCCAAGTAATAGTAAGATTCAACTACATTATATGTCAGTAAGACTATATCCAAAGCCCAGGCTTAGATTTTTAATTATTTTTTCGTTAATATTTGCGCCAATTTTCGGGAAATTGCAAAACAAGTAATTACTAATAAGAAAAGACTAACACTTATTCTCTCCAATGTTTCCACCAATTTTCTCTAGATCTTTAAGCAAAAGTAATAGCCAGGTAGCTACTGAAGTCTGCTACTTTTAACCAACATTTCAACAGAGTAATTTCCCTGGTGTCAGTTAAGATTTATTTTCTTTTTTCGCCAATTCTTCCTCTCTTTTTTGGTGAATTAAAATTATAATAATGGTAAGTCCATATATCTTGCGTCAGTTAAGATTTCAATAAGAAAACGTTTTTTTTCGTAAATATTTTCGACAATTTTTGGCGAACCACCACTAAATCAAAAATAATAGCCAGTTAAGTAATAGTGTCTACTTCTGTTATTAAAAATTTTAAGATAATATCCATAGCGTTAGTTAAGGTTTTAGTAAGAAACTTATTTTTCGCCAATATTTTTTTACGAATTACGAAAAAGGTAATAACCAGGTAAGTACCAATGACCGTTATCTTTAATCAAAATTTCATTTGAATGAGGCTATTTCTCCGGTGTCAGGTAAACATTTTCCTGGAAAAATTTAGTTTTTGTACCAGTTTTGGTACCAGTATGAATCACCAAGAAAATAATAACTAGGCAGGCAGTGATGTCTGCTAGTTTTACTTAACATTTCAAGACACTAAGGCTAATTTCCTTGGTGTAGGTAAAGATATGGCTAAAAAAATTTCGCCATTTTTTTGTGAATATGATAACTAGGGGGATACCTATGCCCTGCACCTTCCTTCAACAAATTAGGGCATTGCCATTAAATCCTAGGAGGAGATGCGTTTTCGGCCAATGTTCAGCCAATTTGTGGCAAATTGCCAAAAAAGTAAAAGCCATTTAAATATTAGTGTCCGCTATCATCAACCATAATTTCAACGCTAAAAACCCTATAAAAAAGATATCTTTTCAGCTTAAAAGCAGACACACGCACATTACGAAGATACGTTCAACGATAGCTAGCCCCTGCTTCTGCAGAAGGTCAGGTTAAACAAGGGAATACATTTTCTTTTTTTTTAATTTGCATTTTCACATTTTCATATGACGTACATAAGAAGGTTGTTTTCCTCATAATGAAATACAAAATGGCTCAAGAAGGTCATTTGGAAAAACTGTTGCTGTCGAGAGTGATTGAAAGAGTGAGTAAGTGAGTGAGTGAGTGAGTGAGTGAGTGAATGAGTGAATGAGTGAGTGAGAGACATCGGGCGGGGATGGGAGCTATTACAAAGTTGCATCGAATACTGGGCAAGTTCTTTATAATAAGTGAAACTTTCCTGTGACATTATGATAGTTTACGTTTTCATTATTGAAATAAACTTCTGTCAATTACAAAAAACTTTTTCTTATTGTTGAGTTGACTGTTGTTTTCATAAATGACCAATTCATTTACCTTAAAACAAAATACACACAAATTTCATACCTGCTGTTTCAAAAATCTAGTCCAGTTTTGAACACACTCTTGAAAGACTTGCCCATGTAAATTACGCATTGTTCTCGTGACACAAAATATTTTAGATGATGTTTTATATATTTGCAATCGAGTAATCCATTATTTGTTTTAAGTAAGTACAATTCATTATTATTCAGTCTTTCTGACATAAAACACGTCCAAATTTTAAGACAAAGCCAGAAAAAATCCTATGCTTGGCTCGTGAAGAAAACAGTCAACCCTAGGGGTTTTAGGGTCGCTACACGTAAAAGCAATTAGCAACGTTTCACGGTGGTACGTTACATTCCGGTTTATGGTTCTCCCTCAGTACCATTACGATTGTTAACTACATGAGTAATTTTGTCTCAGGTGCTTATTTACCAAAGAGAGAGAGAGAGAAAAGGTGAGTGGGGGGGGGGGGGGTCTCCATGAAGGTGATGGAGCTCCATAATCACAAGTCGCTTAAAGATAAAAAGGCCAGGGGGGAGCGTTGTGACGTTTCCCATAAAAATCGTCAGAGGTGGGTGAATTTTTGCTTAATAGCAGCCGCGGGGCTAAAGTATATGTTTGTTCCTGAAAAAGTACTTGTTGACTCAGCATTTTCCGTTTTTTTTTTCTCAGCATTTTAAATCTGTGGTTTTGTTATCTATATATTTATTTAATTTTATTTATTTATTTGTTTGTTTTGAAATAAAGAAATGCACCACTTTCCGCCTAGAGGACAATTATCGTGTTATCTAATTCCATTTATAAAAATTCTAACTACTGTAAAAGTAGAAATTTTCGCTAGAGGGTATCCTGCGAATACCCGTTCACCCCTCCCCCACGGGGGGAATTGAATAAAACAAACTCTTAGTGGTTTTTTTAACACATTTCACGCAAGAAAGTTTTACATTTATTGTGTGCGCGCTAATGCAACAACTTCTTTTGATTTTCAATTAAATGATTAATTATATAAAGGTGAAAATGATAGTACCACCTCGTAAATGGGACCATCTCACAAATTGGACCACTTGACCAATTGCTCAATAATGAGTAGCGCTGCAAGTAACCAAAGTAAGCATTTAACGAGATGCTGCCTAGTATAAGAAGAAAAACAGAAGACTTATATCCTGTTAATAACAGTTAATATAATATTTCAAAGCTTCTATTTAAGGCACTTAAATAACTTTATAGTGAATATGATACGTACACCATGAACAACAGAAAAGGGTATTTGTGTTACAGAATAAGCTTAATCACAGTTCCGCGATAATCTTGTCTGTATGGGTGAAGTTATGAACTCCACCAGAAATGTAGGTCAGCTGGGTAATTTTTTCTTTTTGTATACTTCATATAGGAAAGCTTGCAAAAGATACCGACATTCAAATACTGCGAAATTCATGAACAAGTGACAGGAAAATGAATACCATAAATAAAAATAGATAATAAATTATCTCGGAAAATACGAATGCTCTCAACATAGTCTTCCTTTGAAAATTGATTGTTTTTGGCGATCCGCCAAAAATTGGCCGAATGGGGGGAGGGCATTTTTTAATTTTTTGGTGCCTAATTTTCAAAATGCTTGTTGTCGAACAATTTTGAGCAGATTTTCTTTAACTTAAGCATAAATGTTCTGTCGGTAGGGCTCTCTTGAAATCTTCCTGTTTCTGGCAATCCGCCATTAATTGGCTAAAGGGGGCATTTTTTCAATTTATTGGCGTTTAATTTTGAAAATGCTTCTTCTCCTACAATTTTGATTGAATTCCTTTCAAGTGTGCAATAAGGCTGCTCTCTGGAAATGTCATTGATTGCCCAGTTGACCTTACCGGATTCTGAGAGTGTAACTTCTAAAAACTATTCAACCTACAGCAGTTGTTATAAAACAGGTGACCTCTGGGAGATCTATTTTAATGTATAAACACACAGTGAAACGGTTGTAAAAAGTTGTCGCCTCTTTTTTTAATGAGGTCTATTCTGCTGGAGTCCCGAGCGAATCTGCAATACAAAACAGTTTGATATACAACAGATCGAACTGTCGCAGATGTCGGCTGTCGGACAACAACGACCAACAACAACCGCCCCCGCGCCCCCCCCCCCAAACCCCAACCCTCTCCTCCTCCTCCTGCACCTACATACCTCCCTCGAAAACAGTCTTTAATGCATTGTAAATCAATCATTGATGTAGCTAAGCTGCAAATTGTACTGGAGCCTCACAATTAAGACTACTTCTTTTACCGTCGAACTGACCAATAAAATGGATCGGTCATCTTTTTGCCGGTTGATATTACTTCTGTTAGCAGTGCTTACAAGGGATAGTGCGAATTTTATTAATACGAACTGAGGAGACAACTATGGAACAGTTAATAAACCAGGACCTTGATACGAAGTCATTGCTAATTCTAATGATGTCAGGGGGGGGGGGGGGTGACTTGCGAATTAACATCACGAACTAGCTCTTTTTAAATAGCACATTTTTGCACGAAACAGCAAATTCTCTCGTTCGACCTAATAAACGGCTTGTTTTTTATGAGAAGCTTGTAAGCTTTAGGCGGCATCATTGGGTGAAAGTCACTAGATAAAAAAAACTGCTTTGCTTCTGATAAGAGTGAAAAATTCTTTTTACATTATAATGACTCCCGCAGAGTCTATCCGCCTTCTTTTATGAAGTATTGTGCAAAGCTGGCATACAGGAAAAAGGCGTTTCAGTATAACTGACTGCGACACAGAGTACTGGAATTTAACGAGAAAAAAAATCATATGTTGTCTTTAAAAAGGGTAAATTCACATCACGAATAGAAATAAAAAGACGGAAATAAGGAGAGAACATCTTGATTTTGTTAGTCATTAGTAAAACCCAGACGGTTCATTTGCTTGAGGTAAGACTCAGACCTGGTTCAGCCCTTGATAAGCGTTAGACCTGGATCAGCGTGAGACCCAGATCAGCCTCAGGCTACGATCAACCTCAGCGTCAGACCTGGCTCAGCCTCGGACCGTGATCAGACTCAGACCTTGATCACTTTCGGAGCTGAATCAGACTCAGACCTGGATCAGCCTCAGATCTTTATCACCCTCAGACCTGGATCAGCCTCAGACCTTGATCAGCTTCAGACCTTGATCAGCCTCAGACCTTGATCAGCTTCAGACCTTGATCAGCCTCAGATCTTTATCACCTTCAGACCTTGATCAGCCTCAGACCTTGATCAGTTTCAGACCTGGATCAGCCTCAGACCTGGATCAGCTTCAGACCTTGATCAGCCTCAGATCTTTATCACCTTCAGACCTGGATCAGCCTCAGATCTTGATCAGCTTCAGACCTTGATCAGCCTCAGATCTTTATCAGCCTCAGACCTTGATCACTTTCGGAGCTGAATCAGCCTCAGACCTGGATCAGCCTCAGACCTTGATCAGCTTCAGACCTTGATCACTTTCGGAGCTGAATCAGCCTCAGACCTGGACCAGCCTCAGATCTTTATCACCTTCAGACCTTGATCAGCTTCAGACCTTGATCAGCCTCAGACCTTGATCAGTTTCAGACCTTGATCAGCCTCAGATCTTTATCACCTTCAGACCTGGATCAGCCTCAGACCTTGATCAGCCTCAGATCTTTATCACCTTCAGACCTTGATCAGCCTCAGACCTTGATCAGTTTCAGACCTGGATCAGCCTCAGACCTTGATCAGCTTCAGACCTGGATCAGCCTCAGATCTTTATCACCTTCAGACCTTGATCAGCCTCAGACCTTGATCAGTTTCAGACCTGGATCAGCCTCAGACCTGGATCAGCTTCAGACCTTGATCAGCCTCAGATCTTTATCACCTTCAGACCTGGATCAGCCTCAGATCTTGATCAGCTTCAGACCTTGATCAGCCTCAGATCTTTATCAGCCTCAGACCTTGATCACTTTCGGAGCTGAATCAGCCTCAGACCTGGATCAGCCTCAGACCTTGATCAGCTTCAGACCTTGATCACTTTCGGAGCTGAATCAGCCTCAGACCTGGACCAGCCTCAGATCTTTATCACCTTCAGACCTTGATCAGCTTCAGACCTTGATCAGCCTCAGACCTTGATCAGCTTCAGACCTTGATCAGCCTCAGATCTTTATCACCTTCAGACCTGGATCAGCCTCAGACCTTGATCAGCCTCAGATCTTTATCACCTTCAGACCTTGATCAGCCTCAGACCTTGATCAGTTTCAGACCTGGATCAGCCTCAGACCTTGATCAGCTTCAGACCTTGATCAGCCTCAGATCTTTATCACCTTCAGACCTGGATCAGCCTCAGATCTTGATCAGCTTCAGACCTTGATCAGCTTCAGACCTTGATCAGCCTCAGACCTGAATCAGCCTCAGACCTGGATCAGCCTCAGATCTTTATCACCTTCAGACCTGGATCAGCCTCAGACCTTGATCAGCCTCAGACCTGGATCAGCCTCAGACTTTGATCAGCTTCAGACCCGGATCAGCCTCAGACCTTAATCAGCCTCAGACCTTGATCAGCCTCAGATCTTTATCACCTTCAGACCTGTCTGTATAAGCCTTTACTATGGAAGATTAAGAAAGGAAATTGCATACTTGCAGCATGCTACTTGTCCAAACATCTAAACGAACTTTTCTGTTGTGTTTTTAAGTGGCATAAGTAAAATAAGTAACTATTGAATTATTCTTTTATTAACGGAGTTCCGTTGCGCAATGCCAATTTAAAAAAAAAAAAGAATAAGGAGGGCTTCATAACGCAGATACCCATAAAAATAACAATAACAATTACCACAGCTTTTAAATCGATAATGTTGTCGCCGCACCCTCTAATAAAGAAAGAAGAGGGAGGAGAGTAAACAGCGGCGCTGAGAATTCACAACCGTTGCTTCAGGGCAACGACTGAATGTAGTCCCAAAATGCAACGCAACGTTGTCGTGGTGCGGCGATCAGCTGACCTACACAGGACACACACGAGTAAACACTTATGATCGTGTGATCTGACTAGCTGTACCGTTAATGGGAACAAAGGGCACCGTGAACCGAACACGTGATCGCACCACGGCGCAAGAAATTGAATTACGTAAACATTTAGGCGGTAGACAGATAACAAGGCTCAGTGAGCAAGAGTCTGATGAAAATGTACAGGTAAGGCATCTTAGACCTCTGCTTCTCAGAAGTCTTCCTAGACTGCTGTTGCATGTCCCTACATGCACGAAGTACTTCAGCAGCAACAATCGGTTGTGTATTCGTAGAAAACAGTACTTTATGAAGGTATTAGGCGAAACCCAGCAAACGAATACGTCAAAGCCACTCCAGTAGCTAAACGTAATAAGTGTGCGACGTGTGTGACGTCATTTGTCTTAACATCAGCCTTTTCTGAATTCTGCCATCAGAGTCTTTGCAGATAATATCTTCATAAGGGAAAATGTGGATAAATTAGCACTATAATTTCGCATGAAAGAAATAAATAGTCGCTGTTGAGAATTTTCACACTAAGTATTGGCCCGCTACACTGCAACGTGGATACGGGGCAGAGCGAAGCTGTATTTATATCAATTCCTCTATTAACACACCAAAGCTTCGAACAAACGTTGTTGAGAGATAAAGCTTAATGGTAGAATCTTCTAATGCGACGTAAAACCTTCTCCAAGACGCGTTTGCCCTCTAAGAAGGAAAACTGAAGGTCCGCGGATGCATCCGAAACAACTCGGGTGAACGTAACCTTAGTGGGGTAACTGAGACTGCCAGACTCCAGAGAACCCTCATTAATGTCCAACAAGCTAATCAAGCTACCTTCATCTCAAGAACATTGATGTGCAAGGGAATGAACCTGGTGTGAGGTAGTCGGAAGAATCAGACGGGACCACAAACCCACATCTGTGAGAACCCGAAGAGACAAACGAACACAATCATGTGGCGATCTGCCATGGCGCAGAACATGATTGATCACCCGTTGAATTTCACAAATGTAAGTTCTGCCCAGATGCAGTCTTTTCGGTGGCTACTAACATATCCAGTAGAGACTAGTGCATCGATAGCCTAGGATGATACGATAAATTTTTGAAATTCTGGCCTGGAATGGAAAAGATTTGGCTCGTGAGAAATCGAGAACGAGCCTAGAAACTCTATTGTCTGCACACGGACCAATTCTGACCTTTGAAGTTTATTAGGAGATAAAGCACTGCTTGGGTAAACGAATCAGCTGAGCTTCGATGCAATAATTGTTTAGGTTGGCTAACAACTAGTCGACCAGATATTTTAAAATGGGAAAGGCCTATGCATCTGCCCCACATATAGATTACTTTCATGACAGGAGTAAAGACACAGGGAGCCATGGACAGACCGAAAACTAGGGTGAGAAACCAAAACCCTATGTTGGTCTACCTAGAAGCAAAGCAATCGACGTGCTGACCGAAGTATGGGAATGTGAAGGTACGCTTCTGACAGGTCTACTGGAATTGCTCACATACCACATACAACAGAGTAGCTTTTATGACCTGATATGTGAAGTTATATTAGTTGATTTAACTGCGAGAGGTCTGTGACAAGACGCCACCATCTGATTTTGTTTTGTACAAAGAAAAGTCGACTGTTGAAACCATTTACGCCTTCTTTGAATCATTGACTATAATACACTTACATTTTCTGAAATTGGCTCGAAAGCAGTGATTAAAGCAAATTTGGAAGCCCTGACACAGGGCCTCTTGAATGGCAACATGTAATTCTATCCTAGCCACCTCACCAGCTTTATCCGACAAACAACTCTTGCCTGACTGCTCTTGCCTGACTATTCAAAAGTGCTTTACACTTGATTCACTCTCTATGATAGCCATTTTTACAGAAGAGTTAACAGCTTTGGGGGAGGTACACATTGTGTCTCCCCGGATACTTTGGTTGGCTGCTACTAAGTTTCAGGCAACGATGGTGGCGTCCTCTTTTACTCAGTTCTGGTTTCTTTGGACGCTGCGAGGGATTGGACCACACCAATGATCTCTTCCTGGTTGCTGAAGAGTGTACCGATTTCGGTCAAGACGTGGAAGCCCTGAGCATCAATGCATCTTGGGACTTGGCATTAGCTGGGTCAATGATTTCATGCAATAGCTCTGCAGAGAAAAGTTTGTAACGTCACTCAGGCAAAACGAAGACCACACATATCTTCCGGCGTGAGGCTGATGCGTGGCAGCGCCTTGTCCCTTCTGAGGATGATCAGAGAGCTCAGAAGGTGAGTCATGAGCCTAGAAATGTTCGACGTAGTCAGAAACTAAAATCTCTGTCAAAAAGTCAGCTCGCACCTGGTTGCACAAGTCTTTTCAAAAACTTGAAATGCTGCACCCTTAAAGGAAATAATGCGCATAATACGACAGTCCCTTTCTTCCAGCAGTACACCAAAGTCTTCTGTGACACTAGGTAACCAAGTCGATGATGCACTTCTATAATACGATAAGGCCTGTTCTTATAAGACGCCATCTGCTGCTTAGTGCAGGGTTTCCTTGATCTGGGGCACACGTGACAGGATAAGTCGCGACCGAGATCTCACATTGTGCAGATCTTTCATTACCTTCCAAGCACTGGCACTAGCATTGCACTAATATTGACAGTCAGAGAAAGTTATCCTTTACGTCCGGCTTAAATTGGACAGTGAAAGTAAGACCTATCTTGTCACTGCTCTGATGATATGTCATACACTTACTCAAGTATTGGAATATGATGTCTGCCTGCTAAAAATCTTCTATTTGTTGCGATTACTGCTCATTTACTGGCGAAAATTGTGTATGAATTGACGTCATTGGCGTAAAGTTACATGGGGCGACGCATCTGGAAATAGATTGTGTGTCAGTGACCGCAACAGATGCTCGACCACCACTACGGGTGATGTGTATTCTTACTCAAAATCATGTTTTAATGTGTCAGAATGAAGTTTTAGGGTTATTGTTAGGTGTTTCAGTGGCAACTTTTGCGAAGCCTGTTCTAAGGGCTACGAGGCGGGGTAAGGTTTCGTGTTTGTAACACAGGCAGTCCTCCTCAAAAACTTGACACGCTGCATCCTGGAAAGAAATAATGCGCATATTGCGCAGTCCCTTTCTTCTAGCAGTACACCGAAGTCTTGTGGCATATTAGGTGACCAAGGCGACGCACTTCTGTAATACGATAAGGCCTGGTCCTGTAAGACGCCATCCACAACCGGGTGCGGGGTTTCCTTGATCTGAAGCACACGTGACCGAGATCTTGCGTTGTGCAGATCTGTCATTTTCGCCCCAGTGGCATTAACATTGCACGGCGCTATTGAAAGTCAGAGAAAGTTATCCGTTACGTCCGGCTTAAACTGGGCAGTCAAAGTACGGTCTATCTTGTCTCTGATCTATGATGTGATATGCACTTAATCAGGTATTGGAAGATAATGTGGTAAAATGACTGTTAAAATCTATTTGTTCTGGATACTGCTCATTTGCTGGCGGAAATCGTGTGTGAACTGATCTCATTGACTTAAAGTCACATGGTGCGATGCGTCTGGATACAGGTTGTGTGTCAGTGACTTCAACTGGTGCTCGGCCATCGCAGGGGGTGACGAGGTTCGTCGCTGTGACCGTCGCATGAACTGACCGAGCGACCGCGTGTGACACCCCATCACTAGCATATTCCGACGTGAATTCGGAAGATGAAGCCGTGGATGCGGGATAGGACTCATCAACCGTGTCTTCCTGTTGGAGACCTCTTGGTTTATCAACTATGTCGCGTCCTAAGGGCTACGAGACGGTGTAAGGCTTCGTTATTGTAGCCTATGGCTGCGGGGAAAGGCGGACGGAAATACTATAAAGCTGTGTATTCTTACTCAAAATCATGTTTTAATGTGTCAGCATGAAGTTTTAGACTTATTGTTAGGTGTTTCAGCGGCAACTTTTGCGAAGCCTGTTCTAAGGGCTACGAGGCGGGGTAAGGTTTCGTGTTTGTAACACAGGCAGTCCTCCTCAAAAGCATGTTTTAATGTGTCAGAATGAAGTTTTAGGCTTAATGCTATTCGTTTCAGCGGCACTTTGGGAAGCCTGTTGTACAGTTGCCAAGTCAGGTACAGTCACAATAACCGGAGTCTGAACAACTGGCAATAGATCTAGATTAGTTAAGCCATTTTACAGAGCGACAATTAGGCAAATATCGTTTCGTAATCGTAGCAGTGTGTGCTAGTGATAACTATAGCCGATGTAGCAGGCTGTGGAGTCAGTCGGGGGATCACACTTTACACTTTTGATGCCCTTTTTATGATATAGGCTTGATGGAATGTGATCTGTTTCCACATTTGTCTCGGCCACAACGCATGGAGATGGGGAATAGAACACTTTTGATGTCGTTTTATGATATAGATTGAATGGAATGTGATCTGTATTTATTTTCAATCTCTTCCACTTTTTAGGTGCGATGCTCTGATGGACTATAATCTTTATACCCCCTTCCTCTGCATTTGTCTCACATGCTTTTTCTTGGCTTACTATCATTATGCGGTAAAATTGCCAAGCTAGAGTGACTGTCAGATATAGGGGACCGTCAGTGAGATTTTAAACATGAAGAGCTGCAGTGAAAATCACGCCAAATATAACCAGTAAATACTGAGACGCTGGATCAACGTTGGATGGACATCGCATCCGACTGTGGATCGGGTTTGGTTATTTATGGAAGTTGAAGGAGCCTTCAACTAACTTTCGACGTTGCATAGACTTCAATTATCCGACGCCTAAACAACGTTGCGCAAAAATTGTAAATGGAAGTCGAAACAACGTCTATCTCAACACGTTTATAGACATCAAAGACCGTTAATACAGAATCGCCGTCTAGACAGGGACAGTTATAGTGTGGTCACTCCCCCTCCCCCCATCCCACCCAGTCACAGTACCCTAAACCTCGGGTCATCCAAGAGCACAGGATAAGTATGAAGTCATTTTCCACAATTTTTTTCTCAACTAGGAGGAATAAAACTATTTCAGTATCATACCCTCTCGCTTTGGTCCATTTTCGAAGTGACCTGTCATGGCTACCAATATCGGTGAGCGATAACACAAGGAAGTAGTTGTGACTAGATGTCAGTACTTTCTTGAAATCTATCCAACGTCACACAGAAAACGTTCATTACATGTCGAAGAAAGTTCCGTTTTGGTTGCTAACAAACCAAACGTCTAAACAACGTTGCTTATCCCAGTCTATTCTATATTGTGAAGAAGTTAGCAAAACGCTGATCTATGGTCGCTATGGTCGCCATCAGTCGCAACCAAAACACAACCAGAGTTAATATTGTGGCTTACGACAAATCCTTTGCCATATATATATATATATATATATATATATATATATATATATATATATATATATATATATATATATATATATATATATATATATATATATATATATATATATATATAATGAGCTCTGAAAGCTAATTACTCACGCGTTATCCAAATCTATTGGGTGTTCAAAACCGTTTCGCCTTAACACACAGTAGTGTACAAGGTGCTGAAAGAGCTTTAAATTTCAGAAAAACTTCATACCCTTTTTGGAAATGTGCTAGTCACCCCAATTACTCACGCCTCATGAATTATGGTTGTTTTTTTTCTTAAAATGCCAGGTTTTTTCTATGTTTTATACCAAAAGTCAACCAACATCTGGTGACATTCCTTGGTATTTTAAGCCAATTGGAAACATGTACATTGGGGCTTTGTCTTAGCTCAGTAATTTTTCATAGCATAACGTTCATTAAAAGCTATGATATATTTTTAAGTCCCAATGTTCACTATTAACAAAATGGATAAGAAACGAGTGAAGAGTAGTGATAAAATATTCAGAAAAACTTCATACCCTTTTTGAAAATGTGCTAGTCATCCCAATTACTCACGCCTCATGAATTATGGTTGTTTTTTTTTCTTAAAATGCCAGGTTTTTTCTATGTTTTATACCAAAAGTCAACCAACATCTGGTGACATTCCGTGGTATTTTAAGCCAATTGGAAACATGTACATTGGGGCTTCGTCTTAGCTCAGTAATTTTTCATAGCATAACGTTCATTAAAAGCTATGATATATTTTTAAGTCCCAATGTTCACTATTTACAAAATGGATAAGAAACGAGTGAAGAGTAGTGATAAAATATTTATGTTTCAAATTACCTATATTTTGCAGCTGCGCCATGTGACCGAAAAGTAATCCAAATGGACGTTTTTGCTCCTCTTTGTGAAGGTTTCGTTTTCAGCTTTCCATTTTAACTTCAGAAATCAGTGTTTCATTATTAGTCACTTGATGAATAATGTGAGATCCTCTGTTTATATTACAATAAAACTGTTAACTTAAACTGAAAAAAAAATCATTTAATATCGCATCAGTACCAAGCGCATATGTGTCAGAAAATTTCCATGTCAGCAAGTGATCTCTCCAAAAAACTGATATTTATTTCTTAGCTCTCATTTTTCTCAGCTTTATTCTCATTTTCGTGGTCAGGTAGGGGTGGTTGATCCAGGGGGTTTATTTTAGGGGCTAAAAGCTAAATTCGTCAATAAAAAGAGCAGAAATAAGATTTTAAATATATATATTTAAGGTACATTGAGATGCTTTTAAGTTTAATGAGATTTTGCAATATGGCAGAGTGTGCAACAGATTCTGTTCAACAGAGAAGTTTTAAACTCAATTTTAGAACATGTATATTCTGACTCACTTTAGAGCTTATAGAAACCGAGGTTATTTAAATGCTATACATTTTAGGACAATCAAAATGCAATAAAATATAACTGTTTGAAGGTAAAGTCCTGAAAAGTGCGATTTATCGTTTGACGTTCAAAAGTAGTGCATGAAGGACAACAGCATATTGTTTGGGTAATTACATTAATTATTTAGGCGGTTCCCTTACCATTTTCAATACGAGAACAAAAGCACGGAGCAGAAGAAATTGTCAAGAGTATTTCGACAAAAATCATAAATAAGGACCTTGCGAAATGTTTGGTTTCCGGATTTTGGAGTTGTTTAAATTTTCAAATATTCAAGCGGTAAAGTTCGATAGGAATGTATATATGTATATATCAACTGACATTACTTTAGCTAAACTAAATTTTGAGTTTTTGTCGTTGGAAATGGTTCACAAATGATCGTAAGTAAGAGATAGATAATTGATAGCATGCAATGAAAACTTCGCAAAGTTGCATAGCACAGTATCCCTGAATAACTTCCAAAACCAAAATCGAATCTAGGTCAGTAACTTACACTACTGTCAAGACAGAATGACTCATATAGATCTGACAAGGAGCATTAGCCCGAAATATAAAACCTTAAATACGAACAACAGGCATAATGACAACAGGACTGCAAAAAGTCTCGTCGAATTGTCTATTTCCAATTGTGATGCTTTTAAAGGACTCACATTCGGATATCTGGGTCATGATTCTTTTTATTGCAACGTACTGGATATCTTTAAGCCTTACTGCTATCAATTTTTTTATTGCAATTTCCCGAACACTTCATTTTTTGCCACACGTTCTACCAGAGACCTGAAGAAAAAGTACAGCAAAATTTTGCTTAAATGGAAATACAAACTGGCCTGTTGAAACAATATCATCAGCTTTTAAATATTTTTCAATTCCATAAATGGAGTTCAACGGTATCATTCGTTCACCCATTCATTTCAAAGAGGAAGACTATGTATATATATATATATATATATTTGTCCAATTTATAGCTGTAAAAGTAAAAGTTTGACTATTATTTGGCCAATATATACCTGCTCTATTACCTCAGTATCGTCTGTAGTTTGCGTGAAGTGCGGATAAGTATAATTGCTCTGGAAAAGCATACTTGCCGTAGTTCAGTCAGGGCAAGAATATCTGCCTTAGAAAAAGCATACTTGTCCAAAATTTAGACTTGCGCTGTGGCATATATGTAATAGGAAAAATGATTCTGTGACATCAGAAAGTAATCTGTGGCGTTCACAAAGAGGTGTAAAAATTCGTCTAGACAGTACTGTATGGGAAACTTCACTTGCTGCAATAGACTTGGCACAGTCAATTGAAATAAGTCTACATAAAATGTTACATAGTTAAGGCCTTCATTAAATAAGTCCCTTCAGATTTCCCCAAGTATTCCAACAATGTAGGATGCTTCTTAATGAATGAATGTTAGTATAGCTGATGAAAGAATCAACTTGTTTTACACTTGTTTGCATATTTGTCAGAGCGTAAGAAAAATAAATGAAAGCATTTATAGTGAATTTTTTTATTTAAATGATTATATTCATTTGTGTTTTCTTTTTGGGTAGTTGGTAAGGGGGTGTCATTCTTTCACTGTCAGCATATGTAAAGTTATCCCAGCTGACCCAGATAATTTGACTTGGTCCACCTTGACCTGTATCGATTCCGTGATTTGATTGGTTGACACCCACGAGAGTGTTATGCTTAGAATGATGGACCGTATCTTGATTACAATGTCACGATGTGTATTTTTCCATATTGTCCGCGGTAGGGGTTATTTTTTTTATAATGCAATAGCATTTCACATTTGAGAATATCCCATAATTTTTTATGTAATATTCATAGTATTAATACCTTCACCTTTTTGTTTTCACTGCTTTGATGCTAGGTAGTTATCAAGTTTATCAATGTTAATATTCATATTTTCCATGTAATATTATATTCCAGGGATGGGGGTGGTATCCTGTGTGCTACGATGCGTGTCCAAAAACAACGCGGAGAAAGGGGGTAATTTTGAGGTCACACGCGGTCTGCGCGGCATCCAGTGTCGTTAAAAAAGGGGGTAATTTTAACTCAGTACTCTGCTTTACCCATAGAAAGGGGGATACTTTCAGAATTGCACTTTGGTTAAAATGGGAAGTACTAGTTCCAGCTAAGCATTCCGCTTTTAGGCGTCATTTTAAAAAGTCATTGATACGAATGGAGACTGGTTGGTACCTGAGTACTCCCTCCACCTTCTTTATTTATATTCCCGGCAAAGATGTTGGTCCAATGTACAGTGACACGTAACAGTGAGTTTTAAGGCTGCAGATTGCGTATAACTATTGTGTGCTATTTTACGATCCAAAGTATCGTGTTCTGTTAAACAGTATGAATGAACAGGGACATAAAAAGTAATTCTTGATAACAAAAAATAAGATAATGTCTATGCCGCATTTATCACGTAATGAACGATTGTGGGCGCTAGGTATGATCAGCTCGAACATTAAGTACACCTCGACAGTGACAGCGAATCTAACTAATCGGCACAGTGAACCTGGATCAGACGATGGTAAGCCGAGATCTGGGAATGAAACAGTGACCACACCCTAGAAGATTCGATTGGCCACATTTGCCAGAGCGCTTTATATCCTAGTAGTACAACAGCAGGTGAGACTGCAGGAAGGCTTGCTCTTTAAATTCATAGCCCTCCAGTGAGTCATTAACTGTGTGACCATAACTGAAGGCGCTGGAAGGCCCATTCTAACATTAAAATCACTTGTTTTGGATGTACCAATATCGAAACTGGAGGCAACGGCAATTCAATATTGCCGGTGTGACGATAAAGTGACGATGGGATTGATTGCAAAAGTGGCTATTAGGGTTCCACCACATGAGATCCTTTCAATTTCTATACTTTAAAATTGAATTATATCTCTCTAGTACGAATTAATCATATTTAGATTTACCAAAAAACAATATAAAAGCTGTTTTCTTCCAGGCATCGGGTTTTGTATTATTATAGTTTGCGGCAAATTCTGGCTGACGTTGCCAAAATGAAAAAAAAGTTAAGTCTAGTTTTTCCTCATAACAAACTTTCTCGGAACAGCGCAATCAGAATACGCCTGCTCTCATTACCGTCGACAGAGACAATGTTTCAAATTTAAAAAAAGAGTTGGATCACTTGAGACATTTCGCATGACACTTTTCGCTTTTCGCTCAGAAGGGACAAATGTCGTCTTAGTGAGGTTCTCTGGAAAGAGATCCGTACTCTATGAGTGACATTTTGTAGAACCGTACACAATGGAAACAACAAAGGAAACCTCTACGAAGAGGACACAACTCGTCCGAAGGAGATTTTCTGCGAAGAGAAGATATATCGTCAGGGTGGTGTCCTCTACGAAGGGGACACAAATCGCCTAAGGGGGGTTTTCTGCAAAGAGATGTGTCGTCAAGGTGGTGTCCTCTACGAAGGGGACACAAATCGCCTGAGTGGTGAAAGGCGATAGATACACAGATCTCCAGGAAATATTGTCTGTTACATGCAGACTGCGTTTTAGGTCATTTGGCTGCAGCTGCTGAGTAAGGACATGAGAGCTTTCTTGGTGGAGCTGCTGCTTAGCCTGCAATATAAACCAAGATAATTAATTCATTATCACCATTATCACAATTATTGTCACCTTATTGCTAAACTTGGCATTCACGTTTTGTTGACAGGTGAGGGTAAGTCTCTCCGGTACAAACAGACACCACGATCACGATCAGAATACTTCTCCACCACAAGTTCTACATCCGTGTGACGCCTGTTGCTGGATCTATGGGAATGTGAGAGGCTGAGGTTTGTAGGTTTGCATACACCCCGCCCCCTCCTCCCTCTCCCTCTCCCTTCTCCTAAAAAATTCCACATTTAAAGGCAATAACCTCGCATGCAATATAAGGCGGTAAATAAACCGAGTACCAGAGAAACTTGTTCCAACCGTGAGTGGTACAAGCATTATTGATACTTTATGAACGCGACACAGACAGACAGACATACATACAGATACACACAGACACGATCAGGCATGTCTGGACATGAGCAGGCATGTTTGGACATGATCACGCATGTCTGGAGTATCACGGAGCGATGTTTGGGGCACCACAAGGAATTATTCAAATCTTATAGGTTGGGGATGAGGGAAGGGGGAAGGGGCGGCAGTTAACGACATATCATAAGAAAAGAGTACAGAATCAGTCGCATGCTGGAGTAACGTTTATTATCTTTTATCTGGGACTTCGTAAATTCTATAATGGAGTTATAGAGGGTAATTAATTCTCGTAAAATCCGTAACATTTTTTGCCATAATTTTTAAGGTCAAGGTCAAATTGAGGTCATTTGTCACGAAGAATGGCTAGAAATAGCGCTCAATCCCTTGTATGAACACGTATACGGTGTCAGTAGGGAGTAACCTCGCGGTCTGAATCTCGACATTCAGGGTCAAGGTCTCGAAAAGCGTCAGACAAAGAATGAGCATTATCTCGAAAACGGTTAGAGATACTAAGCTGAGCTTATTTTCGATCCTGTGGACTTAAAAGACGTTATATAAGTCGTACTTCGGTGACCTTGACCTGCTCGGTCATGGTCAAGGTAAAAAACCGGAAGTTGCCAATTATCTCTTAAACGGTTAGAGACAGAGCATTTTTAGCTTAGTTTCGACACTTTGGGCCTAAAAAGACGTTATATAGTTGGTATCCCGGTGACCTTGACGTCCTCGGTAATGGTGAAAATCAAACACCGGAAGTTGACCATAGTCTTGAAATCGTTTAGTGCGAATTTTAACTGGTATGGATCATTTTTGCCTAGAGGTTGCATTATACGCATTATATCGATGACCTTCTCATTCAAGAGAAAAGTCCGGAAGCTGATAATTATCTCGAAACAGTTAAAGATTTGCTTTTGACCAGATATATTGTGCCTCTGGCTTTCTGCCATTGCAAAGTGGGTGCCATTTCGCGACGCTTAACGAAATTCGGTCTAGTTCTTTTGTGTGTTTTTGTGTGCGTGATTGTCTCGTGTTCGCGCACGTGACAGGCCCACAGTCTGATTTGCGTCAGTTGCCATGCTTATCTTTGATAGAATTTGTACTGTACTCAACGTCTAGAGCAATTTAGTTGCCTTTCCGTCTTTGAATTACTAAAAGGCTGGTTTCCAAGCGGATGAATGCAATTAGTGTCTGTAGTTAGTGTTATTAACCAGGCCAATCACGTAGATCATTTCAAGGAATAGAATTGAGAATGAGTTGCTAGGTGAGTATCCAGTAATCTCCTCTCTCCCCAGGGGAGAGGGGGGCGAGTGAAACGAGTACCCTTTGACGCTGGAGGCTCGCGGAAGAGGCTGGAAAGCACATCCACACAGGATCCGGGTCAGCACGGAAGCTTTTTCGATAAACCGCCATAAGAAAGACAATGTTAAGCATTGTCCATATTATAAGCACAGCATCCACAACTACATTTCTACACAGATAAGTTGAACTGAAAGATTAGCTTAAAAACAGCCACTGACACAAGGCTGTATAATCCGCGTGGTGTGTGTTCCTAGGTTAATTAGTGTTCATTATTCTGTCTATATTGCACCCAAGCACGTGTCGCAAAATAAGGTTTCCTCTTACAGTTTCGTGTTACTCGTCTTCAGACCGAGTAAGGGTTTTCCGGCAATTGTTGTTGTTGTCATCGTCGTCGTTATTATTATTATTATATTTTTATTTTTATCATTTTTATTATTGTTATTGTTATTGATATTATTATTATTATTATTATTATTATTATTATTATTATTATTATTATTATTATTATTATTATTATTATTATTATTATTATTATTATTATTATTAAGATCGGCTCGGGTCGGGTCTTTAACAAAAATAACCATAAAGATAACAAGAAATTATTGATAGTTAATTTTTTAAACTTTTGATGAAAAACAAGACTGTTTTTCTTATAGGTTTTATATGATGGCAGATTCTTGTGTGGGTGCTACCGCCAAGGGATTTCACTGCCCCACCCCCCCCCCCACCTCCTACCCCATCCCCACCCCTCTCACCCTTACATACAGAATTATAAAAGATTAACTTCACCCCGTGTCACCCTCTAGCAAATCTGTTTTAGTGCACTGAACTGTGTTCCATTATCTTATTCCAGAGGACATGTTTACCAATGTTGTTCCCCTTGGGTTGTTATTGGTTTGAAAAGAAAAACAAAATATCAAAAAACTGTCGTAACATAGTACTTTAATGACGCGAATATAGTTTTGCAAATAACAGCAAACTCACGTGACATAACACGTGCCAAATGTCACCTGACGTCATAGTTTATGCTTCAGTAAACAAAGAGGGTAAAAAGTGTTGTGGTTGAGTTGTTAATAAACAAATATGTGAATCGCTTAAAGAGTCCAAAGTTCCCTCCCCCCACCCCCCCCCCAAAACATCCCCCGTTAATCAAATAATTTCTTGAGCGACAACAGCCAAAATTAAATGTTCCGAGTGAATTAATACATGGTGCGGCACTGGGACAAATTCTCGTACTCATCTGTACAGGGTGGAGTAAACAAGAGTCTGAAACAGGCCAAATCGTCGTAGACACTGCGGCAAGTTATATTCCAGAATAAAGCATTACGTTGCAACTTCTCTCTATGATACACCGGAGTAATATTTTTTTACTATATTGGCAGTAACACGTTTCGAATTCTCGTCTACACCAGTATATGGTAAATTCTCGTACATGGCAGCACATGGTAAATTCTCGTACATAACAGCACGTGGTAAATTCTCGCATACACCGGCACGCGGTAAATTCCGGTATACACAAGTATGTGGTAAATTCTCATCAACACTGGCACGTGGTAAAGTCCGGTATACGCGAGTATGCGGTAAATTCTCATCAACACTGGCACGTGGTAAATGCTCAGCCACAAGCACTAGTGTACATTATAATCACAGCCTGGGGTCAGTGTCAGCGATAAGAAAAGTCAACATCGCAATTTGGCCTGAAGTCCCCAAGAAATTGAATTCACATCAAAGACAGCTTATATTCCGAGATCCTTTTCAAGAATTGATCAGAACTAAATATCAAAATAATTATAAGTTTCCTCGGGATATCACAACCTATTGAGCAACTTCATTCCTGGTTTTGTGCCATATTTCCTTAGGGCCCAAGTTCAGTGATTATTGCATTTGTATGATAACCTGAACGAAAACTTGGGATCATTTTCCAAGCGATTTAGCAAATCAAGAGTGTTTCTGTGAACTCCAAATGACCATTAATTACTTGTGAATTATAAGTGAATGAGAGCCAGCCATCTTCTGCAGCATTTCCAACCTAAATGGTCATCTTCAGTCAGTCGTGACTGGTCTCGTGCGACCTTCCAGCTGGCTTATCTGACGCCCCTGTAGCGTTCAATTATTCTTTAATTGAGAGTCGAAACTGGCCATGCAAATAATTAAATTCTTGGCACTTCAACTGTCCAGTAACTGGAATTTCAAGAGCAAAAAATAAACTGCTGTTGAAAAGGGAATATTGCAATAAGGTAATATGGTAATAGAGTTACTCACTATCTCGATTCCAAACCCGACTTTCCCGACAATCATACATATTTCCAAAAAGAAAATACAAAAATTCTTTTTTTATTTATTTTTTTATTATTATTTTCTTTGCTTTAATATCTATTTTGTCCGTCTCTTTTCTATTCGTTCTAATTAAAAGACGAAACCAAGAGTGCATAGAACAGAAAAGCGGCGTGGTAAAAATGGCCCTTTTCGCCATGACTAAATTTCGGCTTTCAGCAGCTGGCTTGATAAAAGTAGAGCAGTGCAGTGTGGGCACCATAGATCTGAGGAAGGGGGAGGGGGGTGCAAAGATTTCTCAAAGGAATTCTTGGAAAAAATCTGAGTCGAGATAAGTGCTACGTCTGACTCCTGCAGCCACGAAAGCAGTGGGTTGGAAATAGTGTGGGTTCGCATTCATGAACACTGCTTGCTTAGTATTATTACCAAAGCCTCTGAGATTGCATTGGTTAGTTCTTCCGCTGGAACTTGTGGTGATTGATGAATACACGTCCTTATCATTATCTGGCGGAAAATTTCAAGAAATTTAGCATTGCTTGCATTAAAAATTTGCACCTGCTCGAGATATGGCGTTCTATTCTGCTCTGCCCTTAATATATATGAGTGTTAAGAATCGGTCCAGTTCTAGGAATCGATTAATAGGGAGCCTCTAACGACGATTAATCGATTCGAGAACTGGAAGCGAAAATGCTACCATTTCCTTTAAGTGCATTTGTTATATGCTGTTATATATCTGTTTTATCATCGTAGTAAGTGACAAAAAGGTCGCGAATAAGTTGAAACAATAAGTTTACATCCACATTCAGCAAAACTTGAAATCTATGGACTAAGGCATTGGAACTGCTTTTTAACAGAAGTCTGTTACGTATTCTAAATGTGGCTGGATAATCGATTCCAGTTACCTAGAATCGATCGTCGTCAGAGGATAGAATCGCCGACGAATCGATACTTCAACAGCATCGTCCTAACACTTTATAATATACATGATGTGTGATTCTATAATACAAACACGTATCTATACATGTGTGTGTATATATTATATAAAAAAAATCCAAAATACGGGGGAGGGGGTCAGCACTGGAATTCTTTATAAAAATAAATCCACAAAATAGAACTTTCCTTTATTTGGGAAATATTGATTGATAAATACACAACCGTATCAGAACAAATGAACCACTATTTCTTCAAAACACAACGCAACTAATAATGGTCTCTCAATTTCACTCGATAAGGCTAACAGTAAACATTACAACTGTTGTTGTTTGGTTAAAAATTATGCATATTGAGTGAGTATTGTGTAGGGTGTCACAGATTCATCACCTTTCTACCAATCAGTTTCCAGCAAATAGCTGCTCCTACCATGGAATAATCTGTATTGCTGAGGAGTCACGTGATCTCGTAAGTTAATTTATAATTGGCTGAAAGCTGCACACTGCTTGGATAAGATCTCAGGAATAAAAAATAACTTTTATTAACTTTGAATACTCATTTACATACTGCATAATTTTTGTGTACTTATTGTAGCCTATGTACCCAATACATGTGCCATTCTATAGAACATATAAATGCTGTTACACATGATACGGAAATAGCACATTTAGAATTTTTCGATTATTACATTTGTTATATAAAAATGGTAAATAAAAGTAGCCAGCGTTTGAGATAACGTTTACTGCTCCTAAAGTAAACAGAAAATTTTGAAAGTCAATTCATTAATTTTACTTTGACATTGAAACAAATTCTTGTAAAACTTCCTTGCCTAATTTAAGTAAATCAGTTGCTTTTACCTGTGTTGTGTGCAGTTAACTGTGCAGTTAACTTTAATGAATACTGGAGCAGACCGTTATCCACGAGCGTAAACATTGAAATTTTGGCGTATTAACTTTCGCTATTTTCACTGCTAACCACCAAATTTTCAACATTTAAATCGCTAATTGACACACTAAAATAAGTATTTAACAGTACAATTATTAGACTGACCACAACTACCGGAATAGCTCACATGAAATCCCCCCCCCCCCACTAAAAAAAATGATAATAATAATAACAAAATAGAAAGAATTTTTGCATGAGAAAATTTCGATATACAATATAAATTTATGGAAAATGCATATCATGAAAAACTTGTGTAAAAATTAATTTATTATAAACGAAAAATAATACACGTGATAAATACTAAAAATAGAAAATAATCGTAAACAAAAAAGCCATCAAATGCTTTTGGTGAACAATTCTTCTGATAGTAACACGAATATACGTTAACAGTTCTTCTGAAAATAATACGAATATACGTTAACAATTCTTCTGATAATAACACGAATATACGTTAACAGTTCTGACCGTCATTTGTTTTGCATTAAAGTATGCGAAATATATTTAAACTAGAACCTCACTTCGCTAGCGAAATGTTAAACACTTGACAAAAATTAAAACGCACAAAAACTTCCTTCAATGGGTTATTTCTTGAATAATATATTGTAAACAACACAGTTTGAATACGTCTTATAAGCCGAGTAGTGTTTGGTTTCTCTTGACTTAAGGTTTGATTGACTGATCTAGCATACGCCGTGTATTTACGGACTGGGAGCTCGCATAAAGCTCACTGAGCAACTGTGTGTGATGTGGGTTAAATGCCACGCATTTACTTGCAAAAATACACTCTTTTCACATGGCGTTTTGACAAAGAAAACGAAATCAAAGACGAAAATAAAAAGTGACATGCACATGTTCAGATCAAGCTCTTCATAAGTCCCAAGTTTCATGGTCGTAGGATCCATAGTATCAGAGAAGAAGAAGACACAAAAATCGGAAAAAGTGTCAAGAAGAAAAAAAAAGGACGAATTTTGCTCGCACAAATTCATATAACTCTTGCAAGCCAAAGGCTTGTCAAGTGTTAAAAATCTACCTGTACCATCATTCTTCAATTTTATGAAATGCATCAAGCGTTAAACGATTCCCCAGAAACTGCCTTGCGAAATGGGAAACGATAACAAGAAATCCAATTTGTAGGAAATGAACTTGTCAACACTTTTTGTTACTAGTTACTTGGCAATGGATTTTCTGCAGTATGTGAACCACTTATAAAACTGGATCATCGCACAATGGCCGATTACATATAACATCCAAGTTTAAAAAATCTCCTGCCATTTTTTACGTTTAAATTATACAAGATTATCGTACAAACCGAATAAACCCACAGCTTTCTGATAAAAAAGGGCTATGCGACTAAATTTGTTCAACATCAGGTGTGAACAGTACCACAGGGTATAAGCTGGAAAAGAGATGGAGTATACAGAAAAATTAAAGCCAAATTATGGGAATGAACAGTTGAAAAAATTGGTTTTTTCAGGGAATGCAGGGAATGAATTGCCAAGTCTTGATGCTGGCATCAACCGCTGAACATCTTGCCTTATGGGAAGATATAAAACCGCTAAACACTTGGTTTGGCCTTGTGGGAAGGAAACAAACAATTAAACACTTTGTGTGGCCTTATGGGAAGGAAATGAACATTTAACACTTATGGGAAGAGAATGAACAGTTAAACACTTTGTGAGGTGTTACGGGAAGAAATGAATATTTGGCGGCCCTTATGGGAAGGGAATGAACAGTTAAACCCTTGGTCTGGCCTTATGGGAAGGGAATGAACAGTTACACACTTGATGTGGCCTTAGGAGAAAGGAATGAACAGTTCAACACTTGGTGCGAATGATAGAAATAGCTACAAGGCCATATTCGCTGCATCGCTCTTGGGCGTGTGGGTGGAGGGGGAGCGGCGGCGGGGCGGGCGGGGGGAGTAGCTACAAGGCCACGTCGGCTATATCGCTCTTGGACAAGGCCTGCACTGTGATGTGGTGCTTCAATTCTTCCTCCGTCTGACACAAATAAACCTGCAATGGAAGCAACCTAAAATCTCACAGGTGCCGGTGTAACTATTTTAAGTCACCCCCTAAGGCTACCCCCTCCCCCACTCCGTTATTTGAATTCGAATTCTTATTACCCGGAGTAATTCAAATTCGATTTCTTATTACCCCCGGGAGAAATCTGAAATCGAATTTGTATTACCCCTCCCTGTTCTGTTTATTACCCCCATATCAAAAGCTGTTAACATGCAGAACAAAAATAATCTTTTATATTTGTACATTTATCTACATACAAATAAACTAACATGAAATATTCATTTCATACACTCTTCAGTGAGAGCCAAACTGGACAAACTCATCGTCACTGGTTTTGCACAATCATTATTTTATCGATATTCTACAAAGATGCCGGGGACAATGACGAAGTCCTTGAGAGGAAAGTCCACTCGTTAAATTTGATCAAACAGAACGACAGGATGCAAAAGGCGATCAAGCGCAAATGTGAAGAACAAGAGCAGAATGTACCCCCCCCCCATCCCCCTCCGAAGCGCACAACATTTGTGGATGATACTGTGCGTACTGAAGAAGTAACCGCACCAACGGACACCGACGGTACAATAACCATAACCTCTGTTTGCGAGAACTGACAACGCGAGAAATATGAACAACTTGATTTAGAGTTTGTTCGATCAAACACCACCGCTCATGGATCGCGCACTACGACGGCCACTGAATGCCCCAGACCATCGCGAATCTGAGATGGCACCTGCTCATTCCACGCTTTTAACATGATCTTAACAGGCCCACAAGACAACCATGGTATGCTTCGCACACTTACACTCTATCGTTTGTTCTGGAAAATTGCCGTGTTTTTTTTTCGAAGTATCTGTTCAGATGTTGAGAAACACGTTGCTGGCAGTGAAATGGCATCACTTGGTGTGTGGGACACAGAGATAGAGGTTTTAGAATTAGCAACGATTCTGGATACAACAGCTTATGTGCACACTGATTGTGGTAGGAACAACATCTGGCTTCCATACAAACCGTTACGGGATAGTACAGATAGTATCCACAAGGAAGAAGTTATTCTCATTAACAATCTGTCTCACCACTTTGAGCCTAATGTACTTTAGATTATATAAATGGATACACACGTATTTGATTTCACATTGTGAGAGATCCGATCTACTTTCGGACCATTATGCAATCCATGCCAGTTTATCTATTGACCCACCATTGTATGAGAAACGAACGGTTCAATTTAAAAAAAATAAATTCATTTCCATTTCAGAATGAACAAGTTGCAGCTGAATGAATCAAAAACAGAAGTGGTCTGATTTACGCCTTCCATTTCGGCAAAAATCGACTTACAGCATGTCAGTTTCTGTGGTGCTATAGTTCCTGTTGTATGTTCAGCAAAAAGTGTTGGTGTTACACTAGACTCTCATCTCACTATGGAGAATGACGTATATGACGTGTAAATGACGTGTAAATGACGTGTAAATCTGTCATAATACACTTGCGCAACATTTCCAAAATTCGACAATACATTACAAAATCGGCGTGTGAAAAACTCGTTCATTCATTGGTCACTTCTCGTGTTGATGACGGAAGTGCTTTATTACACGGTGTTCAGAAATGCCGCTCCAACGTATCTTGAACATAGCCGCTCGCATTGTAAACTGAGACCAGAAAATATGACCATATCACACCAGTATTTTTTTAGTCTCCATTGGCTTCCCATAGAGCAACGCGTTTCCTGTAAAATTCTCACATTCACCTACCGTGCAATAAAAGGGACAGCACCGGGATACATCAATAAGCTTATAACAGTATACACGCCCAATCACTTGCTTCGATCGCAGAATGAACTACGCCTCCGTGTTCCTAAATTTAGAACCAAGACGTACGGGCAATGTGCGTTCTCTGTGAACGCACCTCTATTATGGAACAGCATTCCACCTGAGCTTCGATTGATACCCGCCTATGAACGTTTTAAATCTGATCTTAAGGCATTTTTGTTTAAACTGAGTTTCAGTGCTTTTATGTAACTTATTAACTTTTGTCTAGTATTACTATTGTTTCTAGTCACTTGTAATGATTTTATGTATTACTTTAACCATTGTAGTCATTTCTAGTCATTTTTAACTAGCCTTGGTATTACCTTATCGTGTCCTCGAACAACCTAGTTAGATATCGGCACCTTAAATCTCATTTACATTACATTACACTGACCAATGTAACTGTACCTTTTGTAACGAAAATCTGTCAAGTACTTAAATTGTGCAAAACCAGTTATGCAGAGGCCGTTCAGTTTGGCTCTCGTTGAAGAGTTGATAAAAAGCATTTTTTTCATTTCAGTTTATTTATGTGTGAATAAATGTAAAAATACAAAAGATCTTTGTTTTCTGCATGCTAACAGCTTTTGACATGGGGTAACTTAAAATCAGGGGGGAGGGTAATGCAAATTCCAATGTAAGTTACCATGGGTAGCTTGAATTTGATTCGAGTCCAAAGCTCAGTTTAATTTGCTTTATTATTCGCGAAAAAGTCGAGGCTTACCCACTTATCATATATATATATATATATATATATATATATATATATATATATATATATATATATATATATATATATATATATATATATATATATATATATATATATATATATATATACGTCTGTGTGTGTGTTACAGTGAATCTGCCAAATCAGTTATTTTATAAAATCACTGAAATCTACACTGAATCTGTCACTGAATCCTCAAGGCCAGAAAGACAAATAGTTTGTTTCTCATCCAAATTCCCAGCCCAAATATTTAAAAAAGTGACCTGGTAGACTGCTTATCTTTTTCTATTTTTTCTGGAAAAAAATAGATTCAGTCGGGAACTACTTCAAAGTTTCGATCAAATGTCATTGGCCAAAATTCTTACTTTATTTTTGTCGCAAAATATGGTTTAATGGTTTATAAATTTATTTGAAGGCCCGAGAGCAAAATCGAGGATCCATACTTCCATTTTCAGTGTTTTTTTTTTATTCCAGGTAAAATCTTTCTACTTTTAATTTATGTACAGCCGGCCGGCCGGTAATTTTTTTTTTTTACTCGATTTTTTTTCCCAGCCCGGCAGGTCACTTCCGGATTTCAGTAACTCGGTCAGGGGTGGGGATGAGAAACAATGATGTTTTTCCTGGCTTAAAGTAGTTACACTAACATTCATTTGTGTTTGTGTGTGTTCGCCAAGTCTCCTTCGTTATAATACCAATTTTGCAGCCCCAGGTATAAAAAAAAATGAGCAGAGATTTGTTCGTTAAATTTTTACTCCAAGGCTGAATCGGGATAATCGCAGCACGAGGTAAGTAATTGCTTTTGGCAAATAAATTCTTCAGAAAATCAAGTTTGTATGAAATGAATATCGCAAGCCTGACTAACTCAAACCCGCGAGGGGGGGATAGAATAACGATTACATGAAACTTAATACCGAGGATAAACAATTCTTTTAACAAGGGAATAAGGTAATAAGATGATATGAAAAGGTGCATTTTCTAATTCTAGAATCGCAAAACAATAATTTTTACTTTCCTTTTTTTTTCTTTTGTGGGGAGAGGGGAGGGATGAACTATGAGCCAAAACCAGATCGCCTTTTTTTTAGGGAACGGATTTCGACGGGGTTGAAAGGGAGGGGGTTAATGTAATAAGGCTGAAGATTACTAAGGTGTCAGGAAAGCTCGCATGTATTTGCTGTTGTCTCCGCAATGCAAGTATACGCTAAAATGTGCTCTGAGACAGTTATTACCTTGCGATTTTGAAACATGCCTTGTGTTAAACTATCTCAATTGGACAGAGTTTGAAATTTTAATGACTTTGTAATGTCACAGATCTGACAGGTTCACAGTAACAGAAACATAAATAAATATGTGTACAACTTTAAGTCAACAGAACATTGTAGTTTCATAGAGATATTACTGGAAGAGCCAAATAGAGAGAAAGGACGTAAATAAACCAATGGAAATTTCCACACCTGGAAAGGACTTCCGGGAACGTGATCGCCCGACCAGTAAATTTCCACCGTGTACATGCCCGGATATTTTGGATTGTAGCGACACACAAGTTGTTTACCTCGTTTTTCAGTTTCAACTCGAAACTTCCCTGCAAAAATATGACAGTAAAAATAAAATGAACCAGACTTCAAAATTTTATTCTTGTTTTTTTTTTCCTCATATTTATTCACATTCTTAGTAAAACAAACTATTCATACACACAAAAAGTTAGAATCGGTATTTAAAATACGTAAGTAACGGAATGGAAAATAATATATAATGATAAATAAGTCACTGACCTTTAGGGCCCAAAACTCTGACCTTGACCTCGCCTACCCCAGCCTCTTGGGCGTCCACAATGAACGAGCCGGACGCTTGACGTATGAGGTTGTCTTCCAAGCCCGGCCCGTGGACCCGGACGTACCCGGCCGGTGACACCCGCAACTTGAAGGGACTCCCTGTGGATGTTTGAGGAAATCAACATATCCGCTAAAATCGAACATTTTTTCCGAAAAATTTGAAATCAAAAATGCATAGTAGGAACACGTCGTTACCATGGACACATTGTTACCATGGCCACGGCGTAACCATGGACACATCGTTACCATGGGCAACCCCTTATGAAGACTGTACTGCGTTGCTATTGGCATTCCCTTACCATGCACACTGCGTTACAATGACATTCCATTGCTTTGAATACTGGGTCAGTGGAGATACCGCGTTGATTTTAATTTCTCAAAATGAACCCTAAATTCTACATCCTATATCAATCACCTTTGGACCAAGGAGTAGTACTCGATTGACATATCTTACCTCATTTTAAGAGAAAAACGTGTCAATATCTAGAATTCAACATCACGATTCGTATTTAATAACAAACACATGAACTTGGAAACGTGAGAAGAGCACTTGCTTAAACAAAACGCAACAGTTATTCTGCTGCAAGGGTGAAAACGTGATCGTTAATTGGAACATCACGAAAGGCCAAGGTGTGGAAGTTTGTTGTTTTTTTATGTTTCGTTTTGTAATAAATAAATAATATAAACTATTTACCAGGAGTCAAGTTCTTATTTAGGGACCATACATAAAGTCCAAAAAAACAAATTCGCCACAAGGATGGATGATCTGCAGTATTGGTATAAAAAAAAAAAAAAAAAAAAAAAAAACAACAGTAAAAAAAACCCGGGCACTTCGTGGCCATCATATTGAACGTGCAAATCGTGCAGTCCCACATCCTGCGGAGTGAGGAGGACAGTGAACGTGCCGTCATACTCCTCCCGCAGTTCGCAGAACGCATTCCTCTCGTCGCCCTTACAGAACACTGTCAGTTCTCCTACATACAGGCAAACAGACAACCACATTGCCCACAACGCACGATTCATATTTCATTGATTTTATGTAATCATTTACCAAACAGACTTAACTTCCCATTTTTATTAATTTATTATTCCATTTATCTTTTAATTTACTCAACATTTCTCACTCAACATTTTCTTAATATATTCATTTTTTCAGTTTCTTATCTTTTTATTTTATTAATTTCGTTCATTAATTCGTTTATTATTATATATGTAAAATAATACTAGAGTGACAAGCCTGGAGACAACAACTCTAAATTTTACGCAACGAGATAACTAATATCATTCGGGTTGTCACTTAGGATGGTGGGTTACAGTAGGTCTATTATTATTATTATTGTTTATTTATTTTAGTTAACAGAAATGCACGAAATGGCCTGCTATACTCCTTCATGGTAATGATTTTCATGGTACGTTTTTATTAATTTTTATCTGGAGAAACTTGTATCACCAAAAACAAAAAAAAAACAAAAAAACAAATAACTATAATTCTGTGTGATACAGCTTGTCTAGGTAAACCACTTGACCCCACCCAGTGGTGTCAGTCTCGAAAATTCTGTGTAACACAGTAAGGATAATCTACCTGGCCCCGCCCCGCAGTGCCAATCACACAATTCTGTATGATACAACAGCAATAATCTACCCGGCCCCGCCCTCGCCATGTCAATCACACGACAATTCTGCATCATGCAATAACAGTAATCTACCTGGCCCCGCCCTCATCATGTCAATCACACCACAATTCTGCATCATACAATAACAGTAATCTACCTGGCCCCGCCCTCGTCGTGTCAATCCTTGCCTTGATCGGATGATTTATATTGCCGAACACCAAACCATCGCCAGAGCACACCACTTTGCTGGGGTCGCAATCTTTTTCCATTTCTCAAGCCGTTTTTATTTTAATTAACTCGTGAAAAAAAGAGAACTCTGAAAAAAACAGAGAAAAAAAGAACCTGGAATAAGACGTTATTTTCGTATCGATAAATTCAATAGCATTATTGAGTTTAAAGGAAAGAAGTGGTGAAATGTTATATTCCATTAACATCTGAAAATATTTACATTTTCTTTAGTGAGAAACCAAATCTACTTTTTTTGTGAGACGTTTACGTCGCTGCAATGGACTGATCAATTTGACTAAGCCGTAATAAGAGCTAACAGGGCAGCGTGACAAAAATAGTAATCGCATCGACAATCTCACAATCACAGTTACACAACGATTTGAAAAGGACGATTAGTAAATCGGACTAATACACTTCTCCCTTTACCTGGTACGCCTTTTGAAAATTAAGTATTTTCTCATTCGGTTCGTATAAATCTGATCTTCGATTTACATTCAATTCAAATATTTCCCCTGAATTTACAGGCAAATAACGATAAGAAACGAAGCTAAAACTAGACGGAATTTCGCTACACGTAGCGAAATGGAACCCACTTGCAATGCTGCAATCTATCTGGTCAAAGACACATTTTTCGGTGTTTCGACATAAATTATCAGCTTGCGAATTATTATCTTGAACGTGTACAACGAAGTAAATATAATGTAATCTCTTTTGAGTACAAATAATCAAATTCAGTTTTCTAACCGTTTTCGAGATAATGGTCAACTTCCGCTTTTTGACCTTGACCATGACGGAGGAGGTCAAGGTCACCGAGATACCTCTTATATAAAGTCTTTCAGGCCCAAAGGGTCGAAAATAAGCTCAAAATCGCTCCATCTCTAACCGTTTTCGAGATAATGGACAATTTTTCTCTAACAGATTACGGAATACAAAGGTCATATGAACTTGACCTTGACCGTGAATGTCGAGATTTAGTCCACGATGTTACTGCCTACTGACACCGTACACGTGTTGAAACAAGAATTTGAGCGCTATTTCCAGCAATTCTTCGTGATGAGTAGCGTTTTGAAAAAATATTTTGACCTCAATTTGACCTTGATCTTGAAGGTCAAGGTCAAATAAATTTGCGGATTTCACGACAAATCACTACCCTCTATGTCTCTGCCAAATGCCGTCTTTCTACTACAAACCCTGTAGGAGGAGTTTTCTAGAAACCACTTTGAGGTCAAAAATACTTTGACCTCAATTTGACCCTGAAGGTCAAGGTCAAAAAAATTTCCGGATTTCACGATATCTCATCACCCTCTATCTCTGTGCCAAATTTCATCGTCTTACGTCAAATAGCGTAGGAGAGTTTTCCGGAAACCTCCGAGACAGAAAAAAAAACAAAAACAAAAAAAAGGAAGGAATAAACAGCCAGAATTCTTAGCAAAGCATACCCGTTTGCAAACTATGTTTGCAAGTGGGAACTAGAAACTAAAAACCATTTACGCCCCTCCCTTAGCTGATATACCTACCACAGCAGCTTATACGACTCTCAGATCGTCTTGACCTCGCGGCAGCAGACAGATTCTTTCCAACGGTCTACGTGTCACTGCAAACCATGAAGAAAACTCGCATTTTTTCCTCTCAAAAAAGGCGTTCGCATGCCGGCTGATTAATTTCATATATGCACAAAGGAAACAAGTTCAAATTACAAATTTGAAATCTTCAATTTCCCCCGGTTTAATCTGGATAAATAACCAGAAGAATGAGAAGAAAATGACGGTTATTTTTTAATAGCTACACAATTGCCCACGCAAACCCTAGTCGTAAGTTTCAATCAAGTTCTCAAAAGTTTTATATGTTGTTGATTGAATTTCCAATTTTTACTTGGATTCCTTGGATAAACTGTTAATGGTATTATGGCATTTAAAACAGGACTTTTTTTGGAGAAACACAAGCCTTCTTTTTGAGCCTGGGGGGGGGGGGGGGCAGGTGGGGGGGGGGTTGGGGTATGGGTTGGTTAGTCATTGATGAAGAAAATTTAATATACTTGAAATTTCTTTATATGTTATGTGGGAACACAGCCGGGAACAAGAGGCATGATTTAGGCTGAGATCCCTGGGTGTTTGTAGGGTGTGCGTGTGGGGTGGGGGGGGGGCTCACGTGCAAATTGGTGTGTGTGAGGACTTTTTAAAACGACCCCTAAACCCTGACTATCGAGCATGAAATATACGCTCTTTTTTATACACACAGACACTTGTAAATTTCATTGTCACACCCCCATAAACAAGGAATGTCAAATTAAATATTAATAAGAAACAGCCCTTTTCATCAGATTATATATTTAGGTGTACAGGTACAGCTGTCACTTTTGCCCCCCCCCCCCCGCCCAACAGACAACTGGTCGGTTTCAGATACCGAAGCGGCATCTGGGTGAGCACGTATTAAGTTATACAAATCCCAACCACATCCCTAAATGCAACGTAAACTAAAATAAAAAAAAGGAAAAAAAGAAATAGTTTACCTTCATAGCAATCTCTTTATTCGTCATTCAGTCAGATTTTTACTGCAGTTTTTGTCCCGTTATAAGCTTTGTTGTCACCGATAAATAAGCTCAACGCTTCACTCACGGCCCTAGATTTACTCCAGTAGTTTTTGACATTAATTTCTATATCTACCATTGAACAATATAGGGGCGTGTTTTTTTTTCTTCAAGCCAGTTTCGCCATCGATGTATCTATGTAGGACTTCGCATGCAGTTACGCTGTCGTAGATATGTAATGCGAATCATTTACAGATCTGTTTTTGCCATGTTTTTCTTGATATATGCTGTTTTGTTTTGTTTTTTTCGCATCGCCGGCGTTATCTGCAAGTTCTAGATGTAATATATTTCCTATCGCTACATTTAGTGTGGGTATTTTTTTCACAACTTTATTGATTGAAACGACATTCAGAGATCATTGTTTTTTTTCATAAGAGTGCGCACAGCAGTACAATGATTGGCAAGCAAAACCCCTCCCACTTGTAGTGTCAACCCCCGTTATGTGTCATACAGCCAAGTATATGCACAGAGGTTGAATGTACAAATAACGGTAACTTGTTAGCAAGTCGATGTCAAAGACATTTTATGTCGTTTTTTTGGCCTTGAATAGAGAAATACAAAAGAAAAGAGCGCGGTAGGCCACGTTTATGTACCCTGTGCTTTTTGTGCGTGTTTGTATGTACCTTTTTGTTTTATCGATTTTTTTTCTTATTACTTGCTAGTTTTTGTTTGTTTCGTTGTTTGTTTTTGTTGGTTTGTTTGCACGGTGCAGGTCAGATAGAATATTAACACAGTAGGCTGTGTCTTCCTTTGGAGTTCTTTATTCAAGGCCAAAAGACCTTTAATATATAGCAAATAAAAGGCGAAAGGCGGATGTTTTATTTTCGTTTGAGCGACACTTAATGTTCCTTACTGAGCGGTTGGAGGAGGGAGGGGTAATTTTACGCGACAGGACCCTTAAGATCACTTGTAGAACACTTGACCTAGTTTGACCTATGTGCAGGACGTCACACAATCTGGGAATTTTGCACTACACTATCACAGTACACATTTTTTGGGCGAAGCCGTCTATACACGAAGCTAGTTGTAAACAGGAGTGTCTTCTCTTTGTGGCAGCAATAGAAATCCGAGTACATTAGATACGAAAAAATACTTGGCACCCGTATGTGTTACGGTTTGCACCGTAATCGAAAACCGAACCGTTGGAATGGCGTACCGCCACACCCCTAATACCAACGATATACAAGTACACCCAGCGTTCCGACTTCAGGTATATAAAATTTGGTAAGGAAGGCAGAAATGTCATATTGTACAGCACAAGATTTAAGAGGGTTGGTCGCACAAAAAAAATGGCACAGAATATAAATCTCCACTTTTGAAATTTTATTTTTTGAACTTCCATCCCTATTTGACACAAGTTAAGTTGGAGGACTGCGAAGGGTCTCCATACAGTTAGACGCATAATCCTAAAATGTAACATGGACGCTGGTGGATGTGTTCCTCCAGCTGTTCCTCTTATGTTCCTACCAAACTGCCACAAATCGCAATTGTGTTCCTCCTAAAATAGCACTCTTCTTAAAAGTGTACGCTAAATTCGGTTTTAAAATAAAGTACATCGGTTCATAACTAAAATTCGAACGAACTCGCATGAGCGTTGCGAGGCAACGCGCCCGTTTCCCTGAATTATTTTGAAATCCATGGATCAGCGTGGAAACCTGGACCAAACGGACATCATCGAAGGTATGGTTGTAGAAAAAAAAATTTTTTTTATATATTCTGTGCAAATAAAAAGAAAAACTTTACTTCAGTGTTATGTTTTTCTTTATTTTCTGTCTTTGGTGCAAGGAAAAGTATAACTTTCAACTGGCACCCTAAGGAATTGACATCTTGAATTACTGGAAAGATTTCCGCATGATAAACACCTTAAGACCAATGTTTTAACATAATGGTACACATCTTAACACCTTAACAGTAATGTTTTAACATTATTATTATGTAAAAATGACAGCCACGCTTTAACATTAATTCATGTTTAAAATAAGAGCCATGTGAATAGAGTCAAGTGCAGAGTGGAATGATTGTGGGAGGGTGTGGGGCTGGGGGGGTGGGGGTAGGGTAGGAGGGGGGAGAAGAGATTAGGGCAGCAGAAATTTTAAGAAATTTTTTAATTACACCTCTTTTACAATAAAGACTTTTCGCATCAACAAAACATATACACTGAATGAACTTTTAAACTGTGCAATCGAACCAAAGTACAGCCGATCTCACTGAACCACCCCCTTCCCCCAAACCCTACCCCCTCCCTCCCCCACCATTCTACCAGTCACACGGAACTGATATCTAAGCTACAGCCGCTGAAACTGGTAACTGTAGAGCAAAATGCACTGCTGCCACAGGACTAAGTAGGCCACGGCAGCAACTTGCAGGACTCCACCCCCCTCCCCCCTCCCCCCAACCCCCTTTTCATTGGTCAACACGTGGCGCCTTACAGAATAGACCTGATCACAACCACCCCCCCCCCCCCAACTCTCCCTCCCCCCCCCCCATCCCTCTCTCCCTCCCCTAATCCATCGCCAGAATGCATCTCACTTAGCCGTAGTCACGAGTTATTTCTTCACACACCTGCACAAACGCTTATTATTTAGGACTCGCTGCCCTGCAACCATTACCCCTCCACCACCCCTCCCCCCCCCTCCCCTCCCATCACCACACGCTCCAACGAATCCAGAGCAGCGACTGACGGCATATACACACAACACAATTTGAGAGTTTAGGGGAGGGGGAGGGCAGCGATCAATTACGTTGTTTGCTGAAGCAACAAAAATATTGTTCTTTCATTAAAGGACTGCAACTCGGTGTTTGTCTTGCATTCTCCCTTTATTCCTCTGTCAACGTACGTTACACATGTCGATGTTTTTCTAAAGCCTAGATTATTTGAACTGAGGGTTGCTCTCCAATTAGGAGCACATCAGATTCAGGCCAAACAAAGCGAAATCTAATATTTATCTTTTTTTTTTTCATTTATTTTATCTATTTAAAAGAAAAACAGTGAAAGGCCCGGTAAATCGTTCTGTAAAACAAATCATAATAATTAAATTGTCGAAAGACAGTCTACAAAACGTCATCCAGATTATCCGTAACAAAATACCAACAGGATTTAACAATGTCAGACTATAACCGGCTTCAAGCAAAGTAAAAATATTGTAAAAAGCTCCTCAGGCGAAATATCGGGTTTCAGAGAGAGAAAAAAAAACTAAAAATAAAAAGATCACCGGCCAGAGAAACAAGACTGTGTTTCTTCCTAGCGCGAGTAGAAGGGAACGGAGAGGACGTGTCATCATGACCCACTGCGGCAGATCACGTGTCATCATGATCCAGTGCGGCAGATCACGTGTCACCATGACCCAATGCGGCAGATCACGTGTCATCATGATCCAGTGCGGCAGATCACGTGTCAGCATGACCCAATGCGGCAGATCACGTGTCACCACTGCTTCATGCAGAGATCACGTGTTACCATGACACCACGAGTAGATCACGTGTCACCATGACATTATAACAAACTCAAATTTCAATTCACCACGCATAAACATTGTCGCTGCATGTTATTATTTATATTTGTTAGCATCAGCTTAGAATCAGCTTTTGACAAATGGTGACGTCACAAATCTTACCCGGTCGAAGGCTAAACTAGTCAACAGGGCAATATCCTGCAATGTTCCCCCACCCCCGCGCGCATGTCTCCCCGCCAGTATTTTCTTGTGACACTGCACTAAGAACACCCACTCTTGGCGACAATCAAAGTAAACATACACATCAGCAAGTAGTCCCATGAAGTCAAAATGCTACTAAATTTAATATATCTAAGATGATGACGTCACCATATTTTCGGTCTCTCTGGTAAACTCCTTTTCTTTTCCTTTTCTTCTTTTGTCTCTGATTTCTTTTTCTGTTTTAATTTAGCTAGAAAGTCTTCTAACGACGCTAATTCTTCCTCTTCTTTCTTCTGCTTCTCCATCTCTGTTCTCTTCTTCCACATTTCTTCCACAGATGGCTTTTTGGGCGACTCAGCCCTCTTTGCCACAGTATTGTTTTGATGTTTGTCCTCTTTGGAATTCTTGGAGTCCTTGTCACGTCTGAGCACATCCCCCCCACCTTTGGGTGACACTTCAGCCACGTGTCGTCTTTTAGCTTGGGGTGGGGACTTCCCTTGGGCTACAGCAGGTTGCTGTGATTGTGAATTGGTCTTCTTCCCCTGAACCTCGTCCTCACTCGATGACGTCGACGATGACGTCGACGATGACGTAGACGATGACGAGGAGCTGCTGCTGCTGCTGCTACTTCTTCTTTTGCGATTCCTCTCAGATGTTTCCTCTTTTTTTTTCGCAGCAATCTCTGACGGTTTTGTGGTTTCAGCTCGCTTTCGGCTTTTCTCCGATCGTCCCCGATCATTCTCTGATCGTCCCCGATCATTCTCCGACCGTCCCCGATCATTCTCCGATCGTCCCCGATCGTTCTCGCCTCGCCCCCTGTCATCCTGGGTTCGCCTCCGATCACGTGACTTTGACGTGGCACGTGACGTAGACAGCTTCGGTGACTGCTTGCGCTCACGTGACACGGGGCGCTTGTCCGGTGACTTTGACCTCGTTTTCTTTTCTCGCCGACTCTCATTTGACCTACGTCTGTTTGCTGACCTTGAACGTCTTCGGTGGTGTTGTACATTTCGACCTCTTTCGTCTGACCTGCCTTGATGTTTTCTCGACGTAGACCTGTCAGAGCTCGAACTATCGCTAGAACTTGACGAGGAACTTGAACTGGACAGTGAACGTTTTCTTTTGGATGCTGAACTTCGACCATGAAAGTCACGAGACCTTGAACGAGATTTACGTGACCTCGCTCTTGACCTTGACACAGCTTCGCGAGGCCTTTCGTCCTTCCTTTTCCTGACAGGCGAACTTGACCTTGAACGTGACCGGGACGCATACTGACGAGGTTTGGCTTCTCGAGACACATTTTTCTTTGACCTTTCTCGGCTGTCTGACCTTGGCCCTCCCTTTCGCACTTGTTCGCCATGCGAATAGCGATGCTTATCACGCTTGTATCGACCGCCATCCGACAGAACCTTCTCGGAGTACGAAGATTTATTCAGCTCGTCAGTTAGACTGCTGTCGAATCGAATCACCTCATCCAGGTGCATCACATTAGGCGAGCTCTTCGCCGGACTGTCCCACTTCGAACGCACGACAAGCGCCTTCTTCGACTTGTCCTTCTCATACACTTGCACCAATATGTCCGGTATTTCGCTTTTGCGGATCACCTGCGGGCTTGTCCTGGCAGGCGGCGCCACAGTCGGCTCGGGTGAGTTCGCTTTGATCTGGACTTTCCGGCGTACCGTGTCATCGAGCGAGCGCGCAGACGAACTGCTGTCGGAGCTACTTGCGCTTCCGCTCCGCTGGCGAACGCGAATGCCTCTCGATTCAGTACGGCCGTCGTGTGCAATGTTGCGAGACTCGTGTCGATCTCGCGCGCGCGCTTCCCGCGTCGCAGAACGGCTGTCCCACTTGCGTACTTCCGGTGACGGCGTACGGCTGCCAGAGCGCCTTCGGCTGGCTCTCCGACGCACTTCCGGCGACGCTGAACGACTCCCAGAACGCCTTCGCCTCGGCCGCCCTTGCGGCGAAGGGGACGCGCTGTCAGCACGTCTTCGCCCACTCTCCTGACGCTGTTTCGCCGTTTGCTTTTGTTCGTACCCAGCGTCTCTGTTCCCGTCATATCCCCGGCCGTGCCTCTCCTCTGACCGATCTGTTCTGCCGCTTACCTTACTGCTGTGGGCCCTCTCCCTCTCGCTTTGCTTCTCTTTCCCTCCCTCCCGCTCAGCCGACAATGAGCGACTATGGGACGACCTTTTACCGCGTCGCTTTTCGGCAGACAACGCGTACTTCGCAGCGTATTTCGCAGGTGGGGAACTCGCCGCCTGGTATTTTGACGGCGTCACTTCATAATCACGAACTTTGTTGGACTGCTTTGAACGACCTCGCTCATCGGGTGAGGGCAGCCGTTCACTGTTTTTTCTAGATTTCTTTTCACGATCCCTTTCCTGCCTGCCGTCATAATTGCCTCTTTCCCCTGAGTATCTGTCGTGTCCTTTCGGTCTATCGTCCGAATTCTCGCGCCCTTGGGACTTTTTGAAGCTTCTGCTCATTTCCTTCCGCGTACCGCTTTTCTCGGGCCCCGGGGACGAGCGTTTGCGCCGACTCTCCTTCGCTCTTTCGTTCTCGGATTCAGACGACGAAGAGGACGAGGACGATGACGACGAAGAACTGGACGACGATGACGAACTCGACGACGAGGAGGACGAACTTGAGGAAGAGTCATGCAACGCTTTCCGTTGTCCTTTTCCGATTTCATTTTTGTCATTTTCTCTGATTCGCTTTTCAGACTGAGAATCGATTTTGATTCGACTATCGCCTTGTCGGTTTGTATCCCGACCGCGCCCCGGATATTGTTCCGCTTCGAAATCACGGCGATCACTTCCCGTGAGTCTTTCTTTTGACTGGCTCAATTTCCTTTGCACATCACGTGACTCCACGTCGTAAGAAGATGATTGGCCAAAGGTGTGAGATTTCCGCCTGTTATCGTCACGTGATCTATCAGGGCCCAATATTTCATATCGATTTTCCTCGCGATTATCGGTCACCTTACCGGAACTACTTTTCCGGTATTTTTCTGCACTACTTTCTGTGTCGTGAGTTCTTGATCCCATGCGGTGTTTCTCTTCCAGGAACTGCCTTGACCCCGGTGACAAGTCCCTCAGTACGGATTCTTCGACCGATCTGAAAGCCACAACAGAAACCACTACACCATATTCATTCATGTATTGATTCATCCCTCAAAAAACTATTAACAGGGTGGCCACCTGAAATCCGAAACAACATTCCCTGAGTTTTCCGGAGGTTTTCCATCCAATGAATTTTGACAGCGTAGCTATTTTAGAATTCAGGCACTTGTATGTTTTGATTAAAAAAACAGTAGTCATCGACTCTGTATCAGACTATTTCTTCTAAACGCTTAGATTCAGACAACATTCAACAAATTCTTACTAAACCTATCCAATTGCGTAAAAGAAAAATTTACGTGGAAATACGTTGGAAAACCTGGAATTTTCCAAAAATTCAATGGCCAATTTCCCTGATATTTGCCGGAATTTTCAAATTCCCTGAGTTTTCCCCTGACTGGAAAATTGTCGATTCATTTTCCCCGGAAATCCCTGATTTCCAGGGTCGGTGGCCACCCTGCTGTCAATCAGAAAGTCAGAATCAGCGAGTGCGAACTCACTGCAACATAGTCTTGCCCAGATACCGCCCCAGCTTTAAGAACAACACATTACCTTTATCATACAAAACGATCCAAAAACACCTCAAGAAGAATAATTTCCTAAATCGCTGGGCGTCTGTTAGAGCTTCAGAGGTTTCTAATATCACTAATGTTTTACAAAGCACACATAATTGAAAGCCATGAAGTCGAAAGTATAAAGAGCGAAGAGCACATGAATGAACAGTAGCCGCACACAGCAACAAGCCCCAGCTGACCTGCACTGTTAACATTATCCATTTTTCTTAACAAAGGAGCTAATTCTTTTTTTTTTTTTTTTTGTTCACAGTAGGACCACGATATCTGTACAGTAAAACCTCTCTTAAAGAACGCCTTTAATTGAGGTCATCAACCTCACATTTTCACCTCCATAATATTCTCATACAAACTCTATCACAAAATAGGAAAAAAAATAACGCGTTGCGATTCCACACAAGCGTTCCATTAAGTCGAGATTTTAGCGTACACAGCCAGACAGACAGACAGACCTGGAATACGAGCGCCTCCTTTTGGCCTCCCCCGCCTTCGCTCCCCTCCCGTCGTCCTTGCCCTCTTCGCTGTCTGAGCTGCTTCCACTTCGAGTTCTCTCCTTCTTCTCTTTTTTCTTCGACCTGGGTTTCAATTATTTCTTTTTATTTGCAATGACAAATTTTCCAGAAATGATAAATTTACTGGATTCTGATTTAATGCATGTATATTATAACCCCTATCGATATACTGGCAGTAACCACTTCTTTTCATTATTAATTATTATTATTATTATTATTATTATTATTATTACTACTACTACTACTACGTATCACTGGTTATTTTATACAGAAAACGGGCACCTTTTCTCGCTTTTTTCTTCTTGCATGATTTTTCTCAATTTGTCTGCTGTTTCTTTTAAGGCATCGTCAGATTCTGGGCTCTGCGTCGTAGTCTCGGGAGACTTCGCCTTAAAGTTCTGCAAAAAAAAAAAAAAAGAAACTTTACCCTCTTTTGTTCAGCAGTGTCAGTGACAAAACTTGTTCCAAGAGCCCGCACACGTTAGAGCATCGCGAGTCATTTCTATTTATAAAAATGCAACACGATATTAGAAAAAATTAAAACTCCACTTGAAGAAAGCTGGGAGAAATGGCAAACACAAAACTCCCAAGAGGCACACACGCACCGGAGGTGGTTGGGGCTTGTTTCGCAGGTTGTGCAGCAGGCCCTGGGCCTCCTCGTTGCGTGGATCCACGCCGAGGGCCTTCTCTAGCTTAGGCACAGCTTCCTCCTCACGATCCTCCTCAATCAGACTGAAAAGTAACCAGATTATCGCTCAATTTGTCACGCCTCAGCCATATTATCGCCTAATTATATTTTACGATCACATGAATATGACACCTAATTGCAGTCATGATCCAAAGATCACACTATAATAAACAAGTTGCGTCTTCTTGGCCCCCTAATCACAGTACTGATACCATCCGTCACTTACTCATATTATCGCTCATTTCCGGTCACGTGGCAGCAGTATCATTACTAGATCACACCAGAAGCGAACGTCAAAACTAAATTACAGGGTTTTGTCAATAACTCGGCCAGATCAGTTGATTCAGGATTTAACTTAATTTATTTAGAAGCGAACATTGTACAAAGTGTAATTCCCCTGATTTGGATAAAAGCAGCACTTCATCTGCTCTGGCAAGATTTTAGAGGCTTAGCTCTTGTTGAGTATATATATATATATATATATATATATATATATATATATATATATATATATATATATATATATATATATATATATATATAACCTTTGTGGATTACTACAAACTCGGCAGTGTCTAATGCAATATTAAGTTCCGCTAATTTCTCAAACAAAAACAGCATCGAATCTCTTCGTATAAAAAGACCAAAAAACAAAGCGAAGTGATATCTTACCATTACATAAACAAGAGCAGCATCAGTTGCTTCTGGCATCAACAATGTTTTGCAACTACTACAAGTTCTTCCGGTGCGTTTATTTCTCCTTACAGTTACGACATGGATTCAATTCTCGTATGTACGATGAGTGTTTCGGGTCTGCTGACACTACAGCTTACCTTCTCGCATGTACGATCAGTGTTTCGGGTGTGTTAACACTACAGCTTACCTTCTCGCATGTACGATCAGTGTTTCGAGCATGTACTTCGTAGCGTTCACGTGATCAGGCCTGATCTCCAGGGCCTTCTCAAAATCTTCTATGGCGCGATTATAGCTTTCATTATTCGCGTACCTGCAATAAAAAAAACACCCGGCTTAAAAACGTTTACCTTGTTTCTCAAGGCAACTCCAAAGCGAGCACCTGCACACTCTTCACACTCTTACAATGCGCCCCTGGCTACGAGCATCTCCACGCGTCACACATTTACAATGCGCCCCTGGTTACGAACATCTCCACGCGTCACACACTTACAATGCGCCCCTGGCTACGAGCGCCTCCACACGTCACACACTTACAATGCGCCGCTGGCTACGAGCACCTCCATGCGTCACACACTTACAATTCGCCCCTGGCTACGCGCACCTCCACGCTTCACACACTTACAATGCGCCCCTGGCTACGAGCGCCTCCACGTTCTCGGCATCAATCTGCAGCGCCTTGTTCAGGTACTGCATGGCCTCCGTCTGCTTGCCCATCTTAAAGTACTGGATGCCCTCCGCCACACTGCAGCAGAAACGCCACAGGCATTGATTAAACGTGGCTCTAAACAGAGTGTTATTGATCTAAAATCATTGAGCACTTCGCCACTTGTCGAAAATGCCAACCAAGGTGCTCTGATGTCTTATGTTATTCTTATATTTCTATTTATATCTATATATCTATATAAGGGTAACGTCATACAACGCTTCCATGATGGGCAAAAAAAGACAAATAATTTTGTTTTGTTCTCTGGAAGATGATAAGATACTCACAAAACGCCACAGAAATAAAAGAGTACCCAAGCGGCGAGACTACCTTTTAAGTGCCCATCTGTAAGATTGTGTCTTTCGCAGGGTATCCGCATACTCCTCAGGCGGATAGGATGCACTGCAATCAGAGATCTCACATACCAGGGAGCGCGTTATTCAATGTCTTCAATCCTTCAGGCGTTTTAATTTACTGCATTATTGCATCTCATCTTTTAACACCCACTTATGGCACACAATGACCCTCAATCAACACCATGCAGTCATTTATTTATTTATTTATTTTGTGGCACATTACGGCACAGCACGGCACTTGCGCAGATCTCTTATGCACGGGGGTGACGGAGTCATAACAAGGTGTAATTGATGAACCCGCCGCCCGCCCCCCCCCCCCCCTCCCAAGTTATTAAGGACGCCACTCTCAGCTACACTGTACATACCTACGCAGGCCTCTCATGAACGACGGTGGCGGTGCGGTGGCGGCGTCAAGGCCTAGGGAGGCGGCCAGGATGGCGATGCTATTATCGTTGTTCCACGCACGGCTCCGCTCCAGGCACTCGCCGTACACCCCACGCCCGCCCCCTAGCGCTCCCCCATGCCCGCCGGGCCCGTCCTGTCCGGCCTTATACTCCGGTGGGAGCTCCTCCTCACTGATCAGACCCTGGTGTCAAACAGGCAACAGCGGGGGCATAACTCAAACGTAAGTAACTGAAAACTGATAGTCACAAAACATCCTTCATAAATCTTGTACATTAATGCATCTGTATTTCTAACTTTTCGACAGAAATACATTCTCAAAAGTCAGCAATTTTTATTTATCCTAAAATTAGCCAATAAATCAACACACCCATAATGTTTTCATCAAAACATCTCAAGTGTTGTTTTTTCTGCTCTCCCGCTCACCCTTTCTCTCCCTCCTCTTTCTCTCCCTCCTCTCTCTCTCTCTCTCTCTCTCCCTCCTCTTTCTCTCTCTCTCTCTCTCTCTCTCTCTCGCTCTCTTTCTCGTCTTTTATCCCGCATTCTCTCCCCCTTCTCTCTCTCGCGCGCATACCACCAAAATTAGCGTGACCTCAACATACCAGTTTCACGTCTTGATCTGCGGTAACAACGTCACTGCTGCGCATGGAGACTATAACTTTTTCTTTAGCTGCTTGTACTCCGATTACTACGCCTGGGGAAAAAACACAAACAGAAACACCTCTGAAAGTGGTTTTTTTTTTAAAACAAAACCTGTCTTCAACTGATACTTCATAATTTTTAGTATATATATATATCTATATATATACTTCTTATTATTATTATTATTATATTATTACCTTAGGATCGCTGCAAATTGCCTGAATAGAACTAACGCAAAAGAGATGAATTTCGAATCCCCCCTTATTTATTTAAGTTAATGACGTCAACATAATGAAGTACCCCTGACGTAATCTTTGATGGCGTAGGCGTCAAGCGGGTCCTCATGTGCATACAGCCTCGGCACGTCACGGGTGTGACAGAAGGCCTTCAAAAATAAAAAAAAAAATACTACATTTTTGAAGTTCGCCGTCACAGGGTACTGCCATCAAGCGCTACATTCGCATTGCCAATTCTTGTTACATCTTCCCATATACTCGTCATATATTCATCATATTAAGATTTTTTTCATATTCATACATATCTTTCTTTCATATTCTTTTTGTAAACACATTTCTACTGTCGCTTACAGTAAGCTGCAGGTCTTCATTATTGTTCTCACAAACACATATTTTTACGGTCACTTACAGTAAGCTGCAGGTCTTCAATCTCACGAGATTTGCCCTGATCTAAGCACACCAAACGCACAGTGATGCCGCTCTCCTGTATGGCTGCGATTACGCCCACCACCACATCGCCAGGCTTCACGTTCTAACAACACCATATCTGCCTTTCTTCTTCATCTTTTTTTTTCTTTTTTTTTTTTTATGCTTCAGCTTTTTACTTTTTTCTGTTTCTTTTTATATTTATCTATAACACATTCTTTTTCTATTGTTATTATTATTACTATTACTTTTATTATTATTATTATTATTATTATTATTATTATTATTATTATTATTATTATTATTATTATTATTATTGTTGTCTTTATTCCTTTTTTCTTGGATGAAGGTGGCAGTTAACGGCAGTAATATGAAGAACAGTGGCACTTTGGATAAAAATGATCTTTCCCCCGCTAAGAAAGAATACCCAAACCTATTAACATTTTTTTCTGTCTCTAAACATAAATAAATACAATAAATACCGAAACTCATAATGCAATTAGCAACTAGGTCATGTATTTTCGCCTTAGAACTGATGGCGAGCGTTGCTGCTACACGCTCTGCCATGCATGCACCTGTGTGCGTGTGATGTCACGCATGCACGTGTTTTATGTCACGTGTGCACGTTAGTGATGTCACCTGTGTGCGTGTGATGTCACGTGTGCACGTGTTACCTGGAAGAAACGCTCCCGACGCTGGCCGCTCGCCACTTCCATAAAGCCCTCCAGCGGAGCCATGACAGTCACGTGACCTGTAAAATACGTTTTTTTATTTGCCAGAGAGAGAGGAGAAATTAACTTTTTAAAAGGCCGGGGGGTGGGGGCTGGGGAAGGATTTATTTGGAACCATAGCTCAATCACTTTTGGTGTCAACACCCAAGAATAACCACTCGTAGTAAAAATACTGATTGGAGATCGGAGTAACCCTGCGATATCCTCAAATCTTGAACAAAGCTGACTGGGCTTTCCCCTAAAGATCTTTTTCTTTACAATGTGACAGATTATATATTACTTTAAGTTGTTTGACATTGACCGGCCCTTTTTTAAATCTTACTATTCAACCGGTTATAGTTAAAAAAACGTAAGGATTTTGAAGCTCTTTGTTGCATCTAACGTCGATTTTGCTGTGCCATGTACTAAGTGTAAAATCTGCTGCCAACCTTTGGCCTGGTGTGTTGGGTTTATGGGGGTGGTCTCCACCATCTCCCGTTTGCTAAACAACATGTCAGCCTTGCGTCCAATAAAACCCCGCAACTTTTTTTCAAATGCCGCATTTCTGTGTCAAAGGTAGAACCAAAATTTAGAAGATACTGACTTATTTTGTGTCTACATCGAGTATTATCGACCTACAAAAATAGTTGACCTTGGGGTCAGCATTTTCATAAATGTTGACTCCTCGTAAGTCAACATCACTTAACTGGCGCTCTGATTGCAATTTACTACAAATAGTAATCGACACTTGTGTTTTGGTCAATACTGAAAAATTATTGACCTGGATGCCATTGTTATTAGTTTTCGGCATAATGGAGCAAAAAAAAAAGGTTCCTCGTACCTTGGTGGTTCTGGGCTGTTAGGTTTGAGATTCGGCACAGCTAAAAAGTTGGGAAGTTGGACATTTACCTGGCACAATACAACATAAAATAAAGCAAGATATATGTTTATTTTACCGCAACAAAAAGAAACATATTAAGCCCACAGGATCATTACATAAGTCACAGGTAGCATGAACAGGCAACACAAAACACGTGGTCGATCAGTAATTGAAAGAAAAATTTTAAAAAACCCAAACCTCTTATTAACCCAAACTTACAAATAATGGCATTATCATAGCAATTTGTACTCATTCTTCTTTTTTTCACCTGTTCCTCGTGCAGAACATCCACAAGGCCCGGTCCATGAAACGCAATGGCAGCATCTACCATTGACTGGTCCATGCCTCCACACGATGACATCAGCGCTGTTGAAAAACTTGACTTAACTGCACGAGTAACTCACTGTCCAAGCTCATAATGTTCTCTTTCTGCTCACTGTTAGTTGTCTCCGATGACACTCGAGAAGCACAGGAGTGTGAGTAGGGTTACTGGATACCTGGTCATAAACATTCATTTATTTTAAAATCCCAAATAGCACAACATTAACTTATCCCTTTTAGATAGCTCCAAGGAGCGGCTCACTGCTGTGAGTTGGGCATCGCTTCAATTCCTCGCATTGAAAGACTTATACAGGTAAACTTCTTTCGCTCTGAGGCGCCGTTCTCATATTGTGCAACATTAAACGAACCATAAGTCCTCATTAGCGATGGCCAATTATGTATAGACAGCATTGCATACAAACTTAGAAACAAATTTACTCCCAAAAACTTCTGAACTGATTTGCAAAAAGGCATGGAAGACATGAAAATTTAAATTTTGCAAGTACGAGGGAGGGAAAATAGAGTTGGTTAGAGTAGATCGTAACTGGTGACAAAAAAGTCTTCAAAATATGACAAAATTTAATAAACCAGATGTAAATATACCAACCCGTTCGAGTCAAATATTCCTTATCATGTTTCACCAATTTCGGTTTACTGTAACCATTCGCTCTCCTCCCCTCGTATACATATTAAATCTATGCCTATTTCCGTACGTAGCTGTTAATGGAGTAGATATATATTGCAAACAACGCACAAGAAATGTCATGAATGATATTTCTAACGCAATAATACTCGTATGGGTTTATCTCTTACTCGTATTCATTACAAAAAATCACTTTTCATGCATTTTTTTTTTTCATTTGTTTATTCTTTACAATTAGAATTTATCTCCGCTCGGATTGTGCAAATTCAATCAACTGAGGACACACGCTCGAAAGCGTGAACTGACTTATTACATCACCGGTTGCAACTGAAGATAGCTTACACTTTCTTGTCTTGTTGACGGCTTTCGACTCGATGTATGGACGATAATAGAGGATTACACTATTTCCGAGCACCACTTTTCCAGAAGCACATTTATCTTACCCAACTGCATGAAGCTCTTACCTTTTAGTGATTTCCCAGAACTATTACCTTTTAAGTACTCTAAATTAAGAATACGCTTAATTTTATTTAAAAAAATACACCACTTCCGCTTTTACCTAACCTTCACCTTCCACCCAGCTCAGTTCGTTTCATTTATTAGTTTAATTCACGACATCTTTAACAATCGTAATATAAATTATGCAGAAGCCATTGGTGAACAAACAACAAAATTATCCCTATGTTACACAGATTCATTCAACAACAATAACATTAAAGCAATGCAATTACTAAAACGTGAAAAGGTATTATAGTTGCGAGTAAGTACTGTTACAATTGTTGCAGTTAAGAACACATATGGAATAAACTTTGTTGTGAATTATCCCTAAAATAGTAACTTCATACATTTTATCTTCCAATGGTTGAGTGACATAAAATAATTCTTTGCAATCACATTTAAAGATTGACTCAATCGCACTGCTATCTAACTCTGAGAGAAGTATTTTTCAGGTTCATTTAAGTTTCTGAACCATGGGGTTAGTTTTGCCATTTCAAGCCATAATTCCAGACTATATTTACATAAGACTGCGCTTGTAAACGAGTTTATAACTTTTTTATTTCTTGGTGGGTGCAATGGAAAAGCTTCTCGGCTCTGTGCTTTCCCGACATATTTAACATCCTTAATCTTTCAATTTCTAGGTTTCTGATTCGAAACTCTAATTTCTTTTCGGGAATTTCCCATGGAAGGTCATTGTGAATGACCTTACCACGTTGCAAAACTCTTTCAGACAGAATTAAACTAGATTCATTAATAGACCTTTATAAATTACTTCGAGAAATGTAGAGGTAAGATCAGATTGACAAAGGAATACTCGAGAAATTTCAAAACTAACCATATTCGTATTTTGATAAGAGAATTGGTACTTCTGGGTTTTTTCCGATGACGATGTCGTTTCGACAATCAATTCGTTGTCTCATATCCTGACAAAGAGCAAAAGCAAAAGTAAAAGCATCATAATTCTAATGTTCTTTATCATACGCACTTTAAAAAATATACCATTACATCATCGGAGTTTCTAAAAAAATTACATATTATTCTGCCCCTTATATAGTCTGCTTATTGATATTTTTCCAGTGCAATAGAATTTTTCAATTTCTGATTTTTTTATACATTTTTTATATGCTTAAACCAGCCTATTATGCTGAAATCGTTTTCAGTAATGACATGTATAACGTTCCTACATCTGAATAAAATTTTGTCACATTAGATATCCGTCACGACAGAGATGAATACACTTCTATACTGCCTGTCGTATATTAAAACCTTTATTTATATACATAGGTTTGTTGTTCATGCTTACATTTTGGCACCACTACCATATCACGTGATTAGATTTGAATGAATCAAGGAGTTCTGAATAAAGCTACCAAACGAGTAAGACGTCTCTCTCTCCCGCTATCTGCTTTTACGAATACATAACATGGTGTCAGATGTGGTTTAAAAATGGCAAAGTTTCAACCACCGACAGCCTATGACTTTAGTAAGCCACAGCACTGACCAGAGTGGATAAGCCGTTGGCAGAGATTTCGTATTGCCTCTAAGCTCAGAGAAGAAGAGGGAGAAATTCAAGTGTTCATTCTTATATACTCCATGGGCATGCAGGCTGAGACGATTTACAGTTCATTTGCCTTTGCAAATGACCGCGAGCGAAACAATCACGATGCTGTAATTGCAAGGTTTGAGACTCATTTTGTGCCGTCAGTGAATAAAATACACGAACGCGCCAAGTTCCATGCACGTAAACAACAGCCGGGAGAAAACGTTGAAGCTTACATCCGTGCGCTGTATGAACTGTCTGAAACGTGTGGATATGAGGCAAGAGCAAAAGAAGAGCAGATCTGTGATCTTCTGGTCGTGGGTATTTCAGACAAGGAATGCTCAGAACGACTACAGCTGAAGGATGATCTCAGCCTTGCCGATGCCATTGAGATATGCAGGACGTCTGAAATGGTAAAGTCTCAAATGGCAAGTCAACAAGCTGCGTCTAACCTCGATGCGGTGCGACGGAAGGGATTCCAAGATCCCAGACCGAAGCCGTTTTCCGGGCGAGGTAGCAAACAATACCACCGAAAGATGTAACAACCACAAACAGGATCGCAATGTGGGAACTGTCGATATTTCTATGCAGACAAGCCGTGCCCTGCAAAAGGTAAAAAGTGCCGATTCTGTGCTAAATTCAATCATTTTGAACGAGCCTGCCGAGCTAAGAAAAAGTAACTGAAGATGATGGTGACTTCGCAAGTGATGTTCAAACCAAAGCATTTTTTCTGGGGACTGTCGATTGAGGTATTGTTGAATTTGAACAACTTACCTGTTAAATTCAAGCTGGACACTGACGCAGATGTCACGTGCATTCTAGAAGCAGTATTTAACAAGATCAAACCAAGGCCAGAACTTCAGCCAAGTATTGCACTGTTGTCAGGTCCATCGGGCCCAGTGAATGCTATGGCACAATTTAATACGACGGTACTACACAAGGGGAAGCAATAAAAATTTCCTGTGTATATTATTTCATCAAACCTTCAAGCAAGTCTGCTTAGCAGTTTCGTTGCAGCAGCCATGGGACTTGTTCAGTTCATTGAACATATCAGTGGCGATATATTTGGAGAGTTTGGTCTGATGAAGAGCTGTGAACCGGTGAGGATCAGACTAAAAGATGGCGCAGTGCCTTACAACCTTGCAACTCCACAGCGTATATCAGAACCGTTGTTAAAACCAGTGAAGGAAGAACTGGAACGTATGGTGCTTAATGGTATCATTCAACCGATTAAGGAACCAACCCAGTGGTGCGCGCCCATGGTGCCGATGGAAAAGAAAAATGGAAAAGTCAGGATTTGTGTTGATCTTAAGAAACCTAACAACTCCGTGCAACGAGAGCGTTTTGTGACGCCTACTGTGGACGAAATTGCCTCCAGGCTATCTGGTGCTAAAGTATTTTCAACTTTAGACTGTTCACAATCGTTTTGGTAGTTACCACACAAAGAAAATGACAGACATTACACGTGTTTTATTACACCTTTTGGCAGATATGTCTTCAATCGTTTGCCGTATGGGTTAAACTCCAGCACGGAGATATTTCAACGCAACTTGAAACAACTCCTAACGAACATAGATGGAGTGTTTGTTGATGTGGACGACATCTTAGTCTATGCCTCTGATGTTCCCAAGCATGACGAGATCCTAGGGAAGGTAGTAGACAAGATTAGGGGGTCTGGTTTGAAGCTCAGTAAGTCTAAATGCCGTTTTCGAATGACGGAGGTTATATACCAGGGTCAAGTCTTTTCAGCTGAAGGACTGTCTCCAGATCCGGAGAAGCTGAACGCTATCTGTAACATGAAGGAGCCCTTGAATGTCGCAGAACTCCGAAGATTCATCGGGATGATAAATTATTTGGCGAGATATTTGCCAAATTTATCGCAGGTGATGGTCCCGATGCTAGAACAACTCAATCAAGAAAACATTTTTACCTGGGACCAGCCGCAGAAGAAATCGTTTGAGGACGTAAAGAAGTAACGATCTTCTGACAATGTGCCTACGTACTACGACATGACAAAGCCGATCTTCGTCACAGCCGATGCCAGCCCGTAGGGTTTGGGTGCGTGTTTATTGCAGCTGATGGATGTCCAGATGAAGCAGGTAGCATATGCGTCACGTTGTCTCACACCTACGGAAAAGCGTTCGGCTCAAATAGACAAAGAAGTCTAGCTTTGGCATGGGCCTGTGAGAAGTTAGGGTACTATCTGTTGGAACTTCCAGAGCTCAAACTTATCACTGACCATAAGCCAATTGTGCCAATTATCAACACGAAAGATCTTGACAAAACACCGATCAGGATACAGAGGTTGTTGATGCGACTGCTACGTTTCAACTGTATCGCTGAACACATTGCTGGAAAGCATTTGGTTGTGGCTGACACACTCAGTAGGAACATTCAGCAAAGTCAGTCTGAATCAGACATCGCCATTGTAGTTGAAGAGTATGTATCGATGGTTGAAAGCACATGGCCAGTCTCTGATCAAAAGCGGGAGGAGATCGCCAACGAATCTTCCAAGATCCGGACTTATCGATCGTGATGACGTATACTCTAAATGGTTAGCCAGAGTATCAAAGTGTCATTCCTGAGTCAATTAAATCATATTTCGCAAGTAGACAGTGCTTTTCAGTGAATAAAGGTGTTCTTACTTACCTCGACAGAATTGTGATTCCGAAATCCATGCAGGCTGATGTGCTTCAGAAGTTACATGCAGGTCACCAGGACATAGTTAAGTCAAAGCAGCTTGCGTCTCAGTCTGTATGGTGGCCAAGAATTGATGCCGATATACAAGCTATGTGTCAGAACTGTAGATTTTGTGAGGAAATTAGGCCATCAAAAAGACATGAGCCATTAATTCCAACCCAGCTTCCTCAAGGGCCGTGGCAAAAAGTGGGCATTGATTTATTTGAATTCCAAGTCACTACATGGTCATTATTGACTATTACAGCAGATACATTGAAGTGGTGTACTTGCCTGACATCACCAACAGAAAAGTGATTCTAAAGTTAAATTCAATTTCGACATACCACTGGAATGCCGAACAGATGGCGCACAGCAATTTGTGTGCAAGGAATTTGCTTAATTCAGTGATCACTACAATTTTGTTCATAATGTCAGCAGTCCACACCAAAGTAATGGTGAGGCTGAAGCGGCGGTCAAAATTGCAAAGAAATGTCTGAAACAAGAAGATCCGTTCACTGCACTAATGTTATATCGCGCTACGCCACATTCAGCCACAGGGCAACCACCATCAAAGCTTTTGTTCGGCAGATTACTCCGGACAGTGGGGCCAATCAATCCGAAAAATCTCGTTCCTTGTTGGCCAAAGGATGCTTTAGTCAGAAGCAATGATGCTGAGTACAAAGAGAAAATGACTAGAAATTATAACAAATGACATGGATGTGTTTCACAAGCCCCATTTCCCGACGGACAACATGTCCGTATCAAAACAGACAAGGAGACAATATGGAAACCAGCAAGGATCCTATACAGTTCAGACATCTGATCGCCTACCGTATAGGAGAAATAGCAAGCACATCCTTCCCAGTCATAGCCAAAATAATAGCCAGTTTCACTCCAATGCCTATCAAAAAGACAATAGGTCTGCTTTGTGGAAGCAATTTCTCGATCGAAGAATGCAAAATTTTAAATAACCGTCCTTGACAAATAAGACTGTAAACTTACCTGAAAGTGAAGATCCACAAGACAAAACTGTGCAAAATAAAACTGTGCCTGTGTCGTTCCCATCTCCTTTATTGCAAATAAAATCTTCTGCAAATGTTAAACCAAAACCCATGCTAGTGCAAGATAAAACGTTAGTAGCAACTCGTTCAGGAAGAGTGTCAGTGAAACCTAAAAAGTTAGATTTGTAAAACACTCACCAGTTTAATTTCTCCAGTGTTGCCAGTTGGGACGATTTTTGTTTCATCCTGATTCACTGACCAGTAAGTAGAATCCCTACAGAGCTGTTCTCATTTTCAACGTAAAAATTAGAATTTTATGTGTAAATAGCTATGTGTAAAGTAACTAGTATGTATTTTATATAAATATTAAAATATAAAGATATTTTTGTTGTTATCCAAGGGGAATATAAATAGCATTTGCTGCTACGAAAATAAATCACTAACTCTGTTTTTGTGACGTATTTATATATCAGTCTGAAACAGTTCTCATTTAGTTATGCAGTGCATGTGCTTGGGATAATGTTATACATAAAGGTTCGACATTCACGTAAGTTATTGGTTCAAAATTTCTCGTTCCATTATTTTTTTACCAATAGGAAGATTCCAGCTCAGCTCTCTACAATACGATTAAATAGTTCTTTAAACTCTGTCGGAATCGTTGACACTGACTCATTGTAAATGTGTAAATTTCTAAGTAAAAACCAAATCAGATAATGAAATTTGTTAAAGTAATGTTTAAAAGCTTATTTACATGCAATGCTAAATTATCATTATGAAGTTTAATATTGGAAGTGCGTATGAATACAGCCTGTATGTTAGTGCCGCCATGGCATACACGAGGGAAACAACAAAAAGTTGATAGTGAATTGCTGAATATTTTGTGCATAAGTAACATAAGTAAAACTTTTGTATAGTTAAATATGTAAAGTTTAATTAAAATAATGATATTTGGGGATATATATTGATAAAATATGAATGGATATTGATAAATGTAACTTTCGAATAGGATATCATATTTTCGCTCACATGTGTGAAGTGAGATATGGAGTAGTTTTTTCTTAAAAGTGGGAGATGTTTATATGCATAGGTTTGTTGTTCATGCTTACATTTTTTGCACCACTATCATATCACGTGATCAGATTTGAACGATTCAAGGAGTTCTGAATAAAGTTACCAAACGAGTAAGACGTCTCTCTCTCGCTATCTGCATTTACGAAGACATAACAACCTCAATAAACGCTAATTTTTCAGAAACGGTATTTCACCCCACTGAAAGTGGTTCTAATTATTTTTGGTGACAAAAATCTTACATCAATATCTTTCACAGAATTTTTGCTTCAATTCAGTTCAAGATATCACATTTACAGCTCCTTTTCGACCAAACTTTGTGGTAGGTTTTAAAATAATGACAGTGGCTTTAAAATATTTCATAGTATGCCCGTATTTCAGAGTGAACCAAATTTGAATCGCCAGCAGTTAGGGATGTTATAATAGTTCTTGATTTCAAACTATTATTATTATTATTATTATTATTATTATTATTATTATTATTATTATTATTATTATTATTATTATTATTATGCTTTTCTGAATCAAAATGTTGCTATTATCTATATTGTATCATACAAAACATAAAAATCTTAAGCCTGTCTTGATTATAAAAAGAGAACAAGCAACAGCTAAAGCTTTTAGATCGCTTTTCTTTACATTACAGTCATGTTATATTATCAAACACTTCATTAGCGGTCAGTTTTACATTTGATCGTGCATTGTCATAACATAAATATCCAATTTACGGCCATCCTTCAACCAGATACCTAATACTGTGGTTAATCTAAGTATTAAGCAAATGCGATCAGATCAAGTAACGTTTCACAAGTTTTTAATGAGCTCGTATTCTTAAAGTTTTTCAGTTCCATCGCAAAAGAGTTTCGGAATTTAACACCTTCCAACAAAAGAGAATGGGTTTTACAGTCGCTGTAATTCACGTATGCTTGAAGCTTCCCAGCTGCCTTACTCTTACATAATCAGGTATGCCAAAATAACTTGTACATTCTATGGGAGAGAATTTTAACACTATGAATTTTACTCCATCAGCAAATTTTAAAATACCAGACTGATAAAGCAAAGCAGTGGTATAATTGTATTCTTCAGCGTCTGCTTCTTAAATAGTTTTCTGACAATAGAGTTAAGAATAGCTGCCGATAATTCCTATTGTCCAGTTTTGCTTAATCATTGCCAATTCGCGAGTGGTAGAGGGGTGTTCCTACATTTTTATAGCAACTTTTCTCAGATCACAGATTGCCCGGAACAGCACCGTCAAGCAGCTATTACATCTCTCCCGTACGGTTAGGAATAATGAGTAAGCATACTGGGGCCAGATACCATCTACACATAGTTCAGACTGACTGAAAACAACATTCAATACTGTGCCAGTTTCAATAAATTTCAAAACGCACTCGGCATGATCTTTCTTCACAGCATACGTCACACGGTGTTCGAGTAGTCCTGAAGGGCATCGACATCAGCGCCAGCTTTAATAGTCACTTCGGCGACACCCTCGAACCCGCCACTACACGCAAGCATGAGCGGTGGGATGCCTTTGGTTTAGGAGCTTCTCACTCCTGTGGTACGTAAATTATACGCGAACGTTGTGCGTACGCTGTGCGTGCATCCACATGAAAGCTGTAATCAACGAGGAGTGCTATTGCGCAATGCATGTGGCTCAGCTCTCATGATTTGCCAACTGGTATTATTTCAAAGCGCATAACCACAACCTCGTGACCCCATCTGCTGTATAGCATCATCGATGTCATGGCATCAAAGAAAAAATTTTGAGCTGTTTCACTTCTAGCGTTGGAAATCATTTTAAGGATACCGAACAAGGGTATGGTAAGAGAGGCAAAATCACAGTTAACGCATAGAAGTGGACAGTTTTCAGTTAAATGTAATGAAACTCTGGTTAGGCAACAGTCCACAAAAAACCCCTTTTCCACAATAATGGACAACGCTTTAACCAGGTCTTCATTAGCACAGGCATATTTCTCTTGCAGAAGCTATTCCAGTGTGTCTGGTCTTCTCTACCACGTCAGTCCAGTAACACTGTGATAAGAGGCCACGAAAAGTCTCACATAATGAAATCATGAAGCTTCAGCTTTAATTTGAAAAAGAAAACAATATAACCTGTTAAATCCAACATTATCACGTCGCAGCCAGAGTATTATTTTACAACCTTTAGCAAAACAATCTGAAAAATTACAAAAAGGCAAAATCATTTCGGCATGTGGAAAAATAGGGAACCACTTCTGCGAGTTAGGTTCAAATGAATTCGTACCAAACACATCAAATTGTTTCAACACACTCGACTAACAATCTGGTGAAGTGATACAAAGGAAGTCTGAAAAGTTCTTCGTGTTCAAGTATGATACTCACACTGGCATCAACAACTAGCGCAAGACAGTCCCGCAGCTCAGGAAAGTGGTTCACTACTGGAAGATCGACTCAGCGGTCCTGATAAAGAGACATGCAAAGTAAAAATAATGTAGACTTGTAGTCAATACACCTGCGTGCAATCATGTATCGCATAGCCCCCAGTGAATATTTTCTTACACGAGGTAAGGGGCATTTAAAGTGAATACAACATCGTAACTGGTAAAATTACAAATTGGTCTATTAGCTGCAGAAGATTGTTCTTTCTTATAACAACAATGTCATAGTAAATTTCGTGGGTTCGCTTCTACTTCAAAAGTGAACATGAAAATGACAGAAGAACACACTTTTAATTTTGCCCATATCGATGCACCATCTAGAAAAAGTGAAGACCCGCTTGCGCTCATGCGGGATCGGCGGTCACAAATTCTTAAAAACTGAGGATCGATTGCAGTCCCAGCAGACTATTTCTGTATTGCCAGGACTCAAAAGACCACACGATAGAAATGGCCATGGATTTCAACTTTGCACGGTATGAATCTTTCGGAGCACGGTACAAAGAATCGAGGTTCGAATTAGCAGTCTTTTTTGTTCGAAAAGCACATTGAAAAGAATCATGACACATTATTTTTTACTTAAACGAAACCCAAAACTTGAGTCAAGATTGGTTTTGTAATCGACTATTGATTGCTTTCAAGGGCAAAAACTGTTGCTCTGCACCCTAACTAAAAGAAAAAGAACTATTTTTCTTGAACACAAAAAATGTGCGCCATAATTATAGGGAAGTCATAGGGAAGAGGTGTATTTTTTTTAAATTAAGATGAATGTATAAAATTAGAAATACCCCATTTGAATCTTTAATATTTAAAAACATACATAGCAGCCTTTAGCTTTCTTTTATTACAAGTCACCAAATCTCATATTTTGGGCAAGATATTACAGAGGATAAAGGAGCCTAGTGCTACGGTGGCAAGAAATACAAACGAAACGATTTATTCTATGCCTTTCCTCACAAATACTATGGGAGTATCTTGAATGGATAACTGACGGTTCGCAAGACAATTTGGTGTCACCGTGTAAGCAACGAGATAAGGAATAATTTAACTCATAAATTCTCGAATTCAACATATTTTCTGCATCAGCTTAACGCATCAGATTCATAAAAGAACATCTATGTTGTTAATACGTTACTCTTTATGTTCTACAAGCTTCTCCAAATTTTCAGTATATTAAAACTGTACGTCCGTCATTTGGTTTTGCTTCTGTTTTAAGTATATTGGTAGAAGAATGTGTGAGGTGCTAATTATTCAAGAGTTTTAGGTAGTTCTTAAACTGAATTAGCTCAAAGCAATGGATGAAAACGTTCTGAATTATACAAAAGTAAAGTAAACGTTGCACTTTCACATTACTCATGCTATTATAAGTAGTCAGCTGATAACGTACAAGCAATATAATTATTTTTAGAACTACAGAAAAACAAAAGGATATTTGAACTGAATTGAATTTAGCAAAGTGTTCTGTAGGTGGGGAGCGTGATACTTCAAGTACAACCACCAAATTCACTCTTTATTTTTTAACAAACCAAAGAATTTTGTTCTGTGGACCAGAAGCAGCAGTTAGGGTGATACCAGTCAAGGAGTTCGCTCAGATATTCTGGTCATGGAGGCAGGCTCTCAATATGAGGCTTAGGGTGATGTTTTCGACCATTTGCAGGCGTTAAATCAGACATGAGTATATCTTGAGAAGGAGGCTATTAGCTTAAACGAATTGGGAAATATAAAAAGGCATTAGAATTCTAACACTTTCCGTTGCTAGATAGCAACAAATATGAGGTTTTTTTTCAAAAAAACATTGAGCTCTTGATTTTAACGAACATAATATTTTAGCAGATCAACTGTGATCAAAACGTACACTTGATAAAGTGGTTCGATTTGCCCTTTTCTTTTCGCGGACTGTTTTAGATAAAACATTGAGCTCTTGATTTTACTCAACATATTTTGTTCTTAGATCTACTGCGATCAAACAGTGCACGTTGTGGAAAGCAGTACAACTTACTTTTTCGCATTTTTTAATTTCTGCAGTCAAAATCCCATAAGAACATTATGATTTTTACAACCAGGCAGTGCTTACTCTACAAATACACTGATGAATTCTCGAAGCTCTTTTGATACATTCTCGATATTCTCTAATTTATTAGAGCAGAGCCTGGATGTAAAATATGATCTGGGTATTGAATGCTTAAATAAATTATCCGTTCCGGATGGCGCACAATTCTTGGCTAGTGTGGGGATATGTGGGATGCTGTTTTATAGACTTAATTGAGAAGGCATGTTCTTGTTCGATATTGGTTTCAAACTAGCAAAAATTTATTCTAAGGGAGAAATTAATTTTATAATGTTTTTATACATGCTTTTACTATTCTTTCTTCGAACAATAAGTTCTCGAAACTCTTTGAGGCTTGTTGTGTGTAAGTTTTGAAGCCATTGAACTCGGAACAGACTTAGATAAGAGAGACTGAATGACTTTAACTAAAGTAAGGCATAATGTTTATAACTAGATAAAAGTTTAATGTGTTACATGATAAAGCTTTTAAGGTGCCTCTATGTTCAATTGCAGTTATTTTTGAAATTACTTAAGTTTATGTATGTAACCGATACCAATGTAAGCTACTCGTGTGTGACAAGCTCAGTTTAACTCAGCTGTTCTAAAATAATTATTTTGTTTGTATGTTATCACCTATATATTTATAACAGTATAAGCAGTGTAAAAATGCAAATTTTACTTTACTTTTGTATAATACAGAGCGTTTTCATCAATTACTTTGAGCAAATTCAGTTTAAGAGCTACATAAAACTGTTGAATAATTAACAATTAAAAAGCACCTCATACGTGGAAACTTGGGTGGTTCTACGACCAAAATCTTAAAACAGAAGCAAGAACAAAATGACGAACGTACAGTTCTAATACTAGTATACTGAAAATTTGGAGATACATGTAATTAGATAGAAAAGTATTATATTTACAACATAAATTCCTTTTATGAATTTGATGCGTTAACCTGATGCAGAACAAATCCTGAGAATTTGAGAGTTTAATCATCCCTTAGTAGTAGGGGTAGATGTATGTTCTGGATGTAACCCCCTCCCCTCCTCCAGACTTTTTTTATTGATGACCGACATCCCTCCTGTATTTTTTACTGGTGACTAACCCTCAATCCTCCCTCGTTGCCCCTTTTACTTATGATGAAAACCCCCTCCTCCACACATTTTATTTACTGGCGACTGACTTCCACCCCGCCCCACTTTTAGCTAGTGACCGATTCCTCCCCTAACCCACAGTATGTAAGGCATAGGATGGATTCACAGAATGTCATCTTCAGCAATCTTTTCAATATTCTGCTGAAGGATCTTTGAAATGGAAAGCGAATGAGGTAAGCACATATTGTCGATTATGACAAGTTATTGAGTATCAACAGAAGTTTTTCTAAACATTCTTGAATATATCATGGATGAGGATACTGGGAAGCACCACCCCGACGAGAGGGGGCATTTTATTAGACTTGCAAGAATGGGAAATATTAAAGGCGAAAATGGTGGACGCAGCAGTTGAGCGGTTTAGTGAGTGCGAATGTTTGAACATTCAGCAAAAAATTGACTCCTGAACGTTCAGCACTGATGAATGCTGTGTACAGTTTTAAACCACACGATTCAAGGTGCGTTTATGATGTGAAAGCCATAGTGAATGCCAGGCAGTGTTTTAAACTAGAACACTCAAGCAGTGTTTATGATGAGGTTACAGAACATTGATAAGACCATTAAACTTGGTTTTTCTAAACTGATTTATTGCTAAATGTAATATATTTAACTTTTTTTAATTAAATGTAATTTCTTTAACTTAACTTTTTCGTTAAATATCATGCATTTATTTTTTTCGTTAAATGTAGTTTATTTATATATGAAATATGAAGAGACGAGACCTAAGTGTGTCGGAATAAAATCTGCTAGTCGGAAACTCCGGTTTGTTGAAAAACGCAGTTGTCTGAAAATTTAATCCACAACTTCAATAAAGAGAACAAACACCACAAACACCAAGTTATACGATCATTCAATTAATTAAAACCTTTCAGGAACATAACAAATCACAAGTTACAACCCAAGAGTCTAACACATAACTAGACCGAAATTCGCACAGCGAATTAGCCCCACTTGGAATGATAACTTAAAAGGAAGGTAGATGATATTGCAGTTTGTTAACAATTTTCACATGTCTGAATGTAGAATATCCTCCTAAATACTACTAACTATACCGGTAAGGTCAAGGCCAAAAATCTCTTACCGTTTTCGAGATAAAGAGAATTATAGAGGAGTGCGATAATAAAATCATACGCACATCCTCCGCCAACTTCCGGTTTGGTGCTCGAAAGTGACATGGAGTTCAAGGACACCGGAAGTTATACCTTGCGTATCGTCGTATACGGGGTAGAGGTCGAAATGAGGTCAGAATTGCTCTGTCTCTTACCGTTTTTGAGATAAAGGCCAACTTCCGGTTTGGGGCTTGAAAATGACCTGGAGGTCAAGGACACCGGAAGTTATACATCACGTATCGTCGTGTTGGGGGTGGAGGTCGAAAATGAGGTCAGAATTGCTCTATCTCTTACCGTTTTCGAGATAAATCATTGTCTTTCTTAAATAACGTTTTTCGCGATTTCAAGGTCAAGGTCAAGGTCAAGGTCAAAAATTTTAACCGGTTACTTCAGATCACATGGCCCTTTATATATGTGCCAACTTTGGCTTTTCTAGCTTCAATGGCCTTGCTGTAGATGTCTGGAAACCGATTGATCTTTTTCGCGATTTGACCTTGACAAGTAAGGTCAAGGTCAAAAATTTTAATCAGTTGACCCTTCAGATGACCCTCTATACATGCGCCAAGTTTGGTTGGTCTAGCTTCAGCGGTCTCGTCGGAGATGTCTGGAAACCGAATCGGTGGAAAAAAGGGAGGAAAAAAAATAGGTGAAGAATTCAAGGCAATCCATCCCCATTTGGTATTTTCAATACCAAGTGGGAATAAAATCATCACACACCAAAAATGTTTATCATAGCAGAATAAATCACTTAATCACAGGATACAGCCACACACACACACACACACACACACACACACACACACATATATATATATATATATATATATATATATATATATATATATATATATATATATATATATATATATATATATATATATATATATATGTGTGTGTGTGTGTGTCAGTGTGTGTGTATATATATTATATATATATATATATACAGAGAGAGAGAGAGAGAGAGAGAGAGAGGGAGAGAGAGAGAGAGAGAGAGAGATCCAAACTTGGACGATGTAAGTTTGATACTGTACATCAAATAGCGCATAGAAAAAGCACGACTACTCCAAAAAATGCAGGAGAAACACACGGAAAAACACACACACACAGGATATGCAAAACTTGAAGGACGATAAGGGAAGAGAAATCTAACACACCAACCTCCCACACCCCCTAATCCAATATTTGTTGCATTTGGGCATTTAATGTCGATGAAATGTACCAAAAGCCTAAATAAATAATGTCACGCTGAGATAAAGAGAGAAAAGGTGTTTTTGATTTCCCTCAATGCTTGAGATCGTAAACGATATGATAACATAGTGAAACTTCATAATCACGTTAGCGAGAGAGAGAGAGAGAGAGAGAGAGAGAGAGAGAGAGAGAGAGAGAGAGAGAGAGAGAGAGAGGAGAAGTGCGATAATAAAATCATACGCACATCCTCCGCCAACTTCCGGTTTGGGGCTCGAAAGTGACATGGAGTTCAAGGACACCGGAAGTTATACCTTGCGTATCGTCTAAGGGGTAGAGGTCGAAAATGAGGTCAAAATTGCTCTATCTCTTACCGTTCTTCAGATAAAGGCCAACTTCCGGTTTGGGGTTCGAACGTGACCTGGAGGTCAAGGATACCAGAAGTTATACCTTACGTATCGTCGTATAGGGGGTGGAGGTCGAAAATGAGGTCAGAATTGCTCTATCTCTTTCCGTTTTCGAGATAACTCATTGTTTTTCTTAAAAAACGTTTTTCGCGATTTCAAGGTCAAGGTCAAGGACTAGGTCAAAAATTTTTATCGGTTGCTTTAGATCACATCGCTCTTTATATATGTGCCAACTTTGGCTTTTCTAGCTTCAACGGCCTTGCAGTAATTGTCTGAAAATCGTTTGACCTTTTTCGCGATTTGACCTTGACCAGTAAGTGGGAATAACTATTAAAATAACCAACAGAATTAAAGAAAAATCCCATAATTTCCGGCTCTGCGGGCCTTAAAAATCAAAACTATATGGCTCCACCTTTACATATAACTTCACAGTACGACTGAGCCCGAGGCACACGTGTTGTATTAATTTATTTCAATTTGGAGGGTACACTTGAGTGACCATTACGCTATACTGAAAAGGCGAAAGAAAGAATGTCTGGGCGTAGCTACAACATAGCATCAGAGTTCACACATTAAAATAACAACCCTCGACCACCGTGACACTTGGAAACCTACAGCATTTACAGTACCTATGGCACCTACTCTACCTATGGGACCTTCGATACCTATGGCACCTACGGCACTACAGCACCCACGATTGAATTGAAAAAGTACAATCACAAGGAGAACCAAGTGGGAAATTAAAGGCATATCTGAAACATCAAGAAGAGCAGAAAAAAGAACCAAGTGGGACAAAAATAAAAATTGGACGAGGCTAAGATCAATTTGGATCGTACTTATCACAGCGACCGCTCGAGATACGAATACGATCTCGTTCGTTGAGAACGTTGAATAGTACGGAGCACAGTTTGGTTACGTGGTGACGTAGACTTACGTAAAACGTCACAAGGCTATTGTTCGATGAGTCTTAAAACATTATTATGTCATCACGTGTTATACATGTGGTTTGCAATACGTAGGCCAAGCGGGCAGACGTATAATGGATAGATTCCAAGGACATTTTGGGTGTATCGGCAGAAGTGACTTATCCACTTTACTCGTAAATCACCTTAATAAGTGGGACCATAAAAGGATTGACGATATAAAAATTCATGTAGTAGACTTTATTAGTCTGAACCCCTCTAAAGACGGTACCAAGGGTCTTAGATTGAAAATAGAATTGAACTGGATTCAACGCTCGAGGACCGCTTTTCCAAGTAGGCTCAACTTCATACATGGATAGCCGTTTTCCCTATCATCGTGGGTATTAAAATGCAGAACCAAGTGGGACAGTATAGGCATATGTGAAACATCAAGAAGAAGAGCAGCCAAAAACTTCTCATAATAAATTTTACTAGCTAATTTCTGATTTTCTTTTCTTTTATTAAGCGTTTAAAAAACTGTAGGAACTATTTTCGCAAAAAATACATTTATTGAATCTTGCTTTAGAGGAAGACTTGAAATAACATGTTCGCTACGTGTTTGTTGCAATGTCTTTGATGAGCATGCAAGTCATACGTGTGACAAACACCATGACAAACCTGCAAAAAACAAAAACTGATGAAACATCGTTTCCTGTAAATAAGCAGAAGAGGTCTAATGCAGTACAAGTCGGCAGGCGAAGAAAAATAAGTCTTGTTGGACATGAACAACAAGAAATTTTCGAACCTGAAAATGAATCTGACTTGCTACAAGAAATTACAGCAGAAGAATCGTATCACACAACATATGACAGATAAATTTCACCATGGCATGAAATGGTACATCAACATCAAAGCTCAATTCAGAACAATAGTGAAGGGCAGTTGACTGAACGTATGGATACCAGCTTTATCAGCACTCAGACCTTTAGAGCGTTTAATCAAATGGACGTTGACGATGCTTTACCAATTCATACAAGGATCTGTTCAACAAGTTAGATGAACATGAACAGCAAGGATCTGGATAAGTGTTGGATAAAATTTTTCAGACTGAAAACCATACAGCTTTGTTAGACCGCTTGCACGCCTCCAGCTACACTGAGTTGCAAAAGAAAAGCCATACAAAGGGTGTCATTACCATTAAGAACAAGTGCTTTCTATGGTCTGTATTGGCTCATCAACATCCGATAATGACCATGTAAGTTCAGCATACAAGTTTGATCGTGAGCTAAACTAAAGCGTTCCAACTGCAACCCATCAAATTAATAAATTTGAAAAGGTGAAGAACATGTCCATCATTGCCTTCGGTTGTGAAGATGAGGTTGCAGTACCCATCCACATAAGTCGACGTTATAGTGACCTCAAACTGATTTACTACTCATCGGATACGATCAAAAGAGACATTATTGTCCTATCAAGAATTAGAGTAGCTTGATGGCTTATCGATCGAAGAGTACGCGAGCTGGTTTGAAGTGGGGCAATTTTGTAAATTGCTTCGTCACACTAGATCTGCTGAATAATCATACTGAAATCTTTAAGAAGCACAACGATTAATGGTTTCAATGGTCACAATTATTCAAATAAAGAACATTGCAAAACAGCAAAAGTCACCCTTTGTCTTTTACGCTGATTTTGAATGCTGTACAGAAAACATAAAGGTGATCGTTACTAACATTACATACCGACCAGTTTGCCTATGTAGTTGTCAGTGAGTATTGACAGCGTGAACCAAGGCTTTAAGGTGTAGATGTCTAGAAGTGATGTATGAACGAGAGCGGAATGTAAAACGATTGAGTAAATGTCAACCAATGAAGATGCCCTCTGAGAATGAAAAGCAGTGTACTGAAGCTACACATTGTTACATTTGCTATTGATGGGATAGGAGACGATGCTGTGCGAGATCATGACCACATCAGTGGAAATTACCCTGGAACAGCTCATAATGAATGTACCTTACAGTTTCGCTTGAGAAAGGACCTACAGAAAAAAGGATTCATTCATCATCCCTAACCTATTCCACAATCTGGGATGATATTACAGTCGCCTTCTTATGGAAAGTCTTGTAAAATTAAAAAAACTTTAAGATTTCAGTTATTGCCAACATCGCATTTACCCTCGGTAATCTCAAATTCATTGATTCTTACCAATTCATGAGGGCCTTCCTAAAGAAGCTAGTGTTCGGCTTAGTGGCTGAAGGCAGAGACAAGTTTAAGAATAATATGACTGCACATATTCGCGACGGTCAGCAGCAAGGCGAACTTCTGAGAAAGGGTTATATCCTTATGACTACGTTGATGAACACTACAAATTTGCCGATACGAAGCTCTCACTGTAAGAACACTTTTCGTCAACTGACTGAAGAAGGGATTAGTTATGAAGACTATGCACATGCACCAAAGTGTGGGACACATTCCACTGCAAGAACTTTTAAGAGTATCATGACCTCTACCTCAAAACAGATGTGGTTTTTTGGCAGAAATTTTAGAAACGTTTACACAGCGCCAGGTTTAACATGGTATGCTATGCTAAAGCATACCAAGATTAAGCTGAAATTGATGGATAATATTGATATGTACAAAGTGGTGGAACAATTCTTGCGAGAGGGGCATTTTAGTCATTACATAAAAGTATGCGAACAACAAATGTCGGAATAGAGTCAGACGTTGTGAAAACTGTTGGGAATGAAAGGTTAGCCTACTGAAAAGTTGATCCCAAATCTACACAACAAGGCAAAGTACTTTTATTCATTCATTTACAGTAGTATGTATCTCTTGGACTGAGAGTGACAAATGTGCATCGTGCCACCATGTTCCAGCAGATCAAGTGACTGAGGAAATACAATGCTTTGAACACAGAGAAGAGAAAAGTGGCAAAAAGTGGATCTTTTGAGAAAGACTTTTATAAGCTCATGAAAAATGCCATTTCTGGTAAAACCATGGGAAATGTGAGGAAAAAATCCAATGTAGAATTGGTTCACTATAGCCAAGGGCTTCAAGAAGGGAGTGGCCGAGCCAACGCTTCACAAATTAAAAATTTTTAATGAGGATTTAACAGCTGTACACTGCCTCAATTCTGATTCAATACCAAGTACCGGTATTCTTCTTGTTCTATGAATCGTAGCCTCGCTTTTATTTCTCCTCAATAACTAATAGGCTTTTTGAAGTATACATGCCTCCCATGTATCAGTTGAAGTTCAGTGAAATACATTCGCAAAGTCACACACATTATGCATGCTGAAATCAATAAATCTTCTTCTTGTTGTTCAGTAACAGCAATCTGTTCATCATCCTTTTTCCTCCGTTAAACCAATCACATTAGTCAGTTCTTCTGCTTCTTTACGTTTCCTATTTCTCTGTGTATAAAATTATATTCTCTGTCATCATCATTCTCTACTTTGCATTGATCCATTTTATTTCCTCTAGTGCTCTTCTTAGTGTTAAAAAACTTTGTTTCCAGATGAACCCAATAGTTATAAATTATCTGAATCCACACATAGCCTAAGGAAGGGGTGACCCGAAATCAAACCAGTCATTCACATAAGACACTTTTATTCACATGTAAATTTTAATAACTTAACCAATATATTCACAATTTACAGAAAACTGAAAATTATCATTTAAAATGAGCAATAGTTATCCGTTTTACTTGGATCTCTTGCTACCCAGCCACTAAGCCGCTCTATCCTCTGTAATATGTTGCTCAAAATATGATTTTGGCGATTTGTAATAAAAGAAAGCTAAAGGCTACTATTATGTTACGTTTTTGCGGATAACTTCAAGTGAGCGATAATTAAATATTAAGGCCTCGAATGGGGTAATTCTAAATCTATGCATTCATCTTAATTTTCCCGAAACTAGATTTGTTGGATCAGCTAGATGTTAGTCGTGTTTTTTTCATATTAAGATACCACTGTTCTTCAATTTAGAGGAAGAACGTGTTGTCCTGTTTCTGACGGAGGTGTCGTTTCGACTGCAATTTTTTTGGGATAAGCAAGCCAATTCGCACTTTCGGGTCAATTTAGAGGAAGAACGTGTTGTCCTGTTTCTGACGGAGGTTTTATTTCGACTGCATTTTTTGGGATAAATTATAAAGAAATGATAAGGGAAAAACATCAAAATTCTAATGTTCTTTCAACATGCACACTTTCACATTTATAAAGCCATCATATGATCTTTTAAACACCATTTTACAGATGATTCAGTCCCTTTAATAAACAACACTTGAATATGTTTCTGGTAAAATGGAATTGTATTGATTGTTGCCTTTTTCTATCATTTTTTATATCATTATCTCAACCGAATTCAGCCGAAGCGCAAAAATTTTTCGGCAAAAGTCAAAGCGCGAATTGGCTTATTGTAAAGAAATGGTAAGGGGAAACATCAAAATTCTAATCTTCTTTCAACATGCACACTTTCAAATTTAAAAGCCATCATGTGATCTTTTAAAAACTTTTTTACCTATTATTTAGTCCCAGAGGACCCTTTCTGTCTTTGCTTGGAAAGAACCAAGAGTCATCTAAGTCTACGTGTCATTCAGCCCCTTTAATAGCCAACATGTGAATACGTTTCTGGAAATATAGAATTTTGTTGATTTTTGCCAGTTCTTCCTATAATCTCTTTATATGCCTTGTCCGCACTGAATTCAGTCGAAACGCAAAATACTTTTAGGCAAAAGTCCAAGTACAAATCCACTTACACATGACTTTACACATGTTTTCTGTTATGCGCGAAGTAAATGTGATCTACGAAAATGTCAGGCCGATATATATATTTTTTTTCGGGCAGGATTTTCGACCACTGCTTTTACTCGCCACTTTAGTCTGTCATCCCGAAATATTAATATTTCAAGTGCTAACTCATAGAAGCGCTTTCTTGTTTTTTTTCTTTTTCACATGTTGAAATGATTTTGCCGTTTTTTTTCAGAGTGGTTTGCTGAAGGTTGTAAAATAATGTTTTGGCTGCGACATGATAGTGTTGGATTTAAGAGGTAATACTGATTTTTTTTTTTTTCAAATTGAAGCTTAGATGTTTGACTGTTCCCGGGCAGTTTATCTTTTAAGTTATACTCTCCATCCCCTTCAGTCTTTTATTGTACGATCAAATTTTATCTGGTTATTAAACATGTAACTAATAGAAAAATAATGAAGATCATGTATCTCATATAAAATAAAAAATGTCTTAAAAAAATATTATTAAAAAGTTTTATTTGCTGTTCCGATGGTATGTTTGAGGCCACAAGTCTGAAGCCTGCAAAAACGATCTCGGATATCAGTCCTATTTTAAGGAGAGAAATCCAAAGCAAAAATGGCTTGAAACTATTCAAATATAGTGTTTTGTTGAAGTTGAAGCTTGATGATTTCACTAAGTGACACTTTTCGTGGCCTCTTATCACAGTGTTACTGGACTGACGCAGAAGAATAGACCAGATTTACTGGAAGAGCTGCTGCAAGAGAAGAATGTTTATGCTAATGACGACCTGGTTAAAGCTTTGCGCATTGCTGCGGAAAAGGGGTATGTTTTGCCTGACCAGAGGTTCTTTACATTGCACTGAAAACTGTCCAAGGCTGTGCGTTTACTGTGATTAAGAAGTGAATTAAATACTTGCATTCTGCCTCGAAACGTCTTCGAAGATGTCAGACTGCGTTTGGGAGTACACTAAAACATGTTGTAAATTGAAATCTAACGGTAAGCCTTGATATATAAAGTGAAGTAAAGCGTGAACCATCGTGTGCTTGCTCAGATACTTGGAATGCGCTGAGCTGTTGTTGTCACACAATGCGCGAGTGGACTTTCACGATTCAAGCGGCGTAACACCCTTAATTATTGCTGCCAAAAATGGGCACGCAGATGTCGTGAAAGCCCTGATACACTACAAGGCCCGGGTGAATAAGCTGACGTACCCCGTCCGGGCGACGGCACTGCACTGGGCGGCATCATATGGGCACGTGGACTGTGTGCGGGAGCTTATCGAGGCTGGCTGCTCGAAGGAATTACAGACGGCGCAGGGAAGGACGCCGTTAATGCTCGCTGCGCGATCAGGTCTGTGTGGGTATGGTCAGATCTGCTTGGTCAGATCTTTGTGCAGAAGTCTGTGGGTGGATAAAGTGTGCTTGTGAAAAATAAGAAATATTACTGTTTTTTTTGTGAAAGGTTAGCAAAAGGTTGTACACCGTACAAAATAATAATAATAATAATAATAAACCTTTCAGGCTGTCAGTGGGGACTGGTTGCCAGGCTGCATGTGCAATGTCATTGTGTTGTTACACGTGTTGTCACGTTATTTTTTGCCCAGGCCATGACGATGTGGTACGAGCGCTGTTAAGGGCGGGAGCCTCCGTGCATAGACATGACAACCACAAGATGACCGCACTACATTTTGCGGCGGAGGAAAATAACAAGGAGTGCGCTCGACTGTTACTCAAAGCAGGTCAAAGTTTGTTGTTTCCTTAACATATGGAAGTCGCTTCCCATTGCAATTTCAGCTGATGGAGCATACAACTTCTCATCGTTACAGCCTAGTACGCCCCGTTTATAATGATTCCGAACTCTTGTACTGAAACAACTCATAATTGATTTGTTGATTGCAGTCTGTTAAACTTGAAGTCTTTATTTTTTTTCAGGTTCAAGGATCAATGAAGCCAACGCCGATGACATGACGTCACTGATGCTAGCCAGTGCCAGAGGGCAGGTGGCGGTCATGAGGCTATTACTCTGCGATTTGAAAATAAAGCCAGTGGGCAAATCGCGAGAGCTGAGCCACATGCATTGGGCAGCGCAAAGCGGGTGCGGAGTAGCCGTGGCACTCCTTGTTGATTACAGCTTCGATGTGGATGCCCAAACAGAGTGTGCCTACAACGGAAGTGAGTTGATCGTAAGCAAAGGCGTCACGCCGCTCATGATGGCGTGTGGTGGCGGCTTCGTGGGTGTCGCCGAAGTGCTTATTCAAGCTGGCGCTAATGTCGATGCCCTTGACGACGACTCGAACACCCCTATTACGTATGCTGTGAAGAAAGATCATGCCGAGTGCGTTTTGAAATTGATTGAGAATGGCGCAGAAGTGAATGGTGTTTTCGCTCAATCTGAACTATGTGTTGATGGTATCTGGCCCCAGTATATTTACCCGTTATTCCTAGCCGTACGGGAGAGATGCAATCGCTCTTTGAAGGTGCTGCTCCGGGCAAACTGTGACCTGGGCATAGTTGCTATAAACAAGCGGGGATATCTCTCTACCGCTCTCGAACTGGCCATGATTAAGCAAAATTCGACAGCAATTGAAATGCTACTTTTAGCTGGCTTCCCAACGATGATGGCTAACGCAACTCTCTTCGAAGAAGGATACTCCTTTTTGTCTGTGAACGATGAAGAGCTGTGCTCGAAATTAATTTCCCGTTTTCAAAATCCTCTCTCATTGATTGAATTGGCACGTATTTGTATAAGGAAATGTCTCGGTAGACGGGTGGGATTACTCTCACAGCTTCCTCTTCCACGTTACCTGATGGAGTTTGTAAATTTAAAAGAGTTGGATTCTTATATGCTTTCGACTTGAAAATAAAGTTTTTGTAATGTGAAGTATCTTTTATGAATTTCATAGGAATAAAACAGACATGCTTTGACATTGTGGTTAGTTAATTATGATTACTTTTAAAAATTTTGTAAGATTAAGCGGTATTGGCATGTCTCCTAATAACTATCTTTACTAAACAAAGTAAATGGTGAAAGCAAAGGTGTTTGGTAGATATTCTGCAGTGTTAAAGTTGAAATGGTGCTATTTACATCCAGACATTTAGTCAGACTTTGTACATTGTATACGCAAACGATAACTTCATTTATTTATTTATTTATTGTTATTACTATTATTATTTTTTTTTTTTTTGTCATTTACTGCATCACGATAGGTGTTAGTGCGTCTCATTATTTTTCATGTTCTCTACATTATACAGATAAACTTGTGATTTTTCTAAGTTATTATTCATGTGTTCTGTTATGTTATCAGTATTATTTGCTGTTATTATCTCCCCTTAGACAAAATGATTTTATTGCTAGTCATTCAGTGTTTAGATCCTATGCGTAGATCTGTTATCGTGCTAAAGTGCATTATTTCTAAGTTGGCCGGACCTCAAATTTCTACAACATTTTGAAAATCGCCCGCGTGGTGCTATCACAACATTTATTCCCTGGAATGCAATACTGACCAGTAAGTTTTTTAAGGGTCGGGTAGCGTGGGTCAGAGAAAATGTACAAAGTAATCATACCAGCTATTGTGAGTCACTTTCTGCATCGGAAGTTGTCGGTATTTTAATCGTAATATACAAAAATTTATCGTGACGTTACTATTGACATAAGAGCCAGTGAACTGCGATTCTACTGTGTTGGTCAGCTAATATTACACGACATACCCCTCTGTACTACGAATGGAGCAATACTGCATGCCCACCAGTGACCAGCATTGCAATATGTAATATGTGAATTCTTTATAACGACGCGACGGGGATATCGAGGCGTGAAAGTCTGCGATTGTTATTCCGAGAGACCGCCTGATTGCTGTTCACAGGAATACAGAAGATACAGAGTAAAAATTTATTAAAAATATTTTTCGCGATTGCATTCTTATTTTTAAAGTACGTATGGCTTTTAGTTCTTAACAAGTTGCCGTTTGGGTTGTATATTCTGCAAACCAAAAGAGATTCTAAGTTGCGAAAATCCACTTTAAATCCTAAAAACTGTTCTAAGAAGACTTACGTACGTATTCTGTCCCCATTATAGATATCAGCTTCAGTTTTCAATTCTTACACAGGATAATATAGTTATATTCGTGTGCTGCAATCGTACTCTTTGTGAAGTCGATAAAAAATTAGTAAAAAATAGTTTGCTCAGCTACCATTTCAAGTGGCGTTTTGAATATTTGTTGTGAAAAATATATTTCGCGATTGTGCTGTGTCATATTCTTTTATATCGGCTGAACAAAGCACCTACCCCCACTGGAATTGAAGATCCAAAATGGCGGCCACTGTAACTTGAAACTGGACCAAGGTCCAAACAAACAAGGTGCACTTACCCACTGGCATGGGTCTTTTGTATTACAAATATCGCAGTACACGGATTGTCAGGCTTAGAGATGGGCGAACGGACGGACAAACAACATCCAGACATATAGTTTCTATGTTCAATTCCTCTTGTTCGTGAATATTTCTTTTATATTTCAGTTAGGGTTCTTGCACAATGAGAATATAACTTTTAGTTGTGCAAAATCGTTGTTATTTTGAAATCGTTAAATGATGACGTACTAATTTTCATTTAAATTTGTTGTCATATTTTTTTTATTGTTTTGTTGAAACATGTTTCAAACCTCAGAAATTGTTCAAAAACACTGTTATTACGGTAAGGTATTCTATGACCCACGGGGATATTCCGCTGTTTCGGAATATTTTCTAGACTATAATACTTTGGTTGTAAACAAACTGTGAAATAAAAACAAATTTTTAAAATTTGTGTACTTTTCTTCAATTCCCATAAAAATACAAAAATCAAGCAGGCAAGGGTAAACAAAATGGAGAAAAACATGACGCTCTAAAGCAAGTTGAAAAGTGCATAATTCTACCAGCAAGAAACAGGGCAAAAACACAAGTATAATCTGTTCATATTATTCACAATGTGCAATATTTTCATTTTTTGTAATAATAAATTAAATAAAAATGTCAGATGTCAGACAATAGGCTCAAGAGGCAAACTGAAACGGTCACTTTTCACTGACAGACTGGTCTGATTTAAACGGTAGCCAGTTCTTTCATCACGATACGTTCACAAGTAAATCTGACCCGTGCACTTTGAAAATCCCCTTGAGCATAAATTAACATTAAGTAAAGGCTATGTGTACGACAGCAAACTAATTTCATAGCTACCATCTACATCGCATCGCCCTATAGTCGCAACAGGTTGGTTTTCGCCAACTTCGTCACTCAGCGCCCACATCGCTTGCAAGTTCTTACTAACAACCGGAATAGACGGGACTTGTTTCAAAGTCCTTTCCGGCTCCTCTTCGTGAGTTTCCGTCACCCACTTCGGCAACGGCACGTCACCTACCGAATTCATCGGCGCCTTATAAATTCTTATATCGTCTATTTTAAAATCCTTCCAGACGGGAGATGGCTGCCGTAAAATGAATCGCAAAGCAGTGATATTCTGCAGTTGCCATGAGAAATGTTTGCTCGATATTGTAAAATAACTTTCTGCATTTTGATCCGCGTGTGCGTGTGGCATCAACTGATATCTCTTGACACAGGTTTTCCATTTCTGTTCACTCTCTCCGGGCAGCGCTTTCTTTTTAGCTTTAACCGTCAACCAAGCAGTGTAGTAATTTTTGAAATGAATCTCGGCCACTTCCACGTAGAATACATTAGGAAATGTGACATCAACTACACTACAGCCACTGTGAAAATCAGCTTTGATATCACCGAATTTTAAACTGACTGCAGGTTTCACAACGCCAACGAGTAATTTAGGATCCATTGAATTTGTTCATCTCGAATCACACAGCTGATGCTTTCTTCTGACACTCTGCAACAAAAGAACTCTCTGTGTCTTTATATGTTTTAGCAAATAAATTTTATTCAAATAGTGATCAATTTCCTGTTTTTTTTAACCTTATCTAGTGTGGTCTTTTTACGCACGAAAAGCACAATAATGCTGTTAGTTCGAAAATCGTTCTGGAATGTGTGCGGAAATATCCATAACCGCGAAATTTGAGGTCAGTGGTCGTTTCTGTTACAGGAACTGTGACCGTCTGTCCTATGAAGATATAAAGGGTTTGATGGGAAAAGTCCCAGGTGACTCTCTCTCCTCTCTCTCTATAGTCGGGGGTGGCAGGCTATGGGTCATTCATGACTATGGTGGGACTACTCGTAGCCTGCAAGATTCATCTAGTGCTAGGTCTGTGATAATTGACTGCGCATATTGAAACAGATAAATCAAAACAAACAAGTAAGTATTTGTGAAACACAAGCAGGCCCCAACCGCCCCCAAATTCATAGGGGTATAAAGCGATGGCGGACAGACGGATGGACGGACAGACAGGCAGACACCCCAAACCTGTAGGCCCCAATCTGAATGGTTGGGGCCTAAAAAGCAGCTACGAACATATAAAATCATAAATATTCAAATATCGCCCATGTGATGTATTATTGTATCATTGTGAAACACAAGCAGGCCCCAACCGCCCCCAAATTCATAGGGGTATAAAGCGATGGCGGACAGACGGATGGACGGACAGACAGGCGGACACCCCAAACCTATTGGCCCCAATCTGAAGGGTTGGGGCCTAAAAAGCAGCTACGAACATATAAAATCATAAATATTCAAATATCGCCCATGTGATGTATTATTGTGTATTTCAAATGAATCTAACTTACAGATAAATTGACCATAACAACCGTCAATATTTAGCTACCTGTTACAGCTTACTAGATATTGATTTCAAATGTACACATTCTTTTCTTCGTCAAGTTTCGAATGTAAACACAAGGCGGCCTTCACATTCACAAAACTTCACCTACGATTGTGCAGGAACATTCAGCTTTGCTATTTTAGATTTCATCTCTTCTAGTTAATTTTTTTTTAAAAGCAAGCCTAAAATTAAAAGGACCTTCACGACTATCACAAGCTCTGATGTATCTTCAAACTAAAGCGCAGTATTTAATATAAATATTAAGTGTAACGAAGGCCTTTTTCGTCCAAAAATTAAGGACAATTTAAACTGTAAAAAGACAAAAGTCCTGAATAAAATGAAAGCGGGCATCTGGCGGTAATTCTGAAGGCCAACGGATTACAAATAATCAAAGAAATAATAGAACAAATATCTCCAAAGAAATAAGTTGAAGCATAAAAGGTATTTACAAAAATAAAGTCTGAAAGATCTGAAATCTGAAAAGTATTAAACAGTATCAAATAACTGTTGCAATGTAAATAGTGTTTTTCTCTCAGTAACAAGCAATTTAATATTTATGTAAAATTTCTCCCTCATATTCTCATTTTTCACGTAATTGATTTGTAGCAAAACCGAGTTGATCTGTCACATTTTGTTCAGAATGTGATTTGTATCCCTTAATTTTGTTTTATCGGAAAGCAAACTAAGAATGCGGTTATTTTTACACTTTTCATTTCTTTTCAACGTTTATTTCCAAATATTTTAACGCTTAAGAGTTGAGAAGAATAGATTTTAAGGACTGGTTTGAAATAAGGGCATTCAAATAATCAAAGAAACAATTATAATTTCAAAAAGGTGTTAATTTTTACGTTGACATGTAGTACCAATTTGGCATTTTTTCTTTTGCGCATCCAGATTTCTGGCTTTGTTTACAATCTTACTAAAATTTACCATTTACAGGCTTACTAAAATAGTCGTTAGAAATGAAATTAAACACTTAAAAAAGTTAAATATATTAAACGAATAGATGTACCTACAACATAAAAAGTGGGCCTTTTTACTTAGAAATTGTTCTTGCAGCCCGCAGACCTGGCTCCAAAAGTACATTATTTAAAAAGTCACAGCATCCTTCATCTCTAACAGTTCGCTCCAAAACCTGTGAATGTAGGTACAAAGTATCGAAAGGGCTCAAAACTTGCTTGACCAGCGGGTTCAGTCAGTCTAATTGAACTGTAGACCATATCTAACATGCACGTCAATATTAACAAGTGAGGTAAATCCTCAAACGGAGTTACTTCTCCATCGACTGTAACTGATCGTTCACCAGTGACCATCACTATCTTTTATTTTCTTTTCGAGGCAAAACACTCGAACAGGTTATCTGAGATAATCGGTTTAGCTTATAATAATAATAAACAATTTAGAAGAAGAAGAAGAAGAAGAAGAAGAAGAAGAAGAAGAAAGCCGTCATTTCGAAACTGTTATGTTCTCTGAAAGACAAATTATTCTGTAACACTGTTGATATATATATATTGTTATAAAACAGCTGATCCCTGAAAAGATATCTTTGTTCTGTAAACACAGAGCGGATAGACATTTTAAAGGCAATTTCCTTCTTTTATGAACACTATTTTTGGGGAGTCCCTAGTAGGTCCGTGGAGTAAAAAGATGTCAAATACTACAGAGCGAACCAACGTAGAGGTTAGCTGTTGGACAACAACGATGCATATGTAGGAATTCCATTCAAAACTCGCTTCCCTAGAGCGTTGTTCCGATTGTCAATAAAGTCTTGTTCAGCTAATTTTAAAAAAAACGCGAGTCAGAATGAAGTAACATGGACACAACAGACCAGCATATAAATCCTAGTCCCTTGCGGAATGCCGGACCCATCTCCAAACTCTTTTTCTGGTAAGAAGTGATTTGCGTCGTCGGCTTACACTTTCAGAGAAAAGCTCTATTCCCGATTTCGCAATGATGCTCGCCATCTAGTGGCAGAAAAAGGAACACAGGTCAAATGTCTTCTTCTTGAAGTCTTTACTTAGAGAAGGGTGCATTCCAGTTTCAGTGTCTTCAAACACTTATGCTTAAGTATATATGTTTATCGCAAATAAACAAGTGAATTTTCAAAAGTTATTTTTCACTTACAATTATTGCATTTCATTTATATTAAGAGCATATTGACGAGTTTTGTGGGTGATAATATATGATTCTTACAAGAACCAATTCTCATAGGGCCATGTGTTCTGTTTAGATATTTTGATTCATAAATTGTAATAAAATGTTACCCGGATTTTTTTCTAAAATTCTAACCACTTTAAATGTGTGTTTTATGATTCATTAATTTTTTAGATAAAAATTTATCAGATATTTAAATATAATTAAATATGATGGTCGCGAAATCCCGAAAAGCCCTATTTTAAATAGGTCCAAAAACTCTTCAAAACCTTTATTTTTTAGTCAGAACCCCGGAAAACCCTCAATACTCAGATTTACTTCGTAATCAATCTAGAAAAGTGCCTTTCGCAGGAATTGTGATTTATTAAAAGTGAAAATGCATTATTCCATTTTAGTTCCCGTTTATTTAAGCAGTTCAAAGGACTAAATATTGCATTATAGACAACTTAGGTGAAGTAGTGTTGTAAGATATTTCGTAAAAAATGTTCCGGTATGAAAAGGTAAACAAATAGTTCATGTTCGCAAAATACTGTTACGTTTCTGTTGTTTTACACGTCTCATTTTTGTTCCCGAATGAAAGCAGAAGACCCTGAAAATATTGCTGTAGACATTCGAGCCTCGTTCTGAGTTGTATATAAACAAGTATTTTTATCATTGCGAAATGGCGAATACGTTTCTGTACAGGGTCTCTCCACCTAGTTCGGTTTTGTGCCAATTTTTTGGTTTGTGAGATTGAGTAGATGCCTTTACTTTGTAGATCGCGTTTTATCGTAGACAGGTACGTTGTTTTTTGTCTTCCTGGAGGTCTTTTTACTTTTTCAATTGCTTCTTTAAGAGCTCTACTTGCTGGCGTAGTTTCAGGTAATCTGCAGACATGTCCAAAGAAACTCCAGCGACGTTTTCTGATCAGAACTGACCACGTTGTTTGGTTTGTCTTTTTATACAGTTCTTCGTTACTAATCCAGTTTCCAGCACTATATCTGATGGATCATAGTTCTTAGGAGTTTGCGGTTAAAAATATATATTTCGTGTCCTTGGCATTTAGTGAGACCCCACACTTCACTGGTGTATAGGAAAATTGTTTCGATTAATACGTTGAAGACGCGAATCTTGACATATAGATTTGATTGTTTCGAGATTAATACAGTTTTCAGTTTATTAAAAGCATTATTCGCTAGTGTTTTTCTTCTTTTGATGTCTTCTTTTCGGTTTTACTGTCATTTATTTGTAGATTTCTGTCTTTGAGTGATTTTTTAGTTTCGTTTTCAATTTTATTTTTTTCACTTTTAAGCGTAGATCCGTAACTTATGTCGTCAGCAAATTGTTGATCTAGTAGAAAGTGAAGATTGCTGTAATTGCCGAACACAAAACCAGGTTGTCTTTTCATGGAATTGGCTAGGTATGTTAAGAGAGTATAGCTGAAGCTCCATCTCCTTGTGGTGAGCCAATTGTGCTTGAAAAGATGCTAAGTTGTATATTACTTAGCAGAATACTGAGCAGGTAAAGTTCATCTAATTCAGATAGTACTTTGGTACAAAGTGTCCCAAAATTTGAGGTACAATGTGTCCAAAAAGGTACAAAATGACGGAGGTACAAAGTGACAAAGGTACAAAATGTCCCAACCCCATTTATGCTACCCGGGTACTAAGATTATTTATTTTCATAACAATCTGAAACTTGGGCGCTTGACTGCGAAATGTCTGTGTTATTAAATTCATATACACGTACAGTAGATAGTCGATACTTCGACCTATTTTCCCGGTTATTGAATTCCTACTGTGTAGTGTTTTGTTAACGGAGAACTTCATTCAATGCCTGATGTATCCCATGCAGGTGGTTGAATCCAATCTTCACTATTGGATACAAGAAAAGTCTCGAAGAAGATGACATGTACAATTTGGTTCACGCTGATACCACAAAACACATTTCTGACCGACTGCACAAGTACAGTAAAATCTATTTATAAGAAACACCTTTCAGGTCAAGCAGTGCGTTTGTTATATAAAGGATGTTCCTTAATGACAGGCTCAAATTAAAACAAACCGGAGGTTGTTTCGTAATTAGAGGTGTTCCTTAAAGGAAGTTACACTGTACTTTGATTTTTTAAAGAAGTTTAACAAAAGTCTGTATCGATATTCAATGTTGTTAATATTACTCTAGTATGGAGAGTAATATCAAAACATTGTATTGTGAGGTAATATCAAACCATTGTAACCCGAGGTAATATCAAAATATTGCATAAGGACGTAATATCAAAACATTGTATCATGACGTAATATCAAAACATTGTAACTCGAGATTAATATCAAAATATTGTATCAAGAGGTAATATCAAAACATTGTGACATGAGGTAATATCAAAACATTACTTTTTTCTCCCAGAGAATGGTTGAAAGAACTCAAAAAGGAGAAGGAGGGCGGAAAGCCGTCCTTAGGCAACGCCATAATACGCACCTACAGACTGAGATTTTGTTTGTTGGGGATTGTGGTTTTCATTGAGGTTTGTATGGAAAGTACTTTGCGTACTTTGTTTCATATGACTGGGGTGTATATAAGAAAGAAAACTGCGATGTACAACCATGAATTAAATAATGGTACGGTTCAGCATTAAAGGGGAGACTGTCATGCTAAAATTCGCTTGTTGAGTGGAAATTTAGGGGGTTATGTAAATATTTATTGCTAGTCAGCTACATGCCCATATACCCGCTGAATTTCTTGTGTTTCCAGTGCTTACTAACCTTTTAATGAACTTAGAAAGATTTGTGTTGCGAATACTTATATTTATCAAAAGAACTCAAAACAATCAAATAAGACGAACAGAAAGAGAAAAATGTACCACCAGATCAATCTTGTATTTCACCTTTTTTCCATGAGTCATTTGTTATTGTATTACAGGAAACCTTCAAAGTGATCCAGCCCATTCTTTTAGGGTGGCTGCTTCGGTATTTTGCCCCGGGGTCAGAGGTTACCAAACAGGAAGCTTACCTGTACGCAGGGGGCGTCGCACTCAGTGCATTCGTACTGGCCATCTCTCACCACCCTTATTTCTTCGGTGTTCAGAGGATAGGCATGTGGATGCGTGTCAGTGCATGTGCACTCATTTATAATAAGGTACAGTGTATATCTGATATAACTTCCAGAACTCGAAATACACTTGACTTGAATAGTACGCATTCGATAACTCAGATTTCGATAACTCGATATAAGCTCACTTGAAGAAGCCCTGTTATTCCAAAGGCTTACATATTTATAGATTTACCTATGCCATAACTCGAACTTATTGACCTGATGTATTTTAACATTTGTCAGATGATGCAATATTAAAATCGAAACCACATTAGTTTTGCATGTCACACACTGCTTTCTCATAAATATGTAAATAAATAAATATATATAAAAATAAATTTAGAATATTATTCATCTAGGTAAACGTGTATGATGCAATAGTTAAATAAAAACACTTAAATATGATGCAATTTATATTTCTTGAAGGAAAAATAGACAAAGTTTAACTTTGTTTCAAAACGCCGTGTCATCGTTTTAGGTAAAATGCATTTTGCAATATTTCTATGTTTATGATACGAAGACAGATATTAACCTAGGCAACACAAATTTCTGCACCTACATTTGGGCCTGTGTGTTCTGAAAACTTAATAATGGGAAGATCGGCCTAGTGTTGGGTTGGAAAATTCATCCCGGTGTGTGTTTGGCTTTTAGTCACTAAAGCTGAGCAATTCGGCCCTGGGACAGACAACGACGGGTCACGTGGTGAACCTGATATCCAATGATGTCGTGCGCTTCGATTACGTAAGCTGGCCAATTTGTTTTCTGTGTCCTGTGGTCATGTCAGCGGTTGTTTTATTGACCCCGGGTGAAAACCCCAAGACTTTGGCAATAACCTGCCTAACCAATAATCAATAAGTAATACCAGTATACAAAATAATAATAGAAAGAATTTCATTTGCAAAGGTGTCGCGTAGACCTCCGTGTAAAAGAACATGCTTGGACTTTTTTAGGCACCAATGTTCCTGCATTATTTATGGGTGGGACCTCTGCAAGCGATCTTCGTCCTTGTCTACCTGTGGTACATGATAGGCATCGCCAGTCTGGCTAGCTTTATTATCCTCATCTCCCTCATCCCAGTGCAAGGGACAATGGGGAGGCTATTCACCAAGCTGCGGTAAATATTCTTTCTTTTTTATTTGTTCAGCTTTCAAGAAAATAAAATCTTAAAAGTAATTAATGAGAAAGTAGGAAAATGATCGATTTGAAAGCATGGCTTATAAATATAACGTCGCGTGCGTGAGTCACGTGCGTGGTGTTTGTTACGTAGAGGAGTCACGTGCGTGGTGTTTGTAACGTAGAGGAGTAACGTGCGTGCTGTCTGTGACGTAGAGGAGTCACGTGCGTGTTCTCTGTTACGTAGAGGAGTCACGTGCGTGCTGTTTGTGATGTAGAGGAGTCACGTGCGTGCTGTTTGTTACGTAGAGGAGTTACGTGCGTGCTGTCTGTTACGTAGAGGAGTCACGTGCGTGCTGCCTGTGACGTAGGAGAGTCACGTGCATGCTGTCTGTGACGTAGGAGAGTCACGTGCGTGCTGTCTGTGACGTAGGAGAGTCACGTGCGTGCTGTCTGTTACGTAGGGGAGTCACGTGCGTGCTGTCTGTGACGTAGGAGAGTCACGTGCGTGCTGTCTGTGACGTAGGAGAGTCACGTGCGTGCTGTCTGTGACGTAGGAGAGTCACGTGCGTGCTGTCTGTGACGTAGGAGAGTCACGTGCGTGCTGTCTGTGACGTAGGAGAGTCACGTGCGTGCTGTCTGTGACGTAGGAGAGTCACGTGCATGCTGTCTGTGACGTAGGGGAGTCACGTGCATGCTGTCTGTGACGTAGGAGAGTCACGTGCGTGCTGTCTGTGACGTGGAGGAGTCACGTGCGTGCTGTGACGAATGTAGATCAGTCATGTGCGACTATCTGTGATTGCAGTGTGTTACCCAATACCACAAGAATAATTTAAAGAGACTTAAATAAGTTAAAAGAGAAATTATTTGGAAAAAAATCGTAACACGGCACCCAGTTACTTGTTTATCGCAGGACCCGTTGTATTTGGCGTCCGCGGATGAAAAAAAAAGAGAGAAACTCGGGGTTTCAGACTAATATCCTCTGGGGGGGGGGGGGGGGGGGGTCTACGGACACATACTCTGATTTTATGGGGCTGGAATACTGGCATTTTACAGTCGCAAGGTGGCGGTACAGACAGACGAACGGGTGAGGCTCATGAACGAGATCCTGACTGGTATGCGCGTCATCAAGATGTACTGTTGGGAGAAAATGTTCGCGGAGCTGGTAAAGAAAGTACGAAGGTGAGGGTCTGCCTTAATTACCCTTCTCCTGACCCCCCCCTCCCCCGCCCCCCCCCCCCCACCGCCAGCATACACTCACCAATTCCACTCTGTATGCCCCCCCCCCCGCCGCCGCCATACACACACCGATTCTACTCTTTATGCCCCCCCCCCCCCACCACCATAGACACAACAATTCCACTCTTTATGACCCGCCGCCAGCATGCACACACCGACTCCACCCTTCATGCTTCTCACTGCCCCGCCACACACACAAACACCGAATTTACCCTTTCATGCTCCCCCCCCCCTTCTCCTCCCCTCAAGGGGAATCTTCCTGGTGTGCGTTTTATTTTTTCAAATATCACAGCCTTCTGCAAGCGGTTACTTGATGTTTATTCTGGGAGTATCTCTAATAGGAAGTCCCGTACTGTTGCCCAGTGCGTGATTATGATGTCAATGCTACAATAACAATCTAGCGTTCATTCCAGGACGGATCATTTATATGAGAGAAATATCATGACTTGAGAATAAATGTGTTTCCTCTGTCTAACGCGTATATAACACTTTCTTCCTGGAATGAACATGCGTGAAAAAAAAAACGGTGAAAAAAATAATAGCAAAACGATTTCCGCGACAACTTTGGGATACCCCGGTAAACGGTCACTCTAGTTTAACTGAATCGTTTAAACTACTGTTTTTATTTTGCGCGTGTGTTTTTGTTTCATCTAAGCAGCAGCTAAGCATTGCATATTGAAAGACAAATGTTACGGGTTGTATTATATGTTTATAAAGATTTTACCAGTCAGTTAAAGATAGAGAGCAGGCTAGCCTTATTTATGCCAAGCGACTGACGTAACCGCTAAAATATTTGTGGATTTGTTTTTTTTTCCGCCTTGGGATTTTCACATTGTATTTCACGTCCTTTTTCTAACAGCATAGAAGTGGACCGCATAAAAACGGCCTCATATACGAGGGCGTCGATTCTCGCGCCTTTTTTCGCCTCCGCCAAAGTGATCGTTTTCGCCACCTTTCTGTGGTACATCCTCCAGGGGCAAGCCATTACTGCCGAGAGGGTGTTCGTGCTTATTGCGTTGTACAACCCGGTGCGGTTGACACTGCATCTTTTTGTACCATTTGCGATCACTTTTACGTCAGAGGTTATAGCCACACTAAAGAGAATTCAGGTAGCCTTTTTTTTTTTTTTTTTGCCGGACCGCCCCCACCTCAGTACATGTGTCGTGCGTTTGTTACAGGGAATCGGTGTTATTAGGGATTTCATGAAATCCCCAGGGAAATCGTGTAATGACTTAAAACTTCAAAAATAAAAATTTTTATTTCATGATATCGCTGCTCTTAATGAAAAACCTAAAAAAGTAGCAGAATTTGTTGAACATTTGAAGTTTATAGCACTAATTTTCCAAATGACCACCAAAATTGTGAAATCGGTCGCTAGCTTAATGTTGTGGATTGTGGTAGCTCAAATAGCACCAGATCTTTCTGTGTCGTTACAGATCACCTCTCTTATTCTAAACAATGTTTTTTTTTTTTTTGTTCCCTGAAATACATTGAAGATCTCAAAGTGTCGACGGCATTTACGCGAATTCCCAGGGATTTTATGTAATCACGGGATTTTCCATGCGATATATTCAAGATGTTTTTTTTTGTTTTGTTTGTTTAGATAACTAGTGTCTGTCGTGGTAGTTTTAAGCTTTGTTGACTAATGCCTTCCAAGTAGTTTTTTTCGCGTGATGGGAAATTTGAACATTGTTCTATTCGTATTTATTTTTGGGGCGGGCGAGACAAGTTCGCGAAAAAAAAAACCAACTCTCTAGAATTTCTCCTCTAGAAATCTCTAGAACTTTCCCCCAGTGCTTCACGAAGAGTCCCATCAACACAAACACACAGACACAAAATCTTGCCAAGCTATGTGACAAATTTTTCGCTGCAGCAAAACCGTTAAATTGTAGTAGCTTGCTATATTGACTCAAGGCAAAACATCATGAAGATCCTAACCCAATTTTTCTAAGCTCCGCGCGGTGAACTGGGGTACAACTATTTGCGAACAGCCTTCTCTTTTCTTTTATTTATTAATGTGGAACTTGTTTTGTAGTTTTATTGTTGTAAAGTTTCAGTGTTCGGGCTTGCATGGTACTGCACGTGAAGTTTTCGTATTGCATCGATGTAAGACCACACCATTTTTTCTTTAACATACAGAGTTTATAAATAAGTTTGATATGATCTTACATTTTTGCTTATTTCCGCGTTATATTTTACTGTTTTATTTATTTATTTATTTATTTTTTAAATTTTCTCTTATTTAATTCCATTATGAATGGTTACGAGACGAACCAGAGAGGAGTCATAGATAGATTAGTTTACTTTGGTAAGGAAAAGCCTGTAGCTGTCTCTATAGAAAAGGAACTGTTTTGTGCTCACGGTACCCGCCATAAGAGAGGGGTCCCATTTGTTTTTCGTTTAAAGTGAAAAAATTATTGATGGTCCAAGTTGGAAACGGCGCGAAATGTCCAGTCTGGTGCGGTGTCCAATCTGGTGAAGTGTCCATTCTGGTGCAGTGTCCAGTCTGGTGCAGTGTCCAGTCTAGTGCAGTTCCCAGTCTGGTGCAGTGTCCAGTCTGGTGGAGTGTCCAGTTTGGTGCAAACAACGATCTCTTCTTGCATCTGTTTCACATTATTTTATATTTTGTTAAGAAGACGCCCTCTCTCCCTTTGTTTTTTTTTCTAAATGTGTCCCTTTTCACACAGTGCCGAAGTCAGACGCGTCAAGATCGCAGCGTACTCCAAGTCGGCGCTTTTCGCCCCATTATTCGCCTCGGCTAAAATCACTGTTTACGGCACGTTTATATGGTACTTCGTGACCGGAAAGGTGATCACAGTAGAGGCCGTCTTCGTCGTCATAGCCATGTACAACCCTGTGAGGCTTTTATTACATTTCTTCGTCCCTCTTGCAATCGGGGTTATGGCAGAACTTATGACCTCTCTTGAGAGGGTCCAGGTAATCAAACCGGATGTTTTTTTTTTTTTCATTTTCGGTTCCATTTTTCGGGGCGTAACAAACGCATGCTTCATGACGTCTAATCCAACTATCTTCTAACTTCGTTTGTTTGTTTATTTGTTTTTGTTGTTTTTTTTTGTTCGTTTTTGTTTGTATTTTTTTTTATCTTTTCAATAACAACCCTGGTCGTTGTTATCCAACAGCCAACCTCTACAGCTGTTCGGCCTGTTGTGTATAACACCTGTTTACTTGGCAGACCCACTGGGAATTCCACGAACGTAATACTCATAAAGAGAGGTACTGCTTTTTAAGATATCAAACCACTCTGTGTTCATACATGGCAGATAGAGGTCAGCTGTTTTATAACAATACCAAGTGTATTGCTTTTCTGCTAGACATGGTTTAAAAGCTTGTTGTTTAGGGAACATAACATTAACTGAAGTAGCGCAAGGAATAGGCTTTCTTCATGTGATCCATCGGTCGTGGCTGTAGCAGGTGAGACCGAGTGTCGTAAAAACGTAGACGAAAAAAAAAACAGTCTAGATTGTAGACGAGAATTGATTTCGAACGTGATTTGCCTGTGGCGTCGTGCTTTCGACGCAACACAGGACTTATGTATGCGTCAGAGCCAGAGGTATAATTGACGTCAGCACGTTGCTAAGCAATGTGTACACAATGAGGAAAAGCCATCGGTAAAAAAAAAATAGTCCTAAATCACATTTGTTTCATGTAGCGCAAATAGGTTTCAACGCGAGATAATCTTAGAAGTAGGATATATTTCGCTCGAGACATTCCACATGGTTTCAACGTCGCCGGACGATTACGTCGATTCCCTTTGCTTATTATGAGTCGTCTTTATTGCTGCTCGTATGGTTTACACCCCGTTCCTCCTCTCCCCCCCCCCCCAAACATAAACAAATTATAATAAAATAATAAATTATAATATATAAACAAGTAAAATATTAAATAAATAATGGGAGAAAACTGAAGAAAAACCTCAAATAATTACCTGCCCATATATGTAACAATATCAAAAAAATTCGTAAGGATAATAAATGAGGGCTAAGATCAGTATGGATGTTGCATTCACGGTGAAGTGGAACATAACAGCTGTCCACTACACAACAGCTGTCCACTACACAAAGCTGTCCACTACACAACAGCTGTCCACTACACAACAGCTGTCCACTACACAACAGCTGTCCACTACACAACAGCTGTCCACTACACAACAGCTGTCCACTACACAACAGCTGTCCACTACACAACAGCTGTCCACTACACAACATTGGGGAACCGTTGCATTTCTCACTGTCCAACGCTAAGATTATGCAGTCCAAATAGCCTTTTCGCTGTCAGCCTGCCTGGGTAAATAACCAACAGAAACCTGTGTGATTTGTTGATGCATATAGCAATGCAGTCTGTTACTACAGCCTTTTACTTCCTGATCTGTTAATTTATTCCCCAGAGGGGAAATATATGCGATCGACCGCGTGTCGGTCTGTCGATCTGTCATCAAGAGCTTGTTAACACGATAACTTAAAAACTGCTGCAAGGATTTTAATGAAACTTCGTATGTAGCTTCTATGGGAACAAACACAGATCGATATTGTAAATGGGCCAGGTTCGTCTAAAGAAAATGGACCAGTTGGACTTAGAATATTTCAGCTCTTGATGGACTATTGATGGCCGTGTTTAACTGATGTGTGGGTGGGGGGGGAGAGGGGGTGGGGGGCTGTGGGGAATATGTGGGCTATGCACACTGCTCTAGTTTCAGTTGTTTTATTTTTATATTTTTGTTCTTTGTGTGATGTAAGCATTTGTGCAATAGAAGTTAGGTCGTAATATTGTGTTTTCAGCAATATTTCTTATTTTCTGTTCCTCACCAATGATATTCCATCTGCTATCTGCAAATCAACCAATCAAAATGCTCAGAACAGAAGCGCGGGACGTTTCCATGGCAATGGATGTGAGGGCGGTTTCTGCAACAGTGGCCCAGTTTGGAGGACGAATGATTTGCTTCTGCGTTGTTATAGCAATCTGCCTTTTCAACCCAATCGGCTTGCGGCCCTGGAAGCTTTTTCCCGCCCTTGCTGTGTTACAAGCCCTTCGAAGTAACGTGCTTGGAAAGATGAACTATGTGGCCCAGTTTTTGGGGGAGACCTCAGCGTCAGTGGACAGAGTGCAGGTGGTTTCTGCTTAAGGAGCAATATCAACCCCCCGACCCCCCCCCCCCCACCCCGCACATCTTCACAAGACCTTCACCAAACTGCTATCCATACTAAATGCACAAAGCATGCCTCGTAATTCGCGTCAGATAATTTTAATCTGTTTTCGTATGTCTTAGCTAATTTCATGCCCTAAAATGCACACTGCTAATTTGGTGGGCACAGTGAATCATGATGATTGACAGGAGTAAAAGGTGCTTGTCTGGATAAATGATTTAAATGAAAAAAAAAAGAAGAACCATGCTTTTGAGAAAACCCATCCGTTCATTGATTGAAAAAAAATTACATATTGTTTGAACACACGGATTAGCAGCAGATGTGCATATGATTTCTTTGACCGCGTTTGTGTGGAGTAGTGCAGCCCTCGAAGCGATGTGAAATATCTTTTAATAATAAACCGCCTGTTTGTATTTGTGCGTATCCAGATTGGAACTGAAGGAAGTCCAGCGTAAGCTTAACGTTCGCTCATTGGTTCACACCATCAACTTATTCAGCACGAAGCTCGCACACTTGCTATTCGTTGGCATGGCAGTGACGTCACACGGTGGCTGGCTCGTTCCCTGGGTGCTGTTCCCAGCCATGAGATTACTGGCTTTGGTCCGTGGTTTGTTTGTGGGTCGCGCGTATGCGGTAGCTACGGACGTGGGCGAGTTGTTGACAACTGTCAGTAGAGTACAGGTAACCCATGGCAACGCGATGTGGCACCCGTCAAAATGCTTAACCCGCATAAACACCCGAGTGATCTGATGACAGCGGATAGGATTTTAGTTGGAGGAATCGGGTTGGTCAAAATTTGATTTTATCAGGTCAGTTCGACAGACCATAAAATATCCATAGCCAGAATTGAGTCGATTCGGAGAACGTCGATAATTGAAACGTCATCAGACAGAAATGGGTGTGACTATTTCAATTAGCTATGACACTGAATCCTGCAAAGGACGAAATTGCATGAATTCCCAGGGCGGCCGCCTGATATCCTGTTACCATGCGTGACGAGAAAAAAGCGCGGAGAAAAGAGGGGGGGGAGTTATTTTGAGGCTGGACGAGCTTGCGGGGATTGCCAATTCCGTAAAAAAAAGGGGGATATTTTTCATTCAGTGTTTCCTACAAAAAGGGGGAGGGGGTTATTTCAGAATTTCAGTCTGCATGTAGTTAAAAAGGGGGTAGTTTTCTAAATTGGCACTCCGCGTTTAGGGGTTGATTATAAAGTCATGGGCATGCATGGCAACGATCATAGACACGCAGCATGGTGACTAGTTGGTTCGTGAGTGGCCCTCTGGATCATGGACACACATGGTAACCAGCTGGTTGGTGAGTTCCCCCCCCCCCCCCACCCACCCTGGACATCAAAAAAAGAAGAAAAACACTTCGATTTCGCATCGGTTTCTTTTATTTGCACAGCTTATCCAAATTGATTTAGAACCAGAGAATAAAAATCGAAATTGCATTACCAGCATTGAAAAGAAAAACACGCATAGACAATGAATTGTTTATCGACATTTAGCCTTGCGTTGTAAATTCTTAGGATATGAAAATGCAACAGTGGAATGGAGAATGTTTGTGCCGGTCCCACGCCTTGTGGGAAAGCTTATAAACTAGCCAATCAGTGGCCGATCTTGCGTTTTTTTTTGTTTTTTTTGCAGGACTCATGTTTATAATCACGTGACTGAGTTTCATACAGTAAAGTAAGCAAGGACTGGTCAGGGGGACATTATGTTTTTGACTTGTCAGTCTGTCCGTCCAGTGAGTTGCCCTTTCTCTTCTTTTCAGGTCATTTGAATAGTACAAAAGTATTATTATTATTGTTATTATTATTATTATTATTATTATTATTATTATTATTATTATTATTATTATTATTATTATTATTATTGCAAAAACAAAATGTGATGAGTAGACTTTATTTTGAATTTTGTGTAATATCCACGACCCTTTTACACTATGGAAAGATTCACAACCCTTGTGCACTATGGAAAGATTCACGACCCTTATACACTAGGGAAAGATTAACATTTCTGTCCATCTGCTCACAGACGGGAGTTAGTGCCACTCCACACCAGGGCCTTCGTGCGCTCCGGAGCCGCTGTAGTCGGCCGTCTGTCTTTCAAACTACCCAAACTTCTCGTCGTCCTCTTAGTCGTACTGACGCACCGGAACTGGCTGAGACCGGAAGTACTCTACCCGGTACTGAGAATACTTGAAGTACTGAGATTCACTCTCATCTCCTACATCTATAACGTCGCTATTGATCTGGGCGAAGCCCTGCCAACGCTTCATCGCGTACAGGTGACGTCATGGCTGTGTGTTGCTCCATCTATCAGGGTTAGCGTTTAGTGGTGCATTGTGTTATAACACACTGGGCAAGAAGGTTGTCTTCCGTTTGCCTCGGGTTATTGGAAAATCCTATTTTTTTGTTCAGTTGTGTATAGACTATGATAAGAGAACTGGTTACACCTGAAAAGTGAGTTTGGCTTACGTGCACGATGCATGGCCAGGGCCTGTGCTGAGAGCTTTCCAGGCAGCATTTTTGGGCTGTAGACTATAAAATTTCAGGTTGTGGACTGCAATATTTTGGGCTGTAGACTATAAAATTTTAGTCTGTGGACTGCAGCATTTTGGACTGTGGACTGCAGCATCTTGGGCTGTGGACTGCAACATTTTGGACTGTGGACTGAAGCTTTTGGGTTGTGGACTTTTCAGATAGTCGGTCGTCTGCAGCATTTTAAGTTGTGGTCTGCAGCAGTGTGAGTCATTTTTACCCCCCTCCCCCTCCTTCCCCCGTCTCCTTCTCTCCCCTCCCCCCTCTCTCAATCAGAAGAGAGACAAATAAATGCATTTGTGTGTAAAACCTCTGAATCAAGAATTATGGTCAGTTTTCCAAGTTGCAACTTCTTGTATTAAAATAAAATCTTTTTCCGTGGTTTTTTTGGTGCAGCAGATGTTATATATAATATATATATATATATCTCCAAAGAACAACATAGACTGAAAAGGGCGAATTTGAAGCAAAGGTGGCAAGAATGACCCACAGATATCCCGAATCCGCACAAATTCTTCTTTTTTTTTTTCTTCTTTGTCTTAGGAGGGAATTGAAACCCATCCAAAGCAAAGGGAACGTTCGTGCTTGGACGCACGGTTTCTTTCACCTGGGCTACCAGTGCTTGAAGTTCACCATCGTTGTCTACGGAGTCGCGTACAGTCCCGTGGTGCTGGTTCCCGGGGTTCTCTTCCCCGCTCTTTACCTCCTCAACGTGCTCCGTGCTTCCGTGCTTATTTATTTATACAACGTGGCTGAAGACTATTCGGAGGGCCTGCAAACAATCAAACGTGTCGAGGTATATGGTGTAGATGGCGCTGCTTGTGTGTATTCTGCTTTGCTACGCCTCCCTCCCCCCTCCCTCGCCCCCCCCCCCCGCCCCGCTCACCCCCACCCCAATCCTGTGGTCTTTTCATCGAATCAAATGCATGTGTATTATAGTTTTTGTCGATTTGCCGCCAATTTTTTGCAGGTCGTTGTGAGTTTCGGTTTCATTTTTAGCAGTTTCACTTTCGCTTGTAGTATGTGTGTGTGTGTGAGGGCGTGCAGACGATAAGATCGTTTATGTTCCTGTTATTTGATGCGACGCCGAGGTACAGTGACGTCACTCTCATCTGTGTTCGCTGTTTATTGACGCACTTATCACTCTTCATTGCAGTTTCACGCTCAAACATAATTTCACGGCTGTTTCAGTGTCAAATTCACCTTGTTATGCGCACAGTCTTCTGTTGCTATTTGGGTAGTCTGTGAGTTAGGCCTAAAAGGTTGTGGCTTTTGTGTCACGGACACTTAATGGCTGGTACGGAGATGGAAAGTTTGTGGTTCACGCGATGACCGAAATTTTGTGGTTCGTGCGGTGACGGAAAGTGTGATTTATGTAACATTGTCATTTGTCATTGTTGCAATGATGGAAAGTTTGTAGTTTATACAATAACGCAAAAGATTGGGAAAGTGCGTCACAGTGCAGGGAATATATTGTGTCATTTAAATAAATTTGATATGATACAAGTGCAAATGAGTTTGCCATGCTGCAGTCATATCATAGAGTATTAAACAGCAACCTTGGTGGGTACAGGTGCACTGGGTCGTACAGACCATGGTGGGTACAGGTACACTCAGTCAAAAAGACCATGGTGGGTACAGGTGTTTTCTGTCAAACAGACCATGGTCGGTACAGGTGTACTCTGTCAAACAAACCATAGGGGGTACAGATGCACTCTGTTAAACAGGCCATGGTGGGTACAGTTGTGCGCGGTGAAACAGAATAGGATGGGTACAGGGGCTCTCTGCCAAACAGATGAGGGTGGGTACAGGGTCACCCTGTCAAACAGATGAGGGTGGGTACAGGGACACCCTGTTAAACATATGAGGGTGGGTACAGGGGCACTCTGTCAAACAGATGAGGGTGGGTACAGGGGCACCCTGTCAAACAGATGAGGGTGGGTACAGGGACACCCTGTTAAACATATGAGGGTGGGTACAGGGGCACCCTGTCAAACAGATGAGGGTGGATACAGGGACCCCCTGTTAAACATATGAGGGTGGGTACAGGGGCACTCTGTCAAACAGATGAGGGTGGGTACAGGGGCACCCTGTCAAACAGATGAGGGTGGGTACAGGGACACCCTGTTAAACATATGAGGTTGGGTACAGGGGCACCCTGTCAAACAGATGAGGGTGGATACAGGGACACCCTGTTAAACATATGAGGGTGGGTACAGGGGCACCTTGCCTGTCAAACAGATGAGGGTGGGTACAGGGGCAGCCTGTCAAAAAGATGAGGGTGGGTACAGGGACACCCTGTTAAACATGAGGGTAGGTACAGGGACACCCTGTTAAACATATGAGGGCGGATGTAGGGGCACTCTGTCAAACATATGAGGGTGGGTACAGGGGCACCCTGTCAAACAGATGAGGATGGGTACAGGGCACCCTGTCAAACAGATGAGGGTGGTCACTGGGGCACTATGTTTGAGTCTGCAGCCCATTAGTGTCTGCACTATCTGACGTCATCACATACATGGCTTTAAAGCAACTGTTATGCATGTCTTTCTCCATCGCCTGTTCTTTTCCTGTCGCAGATGTGAAGTGCGGCGCTTGGACACGAGACGCGTGGCCTCGTCGTTCTCTCAGTCCTATCTCTTCTGCACGAGGCATGTGATGGTCTTGAGCCTCGTCGCGGCGCTGACGAGAGTTGCGCCCGAGAATCTCGTGCCGGGAATACTATTTCCGGCTATTAGCCTCGCTTTCGTTATCAGGGGTACCCTAGCTCACTACATCTACTTTTGTGCCCTTGCGATTTCTGAGAGCGTAACAAGTGTGGAGAGGATCCAGGTACGCGGTGCTGGGGGAGGGTGGGGGGGGGGCGGTGTGGAGGGGACGGGGGCGGATTCCGTGCTGTGATTACCCGGGTGCCTTCCCAGTCCCACCCTATCAACCTCCACCAACCACTCCCCTTCCCCTAGGTCCCGCTTAAGCTTTTGATGGTAAAAATAGATGCTCGTTGATTGCAATTCATGTTCGTACGGGCACAGGACAATATGTGAAGAATTGACGTTGGCAAATGCTTGTCTGTTGGCACCCGGATGACATCAGTTGATTTTGCCCAACAGCAATCCACCGCTGCTGTTTTATTTTCGACATTTATTAATAATATGTATATATTTGGCCGACCATGGTTTTATTTTGCTTCAAAGTATTGATTCAAATGTTGATTTCTTCTTCTTATTATTTTTTTTTTTTATTTATGTTTTGTCGGTGCAGGAGGCAGTTCCATATAAAACCACTGTGTTGACCGGTTTTTATGTTTCAGTCAAAGCGTGATACTGATTACTCAGGAATCAACAAGCTAACGAAGTTTGATTTTTTTTTTCAAACAAAATTACCCCCCGTTTTTTGTGCAGAAAAGAACTTGAGCCACTGTCAGAGAACCGTACGGTGCAGTCGTTGAGCAGATCACTCGTGTACGCATCGCGCCACGTCATGGTACTCGCTCTAGTTGCTGTATTGGCAGCCACTGCCCAAGATAAACTACTTCCAACCATTCTGTTTCCGGCTCTGGGTATACTACTTCCACTACGCTTCAGTGTGGGTTTCTGTCTGCGGCATATAGTAACCGTTCTTAGCGAACTGCAACCGACGCTTGACAGAATTGAGGTGATTTCCTAGGCTTTCAGTTGATCCGCGCATATCGCTAAAAAAATGAATCGATGCATTCGCCACAATTCCGGTCTTCACTATATATATATATATATATATATATATATATATATATATATATATATATATATATATATATATGAATAATGATTCGAAAGGCGCATTGCAAAAATGTGTGATATATAGCGAATTGGGCAAGGTGCGAGTTTCGATCCCTGAGGAATCCCCCCTTTGTTTGTGACGTCAGTGATGATAGTTATGTTGTTCATGAGAATATTGGCGACAAGAGATTACGTCATCATCAAATGGATTGGTTTGGACTGTACCAAGGTTATTTTCTCGAACTGATGATCTTTGTCTCGAATGTGAAATCGAAGCGAAATCGCGCGAGACATTCGATAGCGTGTACCAAAAACGTCAAACTCCAACCTTCACTCATAAAACCTGAGGAGATTAAAACTGAACTGGAACTTAAAAGATTGCCTGAGATTGGCTGGCATCAGAGAGAGATTACGCTAAAATTTAAGCAGTTATCGGGATTGGAAAAAAAACCTTACGTCTCGTGGTCTACGAAAATGTGAGGGCCTGAGAACGAAAACGAGAAGTGAGCTTTTCATCGAAAAACGTCTTTTTGGAGAAGTAGTTCGTGTTCTCAGCAGAGCTCATTATCGATCTGTTCGCATCGGTTTCCTTTTTTTTTCTTTTTGTGAGGTAACGGCATTCTCTGTAACTTTGCATTTTCCTGTCAACGTTCCTTTTCTCTTTAATTCAATGTTGGCCAGCTTAGTGCATAACCCATCAGGGAAATAGCCACACCACCTGAATTGTGATGTCGATAAAACTGCCCTGAATATATATCGATATCTACGAGTAATCAACAACGCTAAATCGTACAAGAGAATTCCTGCGTCGCCACATGTTCTTTTGAAATTTTCACACTTGAAAAGTTTTGAATTCTTTTTAAACCGACATCTAAAGAACAAATTGTACTGTTGGTGCCCCAGCTGGTTCCCATTTCCTTTGATCTCTTCTGTAATTTACCTCTGTTTGGGGAAAAACCTCTGTGTAGTGAACAGAGTTGTTCCCGAAGACGTCCTTTGTACGAGGGTTTTAATATGTGAATAAATATCTTGTGAAAATGTATATGAACCATCAATGGTTCTTTGAATGAAACTCAAAGGAAGGAAGAAGAAACAAAGAAAGCTGTTGGTTTTGTGGCCATTTTTTTTTTTTTGAACGTGTCTTTGAACGAGTGAAAGGAGCATGCGAGCGTGTAGCGCAATATGCCTAATGACGCGTGAAAGCTTGTGTTGTCTTACTGCAAATGTTACAGGAATATCAATTAATTAACCAATAATTAAGAATGAATGGCGCGATGAAATGCAAAATTATATGCTGCTTTATAATAATAATAATAATAGTAATAATAATAATAATAATAATAATCACAATCACAAGGACCATAATTATAACAATATAAGGATGTTAATATTACAATTGATTAGCCAGATCAGACAGTTATTTGATAACGGTGAACCCATAATCTACCCCCCTCAATCTCCCCCCCCCCCCCAGCCTTCGCATGTTGGTACACTGTGCCAGTTTGCAAGGTTCTGTCATCGCTTGCCCGATTATTGACTTTCACTACTGTATGTGAAGCCTTTCCTTGTGGAAAGATGCGATCTTCCATACGCCCCCCTCGCCCCTCCCCCCTCCCCCCTCCCCCCGACTTCTATACCCCTTCCCCTCCGTTCCGAAATGATATGCTAATATGCGACCTGTTGAGTTCCCGAAAGCCAAATATGGGCCCATGAGACAGGAGAAATTTCTGTGGGGACAGCCGGCGATTTTTTCCTGTGGATTCCATTGATTATGGATATTTTTGATCTTCTGATTGTACCCATTCTTGACATTTTTTCCTGTACACCTATCGGTTCTTTCTTGACATTTTTTCCTGTACACCTATCGGTTCTTTCTTGACATTTTTTCCTGTACACCTATCGGTTCTTTCTTGACATTTTTTCCTGTACACCTATCGGTTCTTTCTTGACATTTTTTCCTGTACACCTATCGGTTCTTTCTTGACATTTTTTCCTGTACACCTATCGGTTCTTTCTTGACATTTTTTCCTGTACACCTATCGGTTCTTTCTTGACATTTTTTCCTGTACACCTATCGGTTCTTTCTTGACATTTTTTCCTGTACACCTATCGGTTCTTTCTTGACATTTTTTCCTGTACACCTATCGGTTCTTTCTTGACATTTTTTCCTGTACACCTATCGGTTCTTTCTTGACATTTTTTCCTGTACACCTATCGGTTCTTTCTTGACATTTTTTCCTGTACACCTATCGGTTCTTTCTTGACATTTTTTCCTGTACACCTATCGGTTCTTTCTTGACATTTTTTCCTGTACACCTATCGGTTCTTTCTTGACATTTTTTCCTGTACACCTATCGGTTCTTTCTTGACATTTTTTCCTGTACACCTATCGGTTCTTTCTTGACATTTTTTCCTGTACACCTATCGGTTCTTTCTTGACATTTTTTCCTGTACACCTATCGGTTCTTTCTTGACATTTTTTCCTGTACACCTATCGGTTCTTTCTTGACATTTTTTCCTGTACACCTATCGGTTCTTTCTTGACATTTTTTCCTGTACACCTATCGGTTCTTTCTTGACATTTTTTCCTGTACACCTATCGGTTCTTTCTTGACATTTTTTCCTGTACACCTATCGGTTCTTTCTTGACATTTTTTCCTGTACACCTATCGGTTCTTTCTTGACATTTTTTCCTGTACACCTATCGGTTCTTTCTTGACATTTTTTCCTGTACACCTATCGGTTCTTTCTTGACATTTTTTCCTGTACACCTATCGGTTCTTTCTTGACATTTTTTCCTGTACACCTATCGGTTCTTTCTTGACATTTTTTCCTGTACACCTATCGGTTCTTTCTTGACATTTTTTCCTGTACACCTATCGGTTCTTTCTTGACATTTTTTCCTGTACACCTATCGGTTCTTTCTTGACATTTTTTCCTGTACACCTATCGGTTCTTTCTTGACATTTTTTCCTGTACACCTATCGGTTCTTTCTTGACATTTTTTCCTGTACACCTATCGGTTCTTTCTTGACATTTTTTCCTGTACACCTATCGGTTCTTTCTTGACATTTTTTCCTGTACACCTATCGGTTCTTTCTTGACATTTTTTCCTGTACACCTATCGGTTCTTTCTTGACATTTTTTCCTGTACACCTATCGGTTCTTTCTTGACATTTTTTCCTGTACACCTATCGGTTCTTTCTTGACATTTTTTCCTGTACACCTATCGGTTCTTTCTTGACATTTTTTCCTGTACACCTATCGGTTCTTTCTTGACATTTTTTCCTGTACACCTATCGGTTCTTTCTTGACATTTTTTCCTGTACACCTATCGGTTCTTTCTTGACATTTTTTCCTGTACACCTATCGGTTCTTTCTTGACATTTTTTCCTGTACACCTATCGGTTCTTTCTTGACATTTTTTCCTGTACACCTATCGGTTCTTTCTTGACATTTTTTCCTGTACACCTATTGGTTCTTTCTTGACATTTTTTCCTGTACACCTATCGGTTCTTTCTTGACATTTTTTCCTGTACACACATGGGTTCTTCTCATATTTTCTCCAAAACCTTTAACTGCTACAGCCCACCCTCTTTATAATGAACACTGTGGTGACCTGGAGGTGGGGGGGGGGGGTTTATATGGGCAGTGGGAATCGCGTTAAAATTGAGTGTGACTATTAGAGGTTATTCACTAACGAAAAGTGTTCACTAACGGAGGTTCGACTGTGCTTGCCTTTTAGCTTTTGCTGTGTTGTGGGCATGCCTTACGTGTTACTGTCTTGTGCTGCTGGATTTGGCTGCTTTTTTTACCACGCTTAGACTCAAGATTTTTTTATGTATAATCCATAGCTGTGTAGTATAACTAACATTAGAATCATTTTGCTTCAGTTTTATTTTTCATGTACATTCTTAAAATAATTAAAATATATAAATGTATAATAATAATGTATTAATTAAGATTAAAAGATTAAGCACAATAGTGCCACGATGAAAAAAGTAATGGTTAAAGTTATTGCAGAATATGGTTTAAGTAACTTTTTTCTGTAAAGGGTGCGGTATTGACAGACAGAGTAAACCAATTACCGCGTAATTGTTAATATATTTGTCCTGTATCAACGATATACAACCTGCAGCGCTGTATAATTCTTGCTATACATGTAGAGTTCACCTTGTGTATCTGAAGTATACAGCTTTTGGCACAGTATACCTGAGGTTGCACAGTTCACGTGGTGCACCTTGAGAACCTAGCTTGTAGCAGTGCATTGGGCGTGTAGCGCGTTAGACCTGGTGCACCTAGAATACACCTCGTGTAGCAGCGCCTTGGGCGTGAAGCACGTTACACCTGGTGTACTTGGCGAGTACACCTCGTGTAGCAGCGCACTGGGCATGCGTGTGCTGCGTTGTAGAGCTTCCTGTTGCTTGAGGAGCTTGAGGAGACGAGCTCAGTGGCGCGCTCTAGTGAGAAGCCCCCCGGCACTGACAGCAAGGTCGTTGCCTTCAACATCTCAGCCTCGTGGGACAAGGTATCAGAAACAGTTAAACTAAAAAAAAATCCAGGTCAGCTGGTGTATTTAGTAAATAGTGGGGCGTCTAATAAATGCGTCGAATATCTCGAAAGTTTTAATTTAAAAAATGAAAAAGAGTAGTAATTAAAAATTGAACTATAAATTGCTTATCATTGATTAGTTATTGTACAGGAAGGTGTAATAAATATAGAAAAATTCTCATGTAAACGGTAAATATCTGTTTGCTAAGCTTAACTGAAGATCATATGTGCAATGCGACTTGGAAGTAACGCACAGGAGTTGCAGGTGAATTTCTATAGGATCTGTTCATTGTGGTAGGAACTAAACCAGACGGAGACACTACAAGATATAAGCTTTGAGGTGCGGCCAGGGGAGCTCCTGGCTGTCATTGGGCCCGTAGGCGCGGGGAAGGTTAGTAGATGTAAATGTGAAGCTTTTTTTAGTGCAGTTTGCCATGAAAACGGCAAAAATTAAAATATGTCAATAAAAGTTGATTAAAGTGAAGGAAATTAATCTCAGGAAGCGATACTAAAAGGATCATTCATAAAGTGCGGACGCAAAACTACGACTTGTTTACACCTCCCCCACCCCCTCCGCCCCCTCCTTGCATGTACACAAAAATTTGTGACGTCACCATATTGAGTGTAACATTAGCCGTATGCAGAGCTCCGTTTCCCCAAGTCTGTGCGTACGTATTTCCACATAAGTCTGGGTACTTAGATGCAAACGATATCGGAGAATTTCTAAAATACATTACAAAGAGGCAACAACACGAAATTAGAAGATTTCATTTTGCTACTTACGGAAATTTCAGAGGTCTTCCGGAAAATTCCGAAGGTATACGGACTTAAATTAGACTGGAAGAAAAAGATTTACTTATTTTGTATGTGCGACTAATTATATATATTGGCTTTTGCTCACTTTTTATTCGCTATATTAAAGCTCACATATTTTATTGTTGTCATTAAAGTATATTATTTATTGTTGTTGTTGTGTATTATTTATTATTGTTATTTTGTATTACTTATTATTGTTATTGTGTATTATTTATTATTGTTATTGTGACCTTTCAGTCGTCGCTACTGATGGCGCTCCTGGGAGAGCTCCCCCTGGCGTCCGGCAGTGTCAAGGTCAACGGCTCGGTGGCGTACGCCTCGCAGCAGCCGTGGGTCTTCTCCGGCACCGTGCGCCAGAACATCCTGTTCGGGCGCCCGTACGTGGAGGAGCAGTACGACAGGGCGGTCAGGGCGGCGGCCTTAACCAGGGTAAGGAACTGTAGCGGGGGTAGGAGGGCGGTCAGGGAGGCGGCTTTAACGAGGGTAAGGAACTGTAGGGGGGGAGGAGGGCGGTCAGGGAGGCGGCCTTAACTAGGGTAAGGAACTGTAGGGGGGAGGAGAGGGCGGTCAGGGCGGCGGCCTTAACCAGGGTAAGGAACTGCAGGGGGCAGGAGAGGGCCGGAGAGGGGAGGAGAGGGCAGCTCAAGTCTGCTTCCGGTCACAGACTGACGTCTGTTTTATTGAAAATTTTTTGCATATTGTTTCTTATTTTCCCTGTAGTTATTGGGAATAAATAATTTTCAAGCCTTTTATAAGGAATTATTATAGCTGAAGTTTATAACAGTAATAGTCAAAATGTTCTTTTTTCGTGAGATACTTGTAGATTTTTTTTTTTACATTTTCAAGGGTTTTTAAGGGTTATTTCAGCTGGGAAGGAAATTATTTTATATGGTGAAGTTACGCAGTTTGCGCGATAACTTATGGACCCGGTATGGGGGGGACGGATTTGAGGGGGTGGGGGGGGGGAGACTGTTAGTTCATTTGATTGGAGCATTCGTCCAGTAATCCCAAGGTCCTTGGTTCGAATCCGGTTAGTGATGGTAAACAGGAGATTGCATAAGCTAAGTGAATAATATCGGTTATATCACCTATCATGGAATTGCAAATTATCAGCTATCCCTTTAAAAATTAAAAATTATCAACACTCGTATCTGTGTTGTGGGTGGTTGTAGGATCTGGAAATCATGGAGGACGGGGACGAGACGCTGGTGGGAGAGCGCGGCGTGAGCCTGAGCGGCGGCCAGAAAGCGCGCATCAGCCTCGCGCGCGCCATCTACTTCAACGCCGATATATACCTCCTCGATGACCCACTTAGTGCAGTGGACACCGCAGTGGGACGTCATTTGTTTGATAAGTAAGGTCTTCACTTTTCTTTTACACTTTGGCGTAACTTTTTTAATGTATTACGACCTGCCTTGATTGCGTCCAAAATTTGCACTATTTCGGAAACGCTCGGAAAGCACGGAAATTACCGATGTTTTCCTTTTTCCATAATATTCACATTTGGATCAAAATTTGCTTACTGTTAATTCACAGATCATTTTTAGTAAAAACAAAGTCTGTCAGGTGAAAATCTGTTCTTAGTAATAGTAACGGAACTGTCCGAAGTATCCCGAATATGCTAATGGCGATCGTGAAGATCCTAATTCTGTAACTGTACACAGTGGTTAAAGGCGCATGTTTCTCTGTCCGAGTACGCAAAAACTAGTTTTATCACAATAATTTGGCGTCAATATGAGTTTAGATCTCATAGAAAATTGACAGAAAAATATAAGCTCAAATTGCATAGGAAATTGACATAAAATATAAGCACGGTTTTCAAAGAAAATTGGCCTAAATATAGGCGAAATTTAAAGAAATAGAAAATATAAGCTCAAATTTCGCAGAAAATTGACGAAGATACAAGCTCAAATTTCACAGAGTAGGCGTGTGTGAAGTTTATGTCCCGCCATATGGACTTACCATGCCTACATTCGGACTTACCATGTGTACATTCGGACTTACCATGTGTACATTCGGACTTATCATGTGTACATTCGGACTCACCATGTGTACATTCGGACTTACCACGTGTACATGTCGTCTTTTCCTGACATATTGTGTTGTTTTTGCGTTAAATTATTTGATGAAATCCCGTGAACTGTGCCGCTCGCTTTGGTCACAAATGCCATACTTATGCCTCCGCAGAATTGTTTTTTTTTAACATTGCAGATGTATTGATGGTGTACTAAAGAACAAGCCCAGAATACTTGTGACACACCAGCTGCAATACTTACAAACTGCTGATAAAATACTGATACTCAAAGAGGTAATTGTGTGAGGATCAGATGCCATTTTATATCAACATTGGTGAGAAAAAACAATAAACCAAATTTCACAAAATTAAAAGTAAATGGTATGAGTAAAGTTTATTAGTTACATTTCATGTTTTTAAAAGGATTTTCACAAACTCTCTTTCCAGGGCCGGTGTTTGGGTATGGGAACATTTGAGGAGTTGTCCAAAAGCGGGGTGGATTTCTCGTCCTTATTAAAACACAGCGAGAGCGGGACCAGCCTAAAAGACCAAGACACGGAAACAAACCCAGTGACAGTGTCGCCAAGAAGCATGCATTCTGTCCTGCGTTCCAATTCCCACACTCAGTCCATCCCCACGGAGGGCCCGCTGAGCCCCACGGCACGGTTCTTGGCCAATGCCAGTGCGTATGCGCCATTGTCCACGGAGGATCCAGAGAAGTACCTCTCGCAATCCCTGGATATGGGAACGTTATTCAGCGGGAGTGAGAGAGTCTCCCGCGGCGGCGTGGGCGGGGTGGAGCATACGGCGAGCGACGCGGACCACGCGGACCACGCGGAAAACGACACGGACGACGCGCCACACGCGTCTCTGCTGAAGACTCACAAATCCCTCACGGCACTGCACAGCCGTAAAAGCTCAGGCGCCAAGTCGCGGGCCAATCAGCTGCCGCATGTGTCGTACGCGCATGCGCACGGCAAACCCGGCGCCGTGCGGAGACTGGTGAGTGAGGAGTCGGGTGGGAGAGTGTCCATGACGAGATCCGTGGAGAATATCTCCGGCTGTGTCGTCGGCTCATTGATGACCCTGGCGTCCCTAGAAGACGATATCCAGGTAACTATGTTGTCATAGTTACCGCGTCCTGAACATTAGAAAAAGTAACATTTTTGATTGTCCGAAAGTTTATATATTTTGTGGACTTTGTAGTAAATAATAATAGAAATGCTGTTTAGTGTTATATTTAATATGAAGTGTAAAGTCAAATAATGCTTGCAATGATCTATGAAAAGATAAACAAAAATGAATGATAGGTTTATAGCTAGGGGTGGCGATGTTTATCGATACATCGATATATCGCGATACTTCTTTTCACGATACGTATCGCGATACAAATTTTGAAATATCGATATTTTTCGATATTTTCTACTGCGTTTTTAATTCAAGATATGCAAGAATTTCCAGTCAACTGCTAGCGTGTGATACCTTTTATGCTACTGTTCGTCATTTGACACATTATTCTTTTGATTTTCGTTTGATTTCATATTTTCGCGATATATATTTATATACACTTTTGAAGTAACGCATAATATATCTGCAATGGAATTATTGTCAGTGATCACAGTCGAAACCATAATTAACAAGTATGCCAATGAAATTGACTAAGTTCCCAGCTGTGTAGCAATCCTAGGCATTGTAGATCACTGAGACCTCACTTGAAGCCCTCTCCTATTCGCTGCTCGATAAAACAGATGCCTAGATGCACAATGTTTCAATATATATTTTCCATTGTACAAGGTTTCATTAGACTGCACCAAGTAGTACGGTATGTCTAACGCGGAATAGCTAAGTCACATTTTTTAAGAAATGGTGATTTTCGAGCATATCTTTCGGAGACATTTTTCGCTGCTTGATAAAACCGATACCCAGATGCAAAACCCCCAAACTATTCTTCCACTGTGCAAGGGCTCAGTTGAGTTCTCCCACTGGTACGGGAGATCGAGCACGGAATAGCTAAGTCAGTGTTGTTTTTTTTAATTGTCATTTTTGGCGGGCACACTTTTCGCCGTTCGATACACCGATACCCAGGTACACAACTTCATTACATAGTTTTCAAGGTTTCGTTTGATTCCCCAAGTAGCATTGAAAATAGAAAACTTTCAAAATTGTTGACGAACGGACAAACAGACAAGACCCCGATCCGCGTGGCTAAAAAGTAATAGCCAAGACGCTTTTCGTATTCTGTTATAACCCCATTTATACATATCTGATCAATGGACTATGTAAGTGTTGAAATGTGTAAAAAAAGCCATGAAATAGTTACATTTTTTACTTTTAAATAATTTAAAATATCGCGATATGTATCGCGATATATTACCAACATCGCGATACGTATCGCGATACAGAATTCGCCGCGATACCCAACCCTATTTATAGCCCAACAACACTTCCCTCCCCCTCCCCGTCCCTCTGCCATCTCCGCCCACTACAATCTATGGGATAAACCCCCCCCCCCCCCACCTACCCACCCCCCCCCCCCCCAGTGTATGCATATATACGTCACAGAGGGCGTTGTTTGATTGACAGCCCGACCACGTGGCCAAGGTGCAGGAGGAGGAGAAACGTGCCGAAGGGACCATAGAGATAAAGTATTATTTCAAGTATTTCCTTTCGGGAGGAGGCGTGTGCGGCTTTATTATCCTGGTGCTGGCCAATCTCCTGGCTCAGGCAGCATTTATTGCTTCTGATTGGTGGCTGTCTTATTGGTCAGTTCAAACGTTCTTATTCTTAAATAAAGATCAAAAACAAAAACATGAAATAATAACCACAAAATGAATAAATAAACCTGTTTGTAAAATGTTTTAAAATATAAAAGACATGAGTCTTGATTATAAAATGTTAATTTATGAGATGTTTTAAGTTTTCGTTTTATTGTACGCCAGGATAATGTTTTTGGCAAGAAGTGGAATGCTGCTTTGAAGTTTTAATAACAAATCGGATCTATTGGCAGAGTGATTTTACTGTCACGTGATATCAGTCTGTGCTCGGACAGTGATAATAGTTTCCGCTTGGAGAGTAATTCTGATCACTGCTCAAAAGAGTGGTACTGGGCTCTGCCGGGAGGGTGATAAAATTCACCCCTCGGAGAGTGACTTTGGTCTCAGCTCAGAGATTGATACTAGTTCCTGCTCGGAGAGTGACTCTGGTCTCAGCTCAGAGATTGATACTAGTTTCTGCTCGGAGGGTGATAAAAGTCTCAGCTCGGAGAGTTGACTCTAGTCTCAGTTCGGAGAGTGATGTTTGTCTCTACAGGGAGAGTGACATAAGTGATGCAATGTGTCGTGGGATAAATATACCGCGTGTGATCGTATGCATTTTGACAAGACACCAGGCATCACATTAATATCACTACCATTAGTATTCCCTCCTTGCGTAGTTAGTGGCAAAAACAACAAGAAAATAAAAATAATAATTTGGAGTGTGTAACCAAGGTGATATTGTGTTGTCAGGGCAACTGAAGAAGAGCAAAGAAGTAAACAAATTCAGGAACAAGAGCAGCTGATGGCGGAACTGTGGAGAAATGCGTCCAGTGCTAATATCACCAATATAACTCATAACAGTTCAAGTAACCTGGATGATATTGCTTTTGAAGAAATACCTGAAGTACCGCGAAATACTTATATTTATATTTACACAGGTGAGTAGCCGAGCGGCGTGGGTGAAAATTGTGAATTGTGTGTTACAGATTGTATTGGGTTTGGGGTGGGGGTGGGCGGAGCGAATGCTAAGTGCCTGATTGTTTTAAAATTGTTTTTCTGTTACGTTAAAGAACAGTAATTAACAACGCAACTTTTTTTCGCGCTCTTTGTAAACAGAAGTACAAATCACCCTGTTCATAAAACCCAAAGATCATTTCAGGATGAATAATAAAAAAGACGTTAAAAACTCAATGAAAACATGGGGATCTTGTCACTGGCGGGTCTAGGGAAGGCTGTTGTCCCCCTCCCTCCTCCAACCCCCCCCCTCCCCATCGCACTTCCCACCACCGTCCACAAGGTTACGGATTGATCAAAATAAAAGCAGAATTCAGCGATATTGTATGAAGAGTTGGTTACCACCCACCCACGCCTGGCCACCCCACCCCTCGCCCCCCCCCCCCTACCCTGTGGAACGTTTCCGGAGTCTGCCGCGCTTGTGTTCCTTTGGTATATACCCCCACCCCCCGCCCATCCCGCCTTCTCGACCCCGGAGCCTGCCACGCCTGTGTACCCTAGCCCCCCCCCCCCCCCCATCGCACCTCCCCGACCCAGGAGCCTGCCACGCCTGTGTACCCTAGCCCTCCCCCCCGCCCCCCATCCCATCTCCCCGACCCCGGAGCCTGCCACGCCTGTGTACCCTAGCCCTCCCCTCCGCCCCCATCCCACCTCCCCGACCCCGGAGCCTGCCACGCCTGTGTACCCTAGCCCTCCCCCCCCCCCCCCCCATCCCACCTCCCCGACCCCGGAGCCTGCCACGTCTGTGTACCCTAGCCCTCCCCCCCCTCCCATCGCACCTCCCCGACCCCGGAGCCTGCCACGCCTGTGTACCCTAGCCCTCCCCCCGCCCCCCATCCCATCTCCCCGACCCCGGAGCCTGCCACGTCTGTTTACCCTTCTGTTGCAGCAATCACGGTGAGCGTTTTTGTGTTCGGCCTCGTGAGGGCGCTGCTGATTTTCAAAATCCTGATACGGGCCGCGAGGGTGCTGCATAATAAGATGTTCCGGGCCGTGGTGCGCTGTCCCATATTGTTCTTCGATACCAACCCTGTGGGTAAGTGGAAGGGGGAAGGGGTTGGCAGGGGTGGGAAGGAGGGAGGGGTGGGAAGGAGGGAGGGTGCTGCATAATAAGATGTTCCGGGCCGTGGTGCGCTGTCCAATATTGTTCTTCGATACCAACCCTGTGGGTAAGTGGAGAGCGGGGCATCGGGGGTGGGGGGGGGGGGCAGGGGTGGGCCGGTGGCAGGGGTGGGAAGGAGGGAGGGTGCTGCATGATAAGATGTTCCGGGCCGTGGTGCGCTGTCACGTCTTGTTCTTTGATACCAACCCTGTGGGTAAGTGGAGAGCGGGGGATTGGGGGGGGGGGCGCAGGGTGGGCCGGGGTTGGGGGGTGCTGCACAATAAGTTCCCGGCTTTGGCGCGCTGTCCCAACCCTGTGGGTAAGTGGAGAGTGGAGGAGGAGGGGGGAGCGGGCAGGAGGGAGAGGGGGCCGGGTAGGTCTGGGTGGCACACTGGAGAGTACAGCTGAGAGAATAGACAAGTAGGCGTTGTTGTCCTTCAGCTGACCTCTATTGGCGTTTCAGTCTCTTGTGTATTCGACCTGTTTGTTCCGCCAACCCAGTGGGGATTCCGCGAAAAGAGTATGTAGTGGTAAATATAGTATGTTCACACTTGTAACTGCGTTTTCAGATTTTCTTCACATCGTATTGAAATATACAGACATCGACTTTATAATTTTGAAAAAGATATAAACAATCTAAATTTTACAATTTTTAAATGAAACTTTAATTTACCTTTTTTTGACAGGCCGAATATTAAACAGGTTTTCCAAGGACATGGGGCTGCTGGATGAGAACCTACCCCTGGTCATGTTCGACTTCATACAGGTGCTGGGTTCATTTTGACAATTAAGCAAAAATTTAAGGGGAGAAAATAGAAAGTACAAAAACAAAGGAACTTGGTTGTGGTTCACTAATTTGCCACGACCCCCCTCCCCCCTCAAAAAAAAAATAAATAAATAAATGAATAAAATAATAATAATAATAATAATAATAATAACAATAATAATAATGATAATGATAATAATAATAAAATAATAATAACCAAGATAAAAAATAAACCGTTTCAACGTACAACAGAAGCCAGTTGTTTTGGTATTTACATATGAAGTGCTTTGACGTGTGATGTCATGTCGTGACGTTAGAATGACGCGTGATGTCATGTCGTGACGTTAGAATGACGCGTGATGTCATGTCATGACGTAAGAATGACGTGTGATGTCATGTCATGACGTTAGAATGGCGCGTGATGTCATGCCATGACGTAAGAATGACGTGTGTGTGTGTGGCGTGCTTGCAGTGCTCCCTCATGATCCTGGGCTATGTACTGGTGTGCGGCTTCGTCAACCCCTGGGTCTTCATCCCCACCGCGCCCATCATTGTTGCATTTATCATCATCAGAAAGTATTACCTCAGCACCTCCAGAGATATCAAGCGGCTTGAGGGAACGAGTGAGTCTCCTAAGTTTTTTCTTTTTATTTATTTTCTTTATTTATTTTTTATTTTTTGATGTTTGAACGCTGTTCACGGATTTTGAAGAACAGTTGAGTCTTACCCCAGCATACGACCTCCGTGCCCATTGTGAAATCCTCGATTGCTCCTCCCCCCCCCCCACCCTTTCCTTTGTGAAATCCTGAATTCACCCCCCCCCCCTCCCCCTTACGCTGTTCTTAGCCAATACACAGTATGATTTTTGCAGCGTGCGGCGTCGTCTTCAGTTATCTGAAAAAACTTGATATACCCCCTGTCCTTCCTCCATGAAATCCTGTATCCGCCTATTTCCCCCTCCCACCCCAATCCCCCCCCCCCGCCCCGCCCCCTCCGCCCTCCCCGCCTACCCGCCACTTACACCGTATGTCTTCCGCAGCGCGCAGCCCCGTCTACAGTCACGTGAGCGCCAGCCTGGTCGGCCTGCAGACAATCCGCGCCTACCGCGTCCAGGAGGCGTTCGTGCGCGAGTTCGAGCGCCACCAGGACCTGCACTCCGAGGCTTGGTTTCTCTTCCTCGCCACGAGCCGCTGGTTCGCCGTCCGTTTGGATCTCCTCTGCGCTTTCTTCCTCACCGCCGTCGCCATGTGTAGTGTCTTCGCCTCAGACAGTGAGTCTCCACCTCCTGTTTTTTTTTTTTTTTTTTTTTTTTTTTTTTGTTTTTTTTTCACAATTTTTAAATGCAACAGAATCAGATTCTAAATATTTGGGATATTGAAACTACTGCTTGCAGACAATGATTACGTCACGTGTTTCTGCCTCACGTTTTAGTTTTATAGCTCCGGTAAACATACTGCAAAATTTTTCTAACTAATATCGCTGGTGTTTGTTTATTAATGCGTTCGGCTGAGATAATTATTTTGACCATTAAACAGTCACTTAACTTTTATTTTTAATTTTTCCGTATTGAAAGGCAAACAGATATCGCAAAAAGTTTCGCTGCTAAATTTAAATTTCAAATTTACTTTTTCTTAAAAGGCTTGAGCGGCGGTCTGGTTGGCCTGACCTTGACCTACGCCATGGCCTTGATGGGGCTGTTCCAGTGGGGGGTCAGACAGAGTGCTGAGGTTGAGAATCAGGTCAGTGTCTCCCGAACTTAGTGTCTAACTTACTTGTCCTTTACTGTGTAATTCTCAGAAGTTATTTATAAGAAAAAGATATTCATGTTCGTCATCATCGTTACATAAAAAATAGTTGAATAAATACTAATACTGTTTAATCTTAATGTTATAATAATGATTATAGTGATAGTGATAGATAATGATCGATTCTGTAACAAATAAATAAAAAAGGGGGCAACAGAGTGATCAGACCATGTATTTAGTTAATAAATGTTATTTATTACACTTATTTATTTATTGATTTATTTATTTTTGTTTTCTTTTAATCAGATGACGTCAGTGGAGCGTGTATTCGAGTACACCGAATTGCCCCCAGAGGCGCCGCTGGAGTCGGTCAAGGAGAAAAAGCCGGCCGCTGATTGGCCCCAATACGGCGTTATCACGGGTGAAAATGTCAACTTCCGGTATACGGCAGACGGTCCCCTGGTGCTGAAAAACCTTCGCTTCTGCGTCCGGGCCAAGGAAAAGGTGAGTGACGTCACACTGGAGGGGTTGGGGAGGGTGTGACCAACTATCCCAGGTTTACTGTGTGTTTACGTCAATTAAATGATGTCATAGCAGGGAGTAAGGAGGGGGGGGGGGGGGGGGGGGTAGCCAAGCGTCTCGAGTGTCAAGTTAGAATTAAGAACCTCAACATGAATTACTTCAGGGCTTTACGTTAACGACTGCCCCACCTGCCAGGGTAGGTAAAAGGCCTGGTGGGGCAGGTAGACTCGCACGGTTAGCTGCCCCACCTGGCAGGTAGATCCGTTCGGGGGGGGGGGGGCGTGGCGTGACGCAATACCTTAACAACATACATACTAGCTACTGGCACGTTGCCAGTTTCTATGTGTACAATTATAAAAATTAAAAACTTACAAATGTCTAGACAGAAGAAACAAAGGGTGGGGCAGTTAAGAATGCTGCTGGGGCAGGTAGACTTAAAATCTACTTGCCCCACCTGGGAGGTGCCGAAAAAAGTTAACGTAAAGCCCTGTAATTTTCTGGGAAACATGCTGTTGGACGTGTTGGAATTTGGCACTGTAGCTGGGAGTATGCGGACGGACGGGTGCTGGCAAAAGTTCACTGATGGCCATGCTGTTTCGACTGGCCGAACCGGAAGGCGTGGTTCGAATAGACAGCCTTGACATTACCGAGATAGGGCTGCATGACCTCCGCCAGGTCATCTCCATCATCCCTCAGGTATGTTGGCATTATGTAGTCTTCTTCTTCTTCCTCTTCTTCTTCTTCTTCTTCTTCTTCTTCTTCTTTCTGTGTTTTTTAACCAAGGGGAATACCCATAAAATACGTTCACCTAGGGGAGGGGTAGGGGTGTGGGCAGTCGTGCTTAAGCTTATGTTACAGCCAGTGAGTGACGTCACAAATTTGGCGATTTTAGTGGTGGTCTAATAAAAAATACCTGAAATTTTTAGGTACGTACTCAATGCTGGTTTAAGGTACTTACATGACGTGACACACAATCGTACCAATCAGATATCCTAACTTTATCAATATTATGGCATTGCATTAAAATCTAAAAAAAAACTATTTCTAGAAAAAAAAATGCAAGGTAATAGATTCGTCATTGAAAAAAAAAGAATTTGGTAATGTTTTTTATTAGGAAACCGCAGGAAAGGTTACAGTAGAGACAGTTAGCATGTAAACATTATGTAAGGTCACGATTCCTATATCTAAGACATTGTTTCTTTCGATGATGTGGAACCTAAATCTGACTGGTTCACCTGAAAAAAAAAACATGCTACTCATTTGACAAAACCGCCTATTACAGATGTGTGCCCCTTTTGCAGGATCCGATGTTGTTTAACGGAACAATACGCAAGAATCTGGATCCGTTTGGGAACGTGACCGACAAGAGATTGTGGAGTGCATTGGAGGAAGTAAGTGCTACTCGCAACTCGTTCTCATACCCTCTTGTGGCCAGTTATCGACGGGCTCCTGTTTTAAGCTGATCATTAGTTATCGACTGGCTCCTGTTTTAAGCTGATCTTTAGTTATCGACTGGCTCCTGTTTTAAGTTGATCTTTAGTTATCGAATGGCTCCTGTTTTAAGCTGATCTTTAGTTATCGACAAGCTCCTGTTTAAAACTAATCTTTAGTTATCGACTTGCTCCTGTTTCAAGTTGATCTTTAGTTATCGACTTGCTCCTGTTTTAAGCTGATCTTTAGATATCGACTTACTCTTATCTAAGATGGGCTTTAGTTATCGACTGGCTCCTGTTTTAAGGTGGTATCTAATTATCGAATAACGAACAAAAGGGCAAAGTAACGCACCGACTGCTGCCTTGCCCCATGTTTTTGAATCCTATCCCACACGTTTAATGATGACATCCCACATATTTTCGAATCCTATCCCACACGTTTACGGGTCCTATCTCACACGTTTATGGATCCTATCCCACACGTTTAATAATTCTATAACACACGTGTGGTAAAACAGGTGCAGCTGAAAAGCGCCATCGAGGACCTGACGGGCCATCTGGACTTCATGGTTGACGAGGGTGGGAAGAACTTCAGCGTGGGCCAAAGACAGCTCCTGTGCCTGGCGCGGGCCATCCTCAAGCAGAACAAGATCCTCATTATAGATGAGGCCACGGCCAACGTCGATCCCAGGTACGACCCGTCCATCGTCCCGTGACCCGTCAGAACAAGATCCTCATCATAGACGAGGCCACGGCCAACGTCGATCTCAGGTACGGTCCGCCACTCGTCCCGTGACCCGTCACAACAAGATCCTCATCATAGACGAGGCCACGGCCAACGTCGATCCCAGGTACGGTCCGCCCCTCGTCACGTGACCCGTCAGAACAAGATCCTCATCATAGACGAGGCCACGGCCAACGTCGATCCCAGGTACGGCCCGCCCCTCGTCCCGTGACCCGTCAGAACAAGATCCTCATCATAGACGAGGCCACGGCCAACGTCGATCCCAGGTACGGTCCGCCCCTCGTCACGTGACCCGTCAGAACAAGATCCTCATCATAGACGAGGCCACGGCCAACGTCGATCCCAGGTACGGCCCGCCCCTCGTCCCGTGACCCGTCAGAACAAGATCCTCATCATAGACGAGGCCACGGCCAACGTCGATCCCAGGTACGACCCGTCCATCGTCCCGTGACCCGTCAGAACAAGATCCTCATCATAGACGAGGCCACGGCCAACGTCGATCCCAGGTACGGTCCGCCACTCGTCACGTGACCCGTCAGAACAAGATCCTCATCATAGACGAGACCACGGCCAACGTCGATCCCAGGTACGGTCCGCCACTCGTCACGTGACCCGTCAGAACAAGATCCCCATCATAGACGAGGCCACGGCCAACGTCGATCCCAGGTACGACCCGTCCGTCGTCCCGTGACCCGTCAGAACAAGATCCTCATCATAGACGAGGCCACGGCCAACGTCGATCCCAGGTACGGTCCGCCCCTCGTCCCGTGACCCGTCACAACAAGATCCTCATCATAGACGAGGCCACGGCCAACGTCGATCCCAGGTACGGCCCGCCCCTCGTCCCGTGACCCGTCAGAACAAGATCCTCATCATAGACGAGGCCACGGCCAACGTCGATCCCAGGTACGACCCGTCCATCGTCCCGTGACCCGTCAGAACAAGATCCTCATCATAGACGAGGCCACGGCCAACGTCGATCCCAGGTACGGCCCGCCCCTCGTCACGTGACCCGTCAGAACAAGATCCTCATCATAGACGAGGCCACGGCCAACGTCGATCCCAGGTACGGCCCGCCCCTCGTCCCGTGACCCGTCAGAACAAGATCCTCATCATAGACGAGGCCACGGCCAACGTCGATCCCAGGTACGGCCCGCCCCTCGTCACGTGACCCGTCAGAACAAGATCCTCATCATAGACGAGGCCACGGCCAACGTCGATCCCAGGTACGGTCCGCCCCTCGTCCCGTGACCCGTCAGAACAAGATCCTCATCATAGACGAGGCCACGGCCAACGTCGATCCCAGGTACGGTCCGCCCCTCGTCCCGTGACCCGTCAGAACAAGATCCTCATCATAGACGAGGCCACGGCCAACGTCGATCCCAGGTACGGCCCGCCCCTCGTCACGTGACCCGTCAGAACAAGATCCTCATCATAGACGAGGCCACGGCCAACGTCGATCCCAGGTACGGTCCGCCCCTCGTCCCGTGACCCGTCAGAACTATGACGTCGACCGCCCACGTCAATCCCACGTACTGCTCGCCACTCGTCCCGTGACCCGTCAGAACTATGACGCCGACGGCCCACGTCGATCCTAGGTACGACCCGTCCATCGTCACGTGACCCGTCAGAACTATGACGCCGACGGCCCACGTCGATCCCAGGTACGACCCGTCCCTCGTCACCCGTCAGAACTATGACGCCGACCGCCCACGTCGATCCCTGGTACGACCCGCCCCGCGTCACGTGACCCGTCAGAACTATGACGCCGACCGCCCACGTCGATCCCACGTACGGCCCGCCCCTCGTCCCGTGACCCGTCAGAACTATGACGCCAACCGCCCACGTCAACCCGACGTACGGCCCGCCACTCGTCCCGTGACCCGTCAGAACTATGACGCCGACCGCCCACGTCAATGCCAGGTACAGCCCGCCCCTCGCCCCGTGACCGGTCACAAGAAAAATGTTACCGATGACAGCATTCGTTATTATCCCCCGTGAAACGGAGGGATATAGGTTTGAGATTGTCCGTCCGTCCGTCCGTCCGTCCGTCTGTCCGTCCGTCCGTCCGTCCGTCCGTGCCCACAATGATTATGTTATGTGGTGGATTTTCGGTACATCCGTCACTTATGTGGTTTTTGTTCCTTATGTGGTGGTTCTTATGAGGTAGCTACATAAGCACCCATTGAGCACAAAACAAACCACATAAGGGAGTCCGTCAAAGTCCGTAGATCAACTGTCCTGTAACACCATCTGTTGGTAAATAATGCAACTATAAAGCTAATTTCTAAAGCAAATAAGGAGAGCAGCATTTGTTTAAATCCCGCTGTGGGGTGGGGAGAATCTTAAGAATACACCCACTGCGGACAATGTTTGTATTTTTGGGGATTTTTTGAAGAATAAACTTCAAAGTGCGTTTCCTCCTACAGTTTTTATCCGATTTCATTTATTTTTGGTATCTAGTATGAGGCAGCCCTAGATAGGTCGGGCATACGGCTTGTGCTTTTTCACGCGATCTTGGATTTTGATTTTAGGGGAAATTTTTGAAGAAAATACCTCAAAATGAAGCTTATCCTACAGTTTTATCCGTTTATTTAACTTGTGTTAATGTGTGGTTATTATTTAAACATGCACACTGGTCCGAAATATGAACCACGCATCGACGCAATTTAAGTTAACATGCGCCGTGATCCGAAATGTGAACCGCGCATCAGCGCAAGTTAAACAAACATGCGCACTGGTTCCAAATGCGAACCGCGCATTAACGCAAGTGAAATAAACATGCGCACTGGTCCGAAATGCGAACCGGGCATCAACGCAAGTAAAATAAACATGTGCACTGGTCTAAAATAAGAAACGCGCATCAACGCAAGCTGAATAAACATGCGCAGTTGTCCGAAATGTGAACCGCGCATCAGCGCAAGTTAAACAAACATGCGCACTGGTTCCAAATGCGAACCGCGCATTAACGCAAGTGAAACAAACATGCGCACTGGTCCGAAATGCGAACCGTGCATCAACGCAAGTTAAATAAACATGTGCACTGGTCTAAAATAAGAAAGGCGAATCAACGCAAGCTGAATAAACATGCGCAGTTGTCCGAAATGTGAACCACGCACCAACGGAAGTTGAATAAACATGCGCACTGGTCTAAAATAAGAAACGCGCATCAACGCAAGCTGAATAAACATGCGCAGTTGTCCGAAATGTGAACCGCGCATCAGCGCAAGTTAAACAAACATGCGCACTGGTTCCAAATGCGAACCGCGCATTAACGCAAGTGAAACAAACATGCGCACTGGTCCGTAATGCGAACCGGGCATCAACGCAAGTTAAATAAACATGTGCACTGGTCTAAAATAAGAAACGCGAATCAACGCAAGCTGAATAAACATGCGCAGTTGTCCGAAATGTGAACCACGCAACAACGGAAGTTGAATAAACATGCGCACTGGTTCAAAATGCGAACCGCGCATCGACGCAAGTTAAATAAATATGTGCACTGGTCCGAACAAAGAACCACGCATCGATGCAAATTAAATAATCATGCGCACTGGTCGGAAATGTGAACCGCGCATCAACGCAAATTAAACAAACATGCGCACTGGTTCCAAATGCGAACCGCGCATTAACGCTAGTGAAATGAACATGCGCACTGGTCCGAAATGCGAACCGGGCATCAACGCAAGTTAAATAAACATGTGCACTGGTCTAAAATAAGAAACGCGCATCAACGCAAGCTAAATGAACATGCGCACTAGTCCGAAATGCGAACCGCTCATCAACGGAAGTTGAATAAACATGCGCACTGGTTCGAAATGCGCAACCGGACATGGACGCAAGGTAAATAAACATGCGCACTGGTTCGAAATGCGAACCGCGCATCGACGCAAGTTAAATAAATATGTGCACTGGTCCGAACAAAGAACCACGCATCGATGCAAGTTAAGTAATCATGCGCACTGGTCCGAAATGTGAACCGCGCATCAACGCAAGTTAAATAAACATACGCACTAGTCCGAAATGCGAACCGGGCATCAACTGAAGTTAAATAAACATGTGCAGTTGTCCGAAATGTGAATCACGCACCAACGCAAGCGAAATGAACATGCGCACTAGTCCGAAATGCGAAATGCCCATCTGCGAAGTTGAATAAACATGCGCACTAGTCCGAAATGTGAACCGGGCATGGACGCAAGTTAAATAAACATGCGCATTTGTCTAAAACAAGAACCGTGCATCAACGCAAATAAAAGAAACATGCGCACTGGTCCGAAATGTGAACCGCGCATCAACGCAAGTTAAATAAACATGCGCATTTGTCTAAAATAAGAACCGTTCATCAACGTAAATAAAAGAAACATGCGCACTGGTCCAAAATGTGAATCTCGCATCAACGCAAGCTAAACAAACCTGCGCACTAGTCCGAAATGCGAACCGCGCATCGACGCCAGAAAAATAAACATGCGCACTGGTCCGACAAAAGAACCATGCATCGACGCAAGTTGAATAGACATGCGCAGTTTCCGAAATAAGCACCACGCATTAACGCACGTTAAATATATGCACTGGTCGGAAAAGGAAACCACGCATCGACGCAAGTTATGTAATCATGCGCACTGGTCCGAATTGTGAACCGCGCATCAACGTAAGTTACATAAACATGCGCAGTGGTCCGAAGTGCGAACCGGGCATCACGCAAGTTAAATGAACATGCGCACTATTTCGAAATGCGAACAACGCTTTGACACAAGTTAAATAGATATGCGCAGTGGTCCGAAATACAAACCGCGTATCAGTGCACGTTAACCAAACATGCGCGCTGGTCCGAAATGTGAACCGCACATCAACGCAAGTTAAGTTGACATGCGCCTTGATCCGAAATGTGAACCGCGCATCAACGCAAGTTAAAATATATGCGCAGTTTTTCCAAAGGAACCACGCATTAACGCAAGTGAAATAAACATGCGCACTGGTCTAAAATAAGCCCCATGCATTAACGCAAGTTAAATAAACATGCGCACTGGTCTAAAATAAGCACCACGCATCAACGCAAGTTAAATAAATATGCGCAGTTGTGAAAGATAAGTTGTATAATATCTTTATACAGTAAAGTGCCACATATATAACTCCGTTTATTTACAAATGACACACACAAAGCATAAACATTATTGACATTGACATGACGCCTGCTGGGAACCACACAAGGGCACGGGCAAATATAAACCACCACATAAGTATTTTTTATTCTCAAATAATCTTGTCCGTGACCTACCACTTAAATGCATTTCAGGCATATCAAATGCTACCACATAATGCAGCCACCACATAAGATACCTCTCGTTGGCCTGTCCGTCCGTCCGTCCGTCCCCTCTTCAAGCTAAGGACTTTGTGGACACCACTTCTATATCAACGAAGCATAATTCAGCTTTCATATTTCATACAGGCAAAATATAGGGTATAAAGATGTGCAACGTCAAGGTTTCAGTTTGATCGAAGCAAAATTGACAAATTGACAGGCTTTTGAAAATCGTCGAGAATAGACATATGTGCACATGTATAGGACTTTGTGGACACCACTTCTATATCAACGAAGCATAATTCAGCTTTCATATTTCATACAGGCAAAATATAGGGTATAAAGATGTGCAACGTCAAGGTTTCAGTTTGATCGAAGCAAAATTGACAAATTGACAGGCTTTTGAAAATCGTCGAGAATAGACATATGTGCACATGTATAGGACTTTGTGGACACCACTTCTATATCAACAAAGCATAATTCAGCTTTCATATTTCATACAGGCAAAATATAGGGTATAAAGATGTGCAACGTCAAGGTTTCAGTTTGATCGAAGCAAAATTGACAAATTGACAGGCTTTTGAAAATCGTCGAGAATAGACATATGTGCACATGTATAGGACTTTGTGGACACCACTTCTATATCAACGAAGCATAATTCAGCTTTCATATTTCATACAGGCAAAATATAGGGTATAAAGATGTGCAACGTCAAGGTTTCAGTTTGATCGAAGCAAAATTGACAAATTGACAGGCTTTTGAAAATCGTCGAGAATAGACATATGTGCACATGTATAGGACTTTGTGGACACCACTTCTATATCAACGAAGCATAATTCAGCTTTCATATTTCATACAGGCAAAATATAGGGTATAAAGATGTGCAACGTCAAGGTTTCAGTTTGATCGAAGCAAAATTGACAAATTGACAGGCTTTTGAAAATCGTCGAGAATAGACATATGTGCACATGTATAGGACTTTGTGGACACCACTTCTATATCAACGAAGCATAATTCAGCTTTCATATTTCATATAGGCAAAATATAGGGTATAAAGATGTGCAACGTCAAGGTTTCAGTTTGATCGAAGCAAAATTGACAAATTGACAGGCTTTTGAAAATCGTCGAAAATAGACATATGTGCACATGTATAGGACTTTGTGGACACCACTTCTATATCAACGAAGCATAATTCAGCTTTCATATTTCATATAGGCAAAATATAGGGTATAAAGATGTGCAACGTCAAGGTTTCAGTTTGATCGAAGCAAAATTGACAAATTGACAGGCTTTTGAAAATCGTCGAAAATAGACATATGTGCACATGTATAGGACTTTGTGGACACCACTTCTATATCAACGAAGCATAATTCAGCTTTCATATTTCATATAGGCAACATATAGGGTATAAAGATGTGCAACGTCAAGGTTTCAGTTTGATCTTTATTGCAAAGTAATAAAGTGAAAATACATTCCACATTACAGTGTATTTGCGTGAACGTCGTTAGTTCAAATTCGACACTAACAATGACAATTTTGTTAATATATAGACCTCCTACGTCGTCTCGAAAACAGTTCTTTAAGGAATTTGATAGAGTCTGTTCCAAAATTGAAAGTGATCGCCTTCTCGTCATCGGAGACATGAATATTGATATCAGTGAACCAGACAACTTTCTTTTGAAAACCGCAAGAAAGTACGGATTGAACCCTGTATTTAGAAAATCTACAATCAAATCAGGGAAGTGTCTTGACGTTATGCTTGCAACATATCCTATTGAGTCGCATGGTGTTTTTAACGTATATTTCTCAGACCACAAAGCGGCTTGGTGCGCTTTAGATGAATGTGTCAGCTGCCCTATTTAATCAAAATGTTTCAGTGAGAATAGTCTCGCTAAACATATTAATCCACTGAGAAAGAGATAATGTTCCGTAACTATGTTTTATATGAAATAATGCGCAATGTCAAGGCCTCAAATTAATTTAGTAAAAATGCCTAAAGGACGCACATGGAGAGTGCATATTTGATCTACTGATGAAGTTTTCTCGGTCACGGATGGTCAGATACAGAAATCGGAATTCGGGCCCTTGACAATCGTGTCATGAAGCTCCACAGTTCGGTCATCGCCCACAACTACTACCTCTTCCGGCAACCCAACCCCGTTGCTGATTTACAAGAACCCTGAGTCGTTCCAAGAACCTCATGTCGGTCGCCACCAAGATTGGCATACAGCTCAACTGCAAGCTCGGTGGTATGCGTACGCCGTCGCGATACCTGTGTATAATTAATTTTTATCTAGCCTGAAAAAATGCTTTACATTAGATTAATAAAAAATAGATTCGGGTTATATCTGTTCTAAGACAGTTTGTAGTATTGTTCATTTGTCGTTCAAGGAAGGGTGTCCAGTTTCCTGTCAATGGTAATCCATTAGCTTAGATATTGCATAGGGGTAATATTTAGGGTTTCACGGGGGATATTGCTGCTCTCTGACAGCATCTAGTATTAATGATGAGAATTATATTATTATTATTATCAATAACAGTAGCAGTAACTCAAGGGAACTTTGAAAGATATTTGGAAAAAGTTTGTAAATCTATAAAAAAAAAGTATTTTGCGGATTCTGGTAGGTGCCTCTCCGTGTCGTTTTTATGCGCACAAACACACACGTGGAATTCTCGCGAATTTCGTTGCGCATGCGGCTTTCAGCTACTAGATTCTGGCACGCTGCATGTCGTCCAAAAAAACACAGTATTCGAACGCCATAGCCCTCCCCAACACAGGCATACAGACCAGAGCCAGCACTCCAGACCTTCATTTGGTGGTTGCCACCCCCCCCCCCCCCCATCGGCACCCCCAATCCCCCCCCCCCCCCACCCGGATCCTGTGGAAGCGCTGAGAGAGGTCACGATAAGACAGAAGTTCCCTCCCTCCTCACACACACGCCACTCCAGGCCTTGGTTTTCATGTTACAGAACCGACGCGCTAATTCAGGACACGATACGACAGAAGTTCGCACACTGCGCTGTTCTCCCCCCTCTCTCTCCCACAACAACCCCCCTTCCTCCTCACACACACGTCACACTCCAGGCCTTGGTTTTCATGTTACAGAACCGACGCGCTAATTCAGGACACGACACGACAGAAGTTCGCACACTGCACTGTTCTCCCCCCCCCCCTCTCTCTCCCACAACAACCCCCCCCCCCTCCTCCTCACACACACGTTACACTCCAGGCCTTGGTTTTCATGTTACAGGACTGACGCGCTAATTCAGGACACGATACGACAGAAGTTCGCACACTGCACGGTTCTCACCCCCTCCCCCCTCTCTCTCCCACAACAACCCCCCCCCCCCCCTCCTCCTCACACACACACCACTCCAGGCCTTGGTGTTCTTGTTACAGGACCGACGCCTTAATTCAGGACACGATACGACAGAAGTTCGCGCACTGCACGGTTCTCACCATCGCCCACAGACTACACACCATCATGGACTCTGACAGGGTCTTGGTAACAATTACTACATTTTCTATATTTAATTAAATAATTATTAAATACTTAAATAATTAGTACATTGTTAATTACAGAGATAGTAATCTCTTCAACCGAGAAACTTTTTACCTTATTAAATATATGTTAATTGTTTGCCTCTTATGTGCTAAGAGTGGCGTGTGATGTTTTAAGTCGACTGCAAAAAACGGGGAAGTGAAAAACAGTAGCATATTACATACCATAATTGTCGTGGCATTTTTCTTCCTTTTTTTTCGCGGTGCACATTTTACACACCACAAATCGCCCTGGCTTATTTTTGGCGGAGCTCATTTTACACACCACAGATCGTGATTGTTTTTTGATGTGGCATACAGGTGCTGAGCGAGGGGCAGATCGTGGAGTGTGACGAGCCCTATCGTCTGCTACAGAACAGCGAGGGCTACTTCTACAAGATGGTGGAGCAGACGGGCGCCGGGGAGGCGGCGCACCTGCACCAGATGGCGCAAGACTGCTTCGTGGACAGGCACGGCGATTCCCAGAGCGTACGCGACAGTCTCTTAGTGATGCCGGCCAATGGCGCGGCCACGCGGGCTAGCTAGGTGGATCAATGGCGCGGCCACGCGGGGCTAGCTAGGTGGGTCAGTGGCGCGGTCACGTTGGGCCAGCTAGACCAATCAGTGACGCGGCCTAATGGGGGTTGGGGAGTGGGGGGGGGGGGGGGGGGAGTAACACGGGCCAACCAGGCGGGTCAACCAGGCGGGCCAACCAGGCGGGCCAACCAGGCGGGCCAGTGGGACAGCCATGCGGGTCTTTTCGGTGGGCCAATGGTGCAGAGACATGGACCGAATTTAATTAAAGTTCATATGGGAATCGACAGGGGTTGAGGTGCAATATCATAATATAAACATCTTAGGGATTAGTTGGTCAGTTTTCTGAACCACTAGCGCAGACATATTTCACATGATTCTCTCCAAGTAACACCTCACATTATTGCCAAAGACGATTATTGAATAATTATTTTATTTTTTTCGAATTGAAATCTTAAGGCTTTTTTATTCCTTTTTTTTCTTTTTTTTTTGTTCGTGATTTTTTTTTTTTTTTTGAATATTGAGTACGTCGCCCACCATCCAGGTAATTTTTTAAATCGTTAAACAAACTTTAAACGCACTTCTTAAAAAAGTAAATCAGTCAAATAAGAGTGTTAAAAAATAGTTCCTCTGACGTCATGATATATGGTTCTGTTGATTTGTTCACTTAATTTTTTTTCTGTAATTGGTTAAATTTTTAAAGGAAAAATGTGAAAAAAATATTTTTAATATAATTTACAGTTTATTTCCAAAATTCAATTGTCACTCGTCAGTTCCGACTTTGCCTTATGACGTCATAAAGCATGTCTTTGTTCGTTCAAGACTGCGTTTTTTCTGTGATCTCAAAGGAGAAAGGAGTAAATATTTTGCTGTGTTTCTTTGTGATGTCTATCTGAACTGTGATTTTTTGTCTTTGAAATTTACATAACAAATCTTCAAGTTAAGCTGCAGTTTTCTTTATGGGCTTAAAAAATAATTTCAGAAAACTTCCGGATTTCGTACATGTTATTCGGTTCAACGGCTGGTTTAGTCATGACTAAACTTGATAATACTTGATAAAAGGGTTCTGATGAATTCCAACCAATCAGAACGGCGTATTTAGAGAGGTGAGGCGTTTCCATGACGACAGCTTCGCGTCTCCGGTGACAGTGTAACTGTATTCTGCTTCCTGTTTATCCCAGTAGTACAACTATACTAAGAGAAACCCCCCCCCCACCCCTCCCAAATAAAAAAATAAAAAATAAATAAGTGCTATTAAAACGAGGCCTGCGCTGTAATAATATTATAATATCATTATAATAATGTAACGCTATAATAATAGTATAATTATTGTTATTAAGATGATTTTTCGTCGTATTGAGCTTTCTAATTTTTTCGTTTTTGATCGACGGAAAGTGGAAATGTTTGAGATTTTTATAGCATAAAAAGATGCTAGTAGTATTATGTATATATTCAAGTGGAGTACTGAGTTGTACAGGCCAGTATGCCGTATACGTGTACTAGTATGTGTGCTATGTATCCCAAGTGCTAAGTTGTTAACTGCAGGGGAACGAACGGCCTCATTGCGGTGGGTTTATGTATGTGGGAAAGAGGAGGGACGGGGCGGGGAGTAGTCTTGGTGAGTATTAAGATTTCTTTCTGACAAATATTTTTTTTTTTCTGCTAGTATTGATATAGGATACAGGTGTTGTATTTTGTAAATAAGAAACTATGCGATTTTACAGCTGAAACAATTGAGAGCGTTAAATAATTGGGAAAAACGTCATTGTGAAAACTCAAGCTTTAGTATTATACAAAATGCTATTCTTGATTCAGTATTCTGGAAGTCGTTCTCGGCTGTTAGTAAAATTATCAAGAGCTGGCACGTGTCATAGAGATCACAGGTGTTAGTAGTGTGGACACGTGCAATCAAAGAGTCGACACGTGTCAGCAGAGAGGGCACGTCGTCAATGTTGACACATATCTTCTCGAATGTTGTACGTGCTAACACGTGTAGTCTCAGTTGACACGTGTCTCCAAAGTAAATACTTGTAATCACAGCTAATGGATGAGTCCAAATTCGTGTTGTGTTCACACGTGTGCCATTTCTAGAAAGACTATTACATGTACTGTTCAAAGATTAACCTGAAGTCCTAATTTTCATGTTTACGACACCGCAATCAAAGTTAACACGAGCTGTATTACGGCAGCTATATGTGACATTTCATTGGTTAGCGATATATGGCAGTTTATTTTCTTCGTTACCTTTTTTTCGGCAACAATTGTTAGAAATTGCTTCTGAGAAACTGATACATATTAATCTTGTGTGCCAATTTTAAAATATTATCTTGTAAGAAACACTTTGGTAAAAGAAATGCCAAAATATAATTGAGCTTTTGTAATTCCAGTTTGATCCTCTTGAGATGAGAAATTGAAATTGAGTAAAACTTATTTTGTTATTCAAGTCTTAAAGCGAAAAGCTTTTGAGTAATGAGTAATGTCTGGATCACAGCGCTTCCGGTGTCTGTCTCGATCACAGCGCCTCTGGTGTCTGTCTCGATCACAGCGCCTCTGTTGTCTGTCTCGATCACAGCGCCTCTTGTGTCTGTCTCGATCACAGCGCCTCTTGTGTCTGTCTCGATCACAGCGCCTCTGGTGTCTGTCTCGATCACAGCGCCTCTGTTGTCTGTCTCGATCACAGCGCCTCTTGTGTCTGTCTCGATCACAGCGCCTCTTGTGTCTGTCTCGATCACAGCGCCTCTGGTGTCTTTCGAGATCACAGCGTTCATTTTAAGGTGTGTATTTGCACTTTTTTATGCACTTTACTGAGGGAATACGCAGAATTCTGAAAATGCACGCACTTTTTCAAAATATAGAACCTCTGTTGGGGAATTTATTCCTGTCCTTTCTGTCCCAGTACATCGCGTTCTAGAACATAGAGCATCGCGTTCTAGAAAATAGGGCATTCAAGCCAGAGATGGGAATGCACAAAACAATTTTTTAACAATGTGAAAAATTATGAACGATACACGCAACTCCGGGCAACACACTTTGTGGAATAATATACAGATATGCATTTTAATTGACATTGTCATTGTAATTGTCATATTGTTATAACCGTTCGTTAATACAGAGTAAAGTTTATATCGGTCCAAGTAATTATGCCGTTATAAACTGCATGTTGTTATGAGTATGTGGTTATAAGCCGTATGTGGTTATAAGCTCTGTGTCGTTATAAGCGTGTCATTATAAGTTGTGTGTTGTATACGATGTCTTTACAGCGAGGGAGGTGGTCCGATGCCGAGGTTCCACTGTATGTGGTTATAAGCCGTATGTAGGTATAAGCCGTATGTGGTTATAAGCGTGTCATTATAAGCTGTGTGTTGAAAACGATGTCTTTACAGCGTGGTTTTGCTGTGTGATTGAAACGTGGCCACCCGTTCGCGATAATCGTGTAGCACTGACTGGTTTTGTTTAGGATAAATGTGCGACATCTTGTGTAGAAACGATCCGTTTTGTTGTGTTCAAAAAAGAAAAAAAAAAGATGATGTTGTCTGTGATGATTCAAATCCTATATTATTGTGTTGCTAGGCAACCAGGTTAAACGATGAATGTGGTACTGTTGTGTTGCCAGGATACCAAGGCTGGCAACGCACATATCGGGCATTGTGTGGTTGAAATGAGTAGCAATGTTTGTGATGACCGCTGTGGGTTTGATGAACGATTGAGTGTTCACTTTGTTAGCGGTATTCAAGTGAGATATGTTAAGAAGATATTATTTGTGTAATGAAATAAAATCTATAAGAAAAAAACTTCAAAGAAAAATTTTGGTCTTTGAGTTTGTCACCAAAAAAAAAAAAGTAGTGCCTGAAGCTAAAATAAAGTGCAGTAGAACTTTCTGATCTGTTCCGCGCCTTAATTCTTCCTTGCCACTTGGGGACCCAATAAAGTGACCGCGACTGATCTGTTCGCGCCTTAATTTATTCCCCACAGGGGGGGGGGGGGTATATGCGATCGACCGCGTGTGTCTGTCGGTCTGTCGGTCGGTCTGTCATCAAGAGCTTGTTAACACGATAACTTAAAAACACCTGCAAGGATGAAACTTGGTATGCGGCTTCTATGGGAACAAACACAGATCGATATTGTAAATAGGCCAGGTTCGTCCAAGGAAAATGGACCAGCTGGACTTGGAAAATTTCAACTATTGATGGCCGTGTTTAACTGATGGGGGCCCTGTGGGGAATATGTGGGCTTGTACACTGCTCTAGTTCTTCCTGCCACTTGGAGACCTGACAAAGTGACCGCGACTGATCTGTTCCGCGCCTTAATTCTTCCTGCCACTTGGGCGCCTGACAGTGTGACCGCGACTGATCTGTCCCGCGCCTTAATTCTTCCTGTCACTTGGGGACCTGACAAAGTGACCGCGATTAATATGTTCCGCGCCTTAATTCTTCCTGCCACTTGGGGACCAGACAAAGTGACCGCGACGGATATGTTCCGCGCCTTAATTCTCCCTGTCACTTGGGGACCTGACAAAGTGACCGCGAATGATCTGTTCCGCGCCTTAATTCTTCCGGTCACTTGGGGACCTGACATAGTGACCGCGATTGATATGTTCCGCGCCTTAATTCTTCCTGCCACTTGGGAACAAGACAAAGTGACCGCGAGGGATATGTTCCGAGCCTTAATTCTTCCTGTCACTTGGGGACCTGACAAAGTGACTGCGACTGATCTGTTCCGCGCCTTAATTCTTCCGGTCACTTGGGGACCTGACAAGGTGACCGCGACTGATCTGTTCCGTGCCTTAATTCTTCCTGCCACTTGGGGACCTGACAAAGTGACCGCGACTGATCTGTTCCGCGCCTTAATTCTTCCTGTCACTTGGGGACCTGACAAAGTGACCGCGATTGATATGTTCCGCGCCTTAATTCTTCCTGCCACTTGGGGACCAGACAAGGTGACCACGAGGGATATGTTCCGCGCCTTAATTCTTCCTGTCACTTGGGGACCTGACAAAGTGACCGCGACTTGATCTGTTCCGCGCCTTAATTCTTCCTGCCACTTGGGGACCAGACAAAGTGACCGCGACGGATATATTCCGCGCCTTAATTCTTCCTGCCACTTGGGGACCAGACAAAGTGACCACGAGGGATATGTTCCGCGCCTTTATTCTTCCTGTCACTTGGAGACCTGACAAAGTGACCGCGACTTGATCTGTTTCGCGCCTTAATTCTTCCTGCCACTTGGGGACCAGACAATATGACCGCGACGGATCTGTTCCGCGCCTTAATTCTTCCTGTCACTTGGGGACCTGACAAACTGACCGCGAATGATCTGTTTCGCGCCTTAATTCTTCCTGTCACTTGGGGATCAGATAAAGTGACCGCGATGGATCTGTTCGGCGCCTTAATTCTTCCTGTCACTTGGGGACCAGACAAAGTGACCGCGACGGATCTGTCCCATGCCTTAATTCTTCCTGTCACTTGGGAACCAGACAAAGTGACCGCGACGGATCTGTTCCGCGCCTTAATTCTTACTGCCACTTGGGGACCTGACAAAGTGGTTTGAATTTGATTATAGAGTTAGAATGCTGTGCGTAAAGAAACGATGGTGAATCGAAGTGTATAGTATTTTTGTACGCATTGTACCCTAGCTTATTACGCACAGCTTTACAGTAGCGTATGATTTTTTGTCAGTAATTTAACACTTTGCGAAGTCTTTGGCTTGCAGGGAATGTATGAAGTTGTGCTAGCAGCCGTTGGCATCTTTTTTTCTTGACAATGATCGGGTTTACTGTGTCATTTCGTCCACTGGCACTACGGGCCCTAGTGCCACGAAACTTGGGAATTAAGTAGAACTTGATATGAACGTGTGCATGACACTTTTTATTTTCGCCTTCGATTTCGTTTTCTTGTTTAAAATGCCATGTGAAAAGAGTGTATTTTTGCAAGTAAACGCGGTGCATTTATTGCACAGCACAGAGCACCACACAGTTGCTCAGCTTTGTGGGAGCTCCCACTGCGTAAATACATAACACGGGCGTATGCCTGATCAGTCAATAAAACATTATGTAAACAAAAACTAAACACTACTCGGCTTATAATACGTATTAGAGCTGTGTTGTTTGCAGTTATATTTAGCTGGTATTAAGTTATCAATCTATGGAGTTTTTCCTTGACAGTGGTCCAATTTCTTTGTGTCGTCTTCAAAAATCTGTGTCTAGATCAAAAAGTAATTATTGATATCCAACCAATTTTCGACATCAATAATTAATTTTTGATGTCAATAATTCCCTGATAAATGTTCAAATCGCATTCCATACAAAGTTTATAGAAGTAAAGCGATAAAATGAATTAACAGAAGACGGAATAACAAACTTTTATTGTATTTGAAAGTATCTTTACATTAAAGTATATTATAAATGAGTGAACTCAGTTGGATAGGTTGAACCCAGGGGGGCCACTCACATACCAACTTGTTGCTATTCGTATATAACTTTTTTAAAATGACCATTAAAAGGCAGAGTGCTAATTTTAAAACAATGCCCCATTTTTAACAAAAAGGGGGAATTATTTATTTATTTTTTGACACGCTTGGTAGCGCATATATTACAGGTGTCCCCCCCCCCCCACGAGGTTGAAATTCACATGAATTTTCTATTTTCTCCTGAAAGGATATTTCTATATATATTTAATAAAAAAACATACTATTTACTTTTCTGGACAATCCGTATTTATGTCTCTTTTACCACAGGTTTGTTTTTCAAAGCCTTCGATATTTCCTCCCCTTTTTGATCTTCGCGCATGTATTCCGGAAATTTTAAACCGATAGACACGTAGTAGAATCTGTAGGAAAGCTAGAATCGTCAATAGAATCTGTATTCATGTTGACCATGTGAGCGTCCACAGTTCGGATCTAAATACATCATTCAGATTTTAAAGCTAAATATCTACAATCCTCGCTTTTTAAAGGGATGGCCGGAAGACTCATTTGTGGTAATTTTGAATTCCGTGGTGGTGAATAATCCTGTGCAGTCGTTTAGCTGAGGCAATTTGAGCGAAGGTCAATCCCCCGCTGTCACTCCTGGCCGGATTCGAACCAGGGACCACTGGATTACAGGACCAACGCTCTACCGACTGAGCTAACCGTCACCCCCATCTACAATCCTGTTGCATCTAGAACTTCGGAGGAAAATAGGTCATGAGACTTCCTTTCACACACACACATCAAACAAACCATGCGAAATACCTCTCAATTGCTTAAATCAGTGCCACAGGTTTCTGTAAATAGTAACAAAATTCTTTATTTTTAGTTTGGTATGGATCCAAAGCGAGATTTCTTGTTGAAATAAAACTGAGCTTGGTCCGAAATGTCAAGATTTGCTACAAATTTAACGAAACCTTCCAGTACATAAATCAATTCAGTGTGTCCATACTACAGATTAAAATGGTGTCATATTAAAAAACACACAGAAAACAAAAACAAAAACAAAATAAAGATGAAACAATAGCAAAATAAAGATGATTAAAACATACAGCAACACTTAACGGATACACAAATATCCTAATGCAAACCACATAGTGACATAACATCTATTGTGGCCCAATATACAATAATAGACTTATTGTTTTGGGACATAATTCGCCTTTGAATACAGTTTCGACCAATGTGAATTTGGATCGATGCGTATGTGAATTGATGGGAATAGAGATCGATCTACATACTCGATACGTACCCATACCACGTCACACTCGTGCCTATTTGTGCACTAGTAAAGTCTGCGGTTGCTAAGCATTATCACGACAGAATTCGAAGGGCACGAAATTCAATAAGGTTCAATCATCAAAAATTACTCCGACAATTCCAAGCAGGAAATAACACTCCAGTTATCAAATCCGCTAGAAAATTCCAAAGACCAATTGTCATTTTCTAGTATGTAATAACTACTATGTGCACACAATAACGGAATTCTTATATTGCCTGTATTTTGTCTTGTTACGAACAAGTTACTGAGTTTTTAAGTAATACGTATTGCACACTTTATGCCGCGTAATTTACGACACGTATGCCATCTAGCGGCCCACTTGTATAAACATGAAAAAGGACAACTTTTGCACCTCCACCCCTCCTTTTCAATTCATCCATGCGTGGCTTGGCTGGTGCTAAAGTCTACTTTTTCATACAAAAATAATATCTTTTCTTTGTTACTTTTTTCTAATTAAGCGTTGTTTCCACTTTTGCCTCAAAGTGATCTTTTCACTTTTTAGTAAAGAAATACACGGTCTCTTCACTTTTATGATAACTGACGATCTTTTCACTTTTTTTACACTTGGCAAGTCAACGACTGACCAAGAGTATATTGTCAGTAATTTTGTTCTTGCTTCTTCTCTCAGGACAGCAGCTGTGGGACCATCAAATTTTGCACATATGCAGTACCGTAAAGTTGTGTACCGAAAAGCTTAAAAATGCTGCTCGGAGAAAGAAACTGGCATGCTAATGTTATTTTTGGTCGGAGTTTAACATTCCGCTCTTTCGAAATTGCTTCTCGTTAAAATTTGCACTAATTACGAAAGCACTGAACTGGGATTAGAATGCAATTAACGAACCAACTTTCTGTAAATTTAAGCTCTAAATGAAATATCATAAGCCTTAGATATACTAGTGCAAAGTTATAAAAATGAATATAATATAGGTGCTGTTTATATTTGCAAGTTCCAACAAATGTAGAAAAAAATGGGTCCTATTTCACCATTCTACAGAAATAAAGATTGACCGCTGAAATAAAATAACACTTAAGAAAAGCTCTACAAACAAAAGATAATATGCATTTATATCACGAAACATTTCACACTTCTGTCTTGACAACCTTCGCTTTGACAACTTCGTGGCGAAATATGCGATCTTTTGGCTGTTATTTTTTTGCTAGTGGCACACCCTTTCAGGTTTCAGTATTAAATGCCCTCCCTCTACCGACGGGCACCTAAACCTCACCACATCCCTGAGGTTTCACTAGTAATTGCCCCCACACCCTCCTCAAGGTTTCAATACTAAGTGCTCTCACCTTCCTACGCCCCCCTCCCGAGCCACCCCTACCCGAACTATTTGTTACTTCTGCATACAATATTCAAACGCCTGCATGGATATTTGACTTTTGAGTTTCGACAATTTAGACTGCATTGAAAATTCCATTATCTGCAGCATAGGGGGAGAGACTGTCCTGTGATTTCTTTACGGCCTTGAGTTCAGCAATGGTACCATCTGGTGATGACTCTGAAGTATCAGCCTCAGCGACCGACTGAATTTCAACCTGAAATGGCAAATCGAGATATAACGATAACAGAAGTATAACATACAACTAGACTCTATTAGTTCGATAAACTGTTGTCCAACACTTATCTTTCCTTACTAGTAGTCAATACAAAGATCCAAGACGACTTTACTTTGTGAAGATGCCTCACCAGAAAAACTGCCGAACACAAGTGTGTTGTAGGGTAAAGGAAGGACGATATCGTCGCCAGCAAAATATATATTTGCTACAGTTAATTTGATAGTATGTATGCTATGTATGTGGCTATTTAAGAAATGACCTTTCTAAGTTGCATTTCGACAATGAAATAACAGGTCATCCCTATGAGCAGAACCAATGTCAAATTGAGGATCTTCCACTTGGTGCAGATGAAAGCACTGTAGATGAAAGCTATGATGAAGCCAAACGATTCCCACATGCGGTAGTTGCTAAAGGCGGCTTCCGAGGTGGCGGGAAATATGCACCCATATAAGGCTGAAACATAACATGAATAGATACCCATATAAGACTGAAACAAAACACGAAGTACACCCATATAAGGCTGAAACAAAACACGAATATACACCCACACAAAGCTGAAACGTAACACGAATATACACCCATACTCAAGAATGTTATATAAGATGCTAGTATGGTAGCAGGAGGTATTACTTGTGTACATGGGTATGCAAACAGGTGCAATGTATGCAAACAGTTTTAAGCTCCTTAACCAGAAAATTTTAGTCCCTATATGTGGCATTTATCACAAAAGAGTGCACTCGTCAGGGAGCCAGTCTTCGGAAAGGAATATAACTCATTTGTGCTCATTCTCCGCTATACTTACCACTACTATTTCAGTAACTCTGGATTAATATTAGCTGCAATTGAATACAATGTTAATTATAGATCAGGTGTCCGATGCTTTCTATAGTTCCGTAAACATTATGGCACGTTGTGAAAAAGTGTGCAACACAAAGGGTTAACACAACCGGTTCGGGGTTTAAAGCGTAGAATAAAATGGATTTACCATTTATTTGGGTTTGCCATATTGCGTCTGTATATCCCCACATGCTAGCTAAGATGTAAAAGACGTACTCAGTGTCTGGATTCGGTGGCCATGTCAACAGTGTAATCTGGATTGCTAAATCGACAACCAGACCTAAATCGACAACAATTAAAATACCTTTATTCATATTACAATTGACATGTTCAGTCTTGCACTAAAACGAAAAGGGCAACGAAACCAAAAAAAAAAAACTCATGAATACATACAATCAGCAAGACTCTTCATAATCTTTTGAAAACAAAAAATATGACATACAAGAGATAAGTAAACTTAAATGGTCTTCAGACTGATATTATCAGCGTGGAAGTCGTAGACGAAACACCGATCTATCTAAATATACATTTAGCATATTATTAAAGCACATGGTCAGCATATTATTTTGAAACACTTAAGGTGTGTGTTGTTTAAAAGTGATTGATAATTACAAGCACTACTATAATATCACATTATAAAATTTAAAAAAATCAAACAGGCAACCTACTTCAGCTGTCATGGTCCTTTTTTCGCACCGTTACAACACAGGACTTTTTTTCGGATCAACTTTATAATTTACATACCCGACAAAAACACTGGGAGTCGGCCTATGTACTTTACTGCATATCCACCGAAATAGGAAACAAATGCATTGACGCAGCCAAAAGGTAAAGTGACCAAACCAACTTTCCATATTCCCAGACTGCATGTTACAAAGGACTGTATAAACATACAAAAGACACAACGGTATTGTCTGAATTTTATTTGAATATTCTTAATAAAATATAGCTTATCTTACTGTTCTTATTGTAATGGTAAGTAAGGTAAGCTTTCATTAAGTTGTTGAAGTCAAGCTCTTACTTTAATCAGATCAACACAAAACAACTGCACAATTTTGACAAATGAGGTTCATGAGATAAAATATGTTAAACAGTTTTGCATATTTTTACAGTAAGGGTGATGATTATCTCTGATGTTGATAATTTCCTGGAAAAATATTTTCAAATATAAACATATACTTACTGCAGTAAACTCCGCGTTATAAAAAGCTTGTTCAAAACCGCTGTACATTGTTATAGGTATCAACAGCAACTGATATTTGTTTTTCAGATGTTTTGCTGAAAATGAATCACTTCAGTATGTATATAGTATATTATACAAATTATTAAATCCTATGATTTTATATAACGTTTTGTATAATAGAAGAAATTTTTTCATTTAGCACATTTATGAATGCGAAAAGCTCTACAACTGCAAATGCACAGCTTTAAACGTGCCTTTCATTCGCTCCTCATGAAATTATTTTTGATAAATTTTACATTTTTTGTCTTGGCTGTAATATTTTAAAGACAGCAAGCGTGGCTGGTGGTTTCTTTAGTTCATGATATGTGACAAATATGTGACAAATAAGTTGCATTGATAAATACATATTTTCAATACATAGTAATACACCCAGAAGAAGGTTTCACAAATGAAATATGCAGGAGAAGGTAAACCTGTGGAAAGGACAAGATCGAGTATTTCTTCCGTGATGTTGTCTGATTTTGTATAGAGTGTGGAAGGTAAATTGTCCACGAATAAAGCTACAATGATAACTGCTCCAATTGCTATGACTATGTATATCCCTACCATTGTCCATACCTAAACATAACAATGTTTACATTAAAGGCCCCTAACTTGACGTGTTCTACAATTAGATGGCAGAGCTATATGAATACAGACCATCGCTTTATAGAATAATTTAGGCAGTCCAATTTCTTGAACAAATCTCTGAGCAACTTTGAAGAAAACAGTCAAAATTTGACAATTTCTTTTAAAGCGAGCCTTATTAGGATTACTGACATCACTTATGAACGTACAGTCAACCCAGTAAATTGTTACATATATATGACACAAAATGAATAACGTGAAAGCGATAATAATATAATGAGGATTAAAGTAAGGATAACATTAAGAGTAAACAGTTTTCATTATATTTTCATTCTTATTGTTATTATTATTATTATTATTATTGTAATTAGTATTATTAATAATAATAACCTCGATAGCAATAGCAGTATTAGTAATAACAATAATATTAATAATACAATTTTAACTCACAGTTGCATCATCGGGATCTTGTAAATTTGGGTTATCAGTAAAATTGTTATCGGGGCAATCGTTGGCACCACAGTATAGTTTCACTTCCTCTGTTTCAGGAATGTATTCTTCTTCTGTTTCGTTTCCCTCAAGCTGAGGTCTTAATGCAGTCGATGAAATCAGGGAACCAGTGATACTCGCTGTGAGAAGATATATGTTACGTGCAGTAAAGGATTTAATTTGATATTGCTGTGTATAAGTCTCTTAAACACAGAAAACATACATACATGCATATATATTTATATGATATTTATATTTATCCCAATTACATATTCATGCAAACCACAGTAACATTATCTAAAAATGCCAAATGGTCATATATATTGCCTTATTTACAAGGCATTTTACAGCACCTCTTTGCATATGCCTAACATCAGTACATAAGTGAACGTGGTATATGTTCTACTGAAGTAGATTACAGTTATTTTGTCGAAGATTTATAGCAGTTTACTACCCAGGTGGTAATTTGAATTTTAAAAAATGATTGTCTTTGCGGAATTGGGTGAAGTACTGAGTGGTAACAAGCCCTTAATAAAAACAGAAAGAGCCTCATTCACAAATCACTGGATCCCTGCACGGTTATTTTACGACCCAGTGTGCCTTTTATGATAAGATTACCATAAAGTGATTGTTCTTTTTTATTGCTCTTGTGATTTTAGAAATCATCGCTATCCATGTTTTATCTGACAATTTGTCGGTTGTTATTCGTCAGAATTGTAGAGGTTCTTCAATGTCAAAACCTTACACATTTGAAAGAAGCAGAAAAAGATGCCAAAAAATCTAGAAACAACGGCCTCTTCTTTTTCTCCATTAAGGGTTGCATATCTGTAAATAGATTTAGTCAGGATTATACTGATGGTTTTTATTTTCCAAATTCCTATTCTAGCAGATGTTTTTTTCTATCTTTCCAGTTGCCTTGGCCTTATTTTTCTTAATGGTATACAAATCCGCAATTACAGGGTATAACAGTAACTACTTTCCTTTCCTAGAAAACAGCAATTGCAAAAGTGCGTTTTCACTCTTGGCTTGTGTACGTACCTGCCTGCTACTAAAGTGAAATAAGAGCACTGGGCGGTCCATAGCGGTGCCGCACATAATCCCACGATGATAGACGCTGTTACCATAGTAGCCCATACTGCGTAACCATTGGCTGCCATCCACAGGATATAACCACAGAAGGAGAGAGGAATAGTCCATTTGTGACCGATGATATTGATGAGGAGTTTTGGTACGAAAAGACAGGAAAGCATGAGCGACGCGTATAGGACAGCTTGTGTTATTACTCCCATTCCTTCATCTCTGAAACAACCATACCAGAAAAAGAGTCATATATTATCTCTACAATTACTTATATCCTTATACCTACTTATATTTGAACAATTACTGATCTGAAACCTGTAGTACCTGAAAAGTTCGTGTGCAAACAGAGTAAGGTTGAATGCGGTGTTTCTGATCAGTTCAAAGGTGAGTGTCGGTTGCATGTTATAACCACATGATATAACCACAGAAGGAGAGAGGAATAGTCCATTTGTGACCGATGATATTGATGAGGAGTTTTGGTACGAAAAGACAGGAAAGCATGAGCGACGCGTATAGGACAGCTTGTGTTATTACTCCCATTCCTTCATCTCTGAAACAACCATACCAGAAAAAGAGTCATATATTATCTCTACAATTACTTATATCCTTATACCTACTTATATTTGAACAATTACTGATCTGAAACCTGTAGTACCTGAAAAGTTCGTGTGCAAACAGAGTAAGGTTGAATGCGGTGTTTCTGATCAGTTCAAAGGTGAGTGTCGGTTGCATGTTTATTTAATGCTTTTTGCTGCAAATATATTCTCTTCTAATTTCGATATTTTCACTTTTCTATAGTGTTGAAACGTCATAGCGATATCAACATAAAACCGCATTTTGGACAAAATTAATACAAAATTTTAAAATTTTTATCAACGGTTAAAAATCCTTCTAAGCTTTATTATACTACACTCTTTCCAGTATAATATACATGATTCCCATAACGCAAGGCTCATTTTTTAACAATAGCCAAATTCAGAGCAATGATACTTTTTCCGCGTCATTCCTGATAACTGCTGATCAGTTTTAATCCACACTCCCCCCTTTATGAAAAAAACATGAAACTCTGATTTTTATTGGTGCTTAAAGATGCTAAATATGGGTACAATAATTCCTATTCGTGTGCTCAGGGGCAAAACAGAACAGAATTTAAATCTTTTAAAGATCCCTGAAGTGACATTTGTTCCTAATAGGCCAGCTTTAGCCAAAATAACTTTATATTCCATTGTGAAATGTCAATTTTATGCAAATTACTTTAAAGCAATATTAAGCTTAATTTGTCAATATGGCTGTGAATATTTAAGCTTTTCAAATTGAGATTTATTTAGGTTTTTCGCACCATCATTCGCATATTTTACACTCTGGACTGTAGACTGTGGCCTAGTCTCTTTTGTCTTTGTTGTATTTTCGAAAGAGAATTAGAATTCCATCAACATTTCCTTTATACCAAACAGGCATGACTGTAGAATTCTGCATAAGTGGAATTCTAAATGTTATTATGTGATCCCCATTTTTTGTTTGCTTTTTTTGTTTGTTTGTTTGACAACACTAACACATTCAATCTTATCCAGGTTTATTTTATTAGTAGTGTTCACCCCGAACGGGCTTTCCCTTTTCTTTTTTCTTCGTCTTGATATAGTTAACAAAGTTTTATATTGTCTTCTCCTCGATGATTATAAAAAATACAAGCGAAAAACCCTGTTATTTATGCAAGAAGTCCTACTCTGTAGAGGATAACACCGGTGGCATGCATGCAAAGTGTTCAAAATGGCCTGCCTACAGCTATAGCAACCGTATTCCCTTCACCTTCTGTCAAACACTAAAGCAATAGCAGCCAAATTTAAGTAATTAAGTTACACCGGTTTCTTGGTGTACTTTTGACATGGTGAAGGTAGGAGCAGACGTTTGATGTGCATCGAGGCAGCGACCTAGCTTACATGTCTTGCTTACTCAGAAGACTGGCATTTTACTTCCCGGCTTTTAAAAAAATTGCAATTTTTGAACGACAAAAAAATACCAATGTATAAGTCAAACCACTGTAAAGTCGAAGAAAGCGAAATAAAAGTAAAGTCAATGTATAAGTTGTGACTTATACCCCAAACATTATGGTACACATTTGTTATCCACGCATTTTTAAAGCCATATCCACTTTTGATATGCACCTTACGTTTTAAATGCAATGATGAATAGCAAGCAAGAGCACGACTAAATATGTTAGGGAAACGGTGGGGCAGAGTGGTTAAAGCCCCTGTCACAGCCAAACGTTGTGGTGCTGTAGGTCGTGGGTTCGAGTCCCGCTCATGGCTAGGAATCACATTAGTTAGACGCCTAGGGATATCGATGTGCTTATATAGCTTTCTGCCTTTCTACTTGGAAATATTGTAAAGCGCCAACTTGGCTGCAACAGATAGGGACTATAAGAAACACTGTATGAGCACGTCGAATTAATAGTAATCTTGGGTTTAAATAAATATGACTGTAATGTATGTTTGAAACTTGATGTAAAGCGATTTGAGCAGTTGCTTCAACTGGAAAGTCGCTATATAAAAACCCACATTCATTATATACCATTATATATTTCCCAATGTTCATTATCTGACCCCATCCAACCCCTTCTTAAAAATACATGCTCACAGGTCATCCACATATGTGATTTAAACTGAGGAACGTCATGAATCACTTGTGAAATTTTACAAAAACCTAAGGTCCGTTGGCAAGGAGAAAATTTTGCTTTAGCATTGTGCACCTGCGTTTCCTTCTCGATCAGTTGTTTTTGACATGGCTTCCAACGAAGTAAAGGACTGGACATAACTGTGACCCTTACAAACATCTTACTTATATAAAGCATGTGAAAAAGTTTCTTATATAAAACATGTGAAAAGGTTACTTGCATAAAACATGTGAAAAAGTCTCTTATATAAAACATGTGAAAAGTTACCTATATAAAACACATGAAAAGTGACTAATATAAAACATCTGAAAAACACTTTTATATAAAACATATGACAAAGTCACTTCCACAAAAGATGTGAAAAAGTTACCTAAAAAAGCATTGTAATAAAAGTTACACGAAACGTGAAAAAATTCCTTCCATAAAACAAGTGATAATTTACCTATATAATACATGTCAAAAAGTTACTTATGCAAACATATGAAAAAGTTACTGGTATAAATTATATATATAAAAAGTTGCTCGCATAAACTTGTGAAAAAGGTCCTTCTATAAAACATGTGAAAAGTTACCTATATTAAAGATGGAAAAAAGTCACTTACATAAAACATGAGAAAAGGTTGCTTTTATAATACATGTAAAACGTTCTTGTATAAAAGATATGAAAAAATTACTAATATAAAACATGCCAAAAAATAATTGTATAAACATGTGAAAAGGTTATTAATATAAGACATTTAAAGAGTTACTTACATAAAACATGTGAAAAAGGTAATATAAAACAGTTGGAAAAGTTACTTATATAAAACATACAAAAACGTTGCTAACATAAAACAAGTGAAAAAGGACCTTCTATAAAACATGTATAAAGTTAACTTTATTAAAGATGTGAAACAGTTACTTATATAAAAATGAGAAAAAGTTGCTTTTATAAAACATGCAAAAAACGTACTTGTATAAAACATGTGGAAAAGTTACTTATATTAAATATGTGAAAAAAATTAATTGCTTAAACATGGGAAAAGGTTCTTTATATACGATATGCAAAACGCTACTTACATAAAACATGTGAAAAAGTTACTTGTATAAAACACGGGAAAAGGTTTTTGTATATGTTACATGTACTATACAATGTTTTTCAAGAAGTGTCATATTTGAGAGCTGTTATACTGTTGATATCAGTATACTTTTTGCTTCAACCACAATATTTAAACAAAAAAGAAATTCCAAAGATAAAATGGTCAAGTGCAAGGATATTGCGCAGTTAAAACACAATTTTTTATTCAAACAATAAAGACAATTTCAAAGATAAAATGATCAAGTGCAAAGATACTGCACAGTTATAACATCATTTTTTCACACGCTTTATATAAATAACTTTTTCTCGTTTTTTTTATTGGTACCATTTTCACTTGTTTTATGCAAGTAAGTTTTTCACATGTTTTATACATAACTTTTTTTTCACATGTTTAATGCAAGTAACTTTTTCACATGTCTCACATAAGTAACCTTTTCACATATTTTGCAAGTACCTGTTTTCAGATACTTTATGTAAGTAACTTTTTCACATATTTTATGCAATTAATCTTTTTATTGTTTTATACAAGTAACTTTTACATATGTTTATACATGTAACTTTTTCACATGTTTTATACATGTAAACTTTTCACACATCTTATATAAGTAACTTTATTATATATTTTATATATTTTTATAATAATATTGTATAATGTTCTATATAAGTGCCTTTATTGACATGTTTATGTGAGTAACTGTTTTCATGTTTTATATAAATAACTTTTTCACATGTTTCATATAAGTAACTTTGTCACACGTTTTATGCAAGCAACTTTTTCACATGTTTATGCATTTAATTTTTCACATGTTTTATATAAGTAGGTTTTTTCCACATATATTACAAAAGCAACTTTCCACATGTTTTATATAAGTAACTGTTTCAATGTTTAATGAGAGAACTTTTCAAATGCTTTGTAGAAGGATTTTAAGCATGTTTAATGTGAGCAGCCTGTTTTATGTAAGTAAGATTTTCACAGGTTTTTCATGTAACTTTTTCACATGTTTTATATAAGCAAATTTTCCATGTTTTATATAGATAACTTTTCATATGTTTTATACAGGTAACTTTATTACATGTTTTATGTAAGTAGCTTTTCACATGTCTTATATAAACAACCCTTTCACATGTTTTATATAAGTACCTGTTTTACATGCTTTATGCAAGTAACTTTTTCACATATTTTATACAATTAAGCTTTTTACATGCTTTATACAAGAAACGGCTCTTCTCAGAAATACAAGAACAATGTGACAGGTTTTGGGTGAGAGTCAACCCACAAACGACCAACGATCCAACCAATATCCAAAACGGAGTATTTATTACTTGAACAATTGAAAATCGTTGAAAAGCTGGTCTGTATGTCAGGCGTACCGTGCATTAGTGCGGGGTTTTCGTATTAAATACATTGAAATATACAGACTTATAAAGTGCTCTTTCTGTGATAAGTTGACTCTGCAATTTATAGATAAAAAACTGTCTCCATTCTTAGTAATTAGCTCGCCCTCGCCCCCTCTCCACCCCATGCCATTTATCTCTGAGAACGTTGACAAAGAGAAATTAGGTCTGATTAGATAAATTTATTGATTAATTATGCTAATTATCCATACGTTTTTATCACTTGTAAGAAAAACAAGTATGTGAATAATTTCAGGTTATTTAATCTGAGTAATTTAAACTTTGCCCCAATATTTATATTTATTTATTATATATTTTAAATTCTGGGTTATCGCTGTAGCTTCAAGAGAAGACGGTCATAAAACATAAAAAATACATAATGAAATAGATTAAGTGAAAAGTATAAAATTCAACAGTTTTTTTCTGGGCATTAGTCATCTTGCAATAATCACGTTTACAATTTTATTTAAAACACTTGTTTACGTATTCCACGCTTCATTTTACACCAAGGAAATTGAATACTACGAATTCTAATAAGCCAACGTTAGAAACATCTAAATTTAAATATATTTGCCCAGAGGCATCCTCTGTTCTGTCAGCAACCAGAACATTCAAACGTAAATTAATAAATTTACCCTGTTTAACATATATCCATTTAAAATTGACACAGCTAGATTAACCGATTTTCGTTTCTGGGAGTAACAGTTAACTGTACAGTTAACTTTTGTGAATACCGGTGTAGCAGTCCAGATTAAATCCCTTTGTTAAGCATTTGTTAAGCAGAGAAACAAAATACATAGGGTGAACAGGGGTCGAATTAAGGTTAAATAATGGAACCGGACAAGGGCCTCTGAGGGTCAAATATTGTAGTAAATGTGATACAACTGGGACTTTTGAGGAATCTTTGATTTGCAGGGTGAAAGGTGGTCCCAGGCGTTTATGCTTAACGGAGTGAAACGTAACAGTGGCGAATCGTTGTGTCGCGTCAAAAGGAACATTATTGAGAGTTAGCAGATGTTCATTACGGTTTTTGGAATTAGCAACAGTTATTTCCCCAGTGCTCAAAAACGCAGCGTAAGCTAACAAAACATCATTTTTTTAATTGCACGGTATTGATATTGTCGAAAAGGATTTCAGCTGCCGAACATAACTTATTTAGGATATGCACTGTAATTGGTATTCGGACATCTGTTCGTAGATTCGATTTGGATATACTCAACAACGCTCTAGATATCATATATCTACTAGTTAAATCGCTCCCATCCAAACATTTATGTCAAAAATTCAATGCTGATACATGACCTCTTATAGAGGCTTATAAATAGCCGCAATTATACAAATATGCAAAATAATACAACACATGCAAATCTTTACATGGAAAGACATTACCCGTGTCAAAAAAATGAGCCACAGAACTGTACAAGTCGCTCAGGCAGTGAGCGATACAGATAACGAGTCGTCGTTGACAGGGAATTGCGCACTAGCGACAGCGCAGTAGTTCTCAGAGTTCCAATTCTTTCGGTAACGATATTGAGGTGTCCTGAAGGGTCCGTTGTAACTGTTTCGTTTTTTTTTCAAACTGAAAACGCGATAAAGCATCACAGATGGAGTTCTGAATACCGGAAACGTGTTTCGGACGAATATTTATGTTGTGTCCCATGGCACATAATACGAATTTACGCACTAGGATCATTATAACCGGATCTTTGGACGACTTAGGATGACTTTGGATGCCTTAGGATATCCATCACGACGCTACAGAAAAATAGGACATTTCTATTGGACAGTTGGTCTCCCTAAACTAGCAGTGCTAGCACGATGGGATAGAGCTCCAAAATGGTTATGTGATAGACTTTGTTATGCGACCAGCGCGACGCACATCAACTATCCCTGTAAACTCCTGCAAAACCACACGTCTTTGCGGCGTCTGACTTTAGGCGCAGGGTATCCGAACTGGACCATATGTCTTTTGGTAGAAAGGTTACGCCGTTTCAGTGGTTCAGAAAACGTAACCACGCTGACAAATCGTCTCTAGCGTCCTGAGATATTCGGATATGGTAATGCTTCTGATGTAAGCCATGAGTAAGAGCTGTCAAACTGCGCAAAAATGCGCGACCTGGCTTTACCAACCATTGCATTTACGAATGACCAGAGACATGAGGTGACTCTTTGATGACGTAGCGCATTCAGCATAATCAGACCCGGTCAATCGAACATAAAAGCGGTCGAAAGATGGACACATGATTTACATTAAGCACTCATCCTCATAAAAACATTTTAAATCAAGTTATTTTATATTTCGAGTAAATAGTGCAATCTCTTTGGTATTAAAACTAAGCGTGAAGCCATAAAAGTGGTAAAAAATTCATCAAACTGTAGAAACATTTCAGTTTGAACTTTATCTACTCCGGACAACAATACAAAATGTGAGCATTTGTGGTCTTCAGATCCATTCCCCAGAAACAGAAGTGGATGAAAAAACCCTACAGAGGAATCCTGAACTTCTATACAACGGCGGATCGAAAGTATCCAAAATGGATTTACCAGATCCCTGTCGGGAAGCAGGTAGATGCAAAATCAATCGATATCCTATCCTGCACTTGACTAGATGCAGCTGCAGCTGCAGATGCTAGCCCAGATATACCCGGGTATAAAGTGGACAAAGGGTATACTTTGAGCTGTTACGCCGGGCTAGTTGCACAGAATTGTGGAAATAAATTCGCCACATAGAAAATAGAAAACGGGAAATAGAAAAGGCAGACATGAAAATATTCACAGATTTTTTATCCTACCAGAGCAGAATTCAGATATTGTAATTGCTAATTATTTCTAATAATCGTATACACTTACATGTTAAGATGTACAGTGAAACTCGAGCAACCCTGAAAACCGGACCAGTGGCCACACAAGGGTACTTTTGATTACATTGTTATAATTCATGTCCATTTACATACTAAGACAGTTGTTCCTGACGAAACTTGAATACATTCTGCGCGAGCGATAAACTCCCGTAAAAAAAATAATTTAAAAAAAAAACGGTTTTAACGCTAAGGCTGTCTGTGAAGAAAAGAGGTCCCTTTTACTATGTGTCCATAATTTTGTAATCTTAATTGTAGAAACACTATACAACGTGCTAAAATTAAAACATTCACCAAGAACAACCGTCTTGATACATATCTTGATACTCCTTAGTTAAAGTGTCTTAAGACTTGCAAATTTTGATTGTAATATATCGAACACAGTTTACAATAGGTGGAAATTCAATTCAATAACTTCATCAATGGGTAAAAGCGAAAGAGAACCTCCCTGAGGCCCAACAGGCAGGTAGCACCACCTCGACTACCACCCAGCAAATAGGACCACGCGGAGATAGCACCAACTCCGAGGACCACCTTTCATACAGGATCCCCAGATAGAACCACCTCAGAGGACCATCCCGCAGGTAGAACCACCCGTGGCCTACCCCGCAGATATGATCATCCTCCAGAACCACCACGACGATAGGACCACCCCACAAATAGGACCATCCCCGAGGTCTGTCCCGCAGACAGGACCACCTAGAAGACCACCTGGAGATAAACCCACCCTTAAGGACTATCCTACAGGTCGGACTACCACGACGACTACCTAAAGATAGGACCACCTGTTGATATAACCACCCTCGAGGACTATTCCACAGATCGGACCAGCACGACGACCACCCTACAGATGGGACCACCTAGAAGACCACCTGCAGATATAACCACCCTAGAAAAATGTCTCACAGATCGGACCATCCCGACGACCACCCTACAGATAGGACTACCTAGAAGACCACCCAGAGATAGAACCACCGTCGAGGACTATCCCACAGATCGGACCACGACGACGACCACCCTACAGATAGGACTACCTAGAAGACCACCCAGAGATAGAACCACCGTTGAGGACTATCCCACAGATCGGACCACGACGACGACCACCCTACAGATAGGACTACCTAGAAGACCATTCAGAGATAGAACCACCGTTGAGGACTATCCCACAGATCGGACCATCCCGACGACCACCCTACAGATGGGACCACCTCCCACTTCTTTATAGTTCCGTTATAAGGGACCCTATAAATAAGAATAACTGGAACTTTCATTACTCTCAAGTTGTGATTCTATATTCAATACTACCCTGTTTTTCGACACAACCTGTCTGTTACTGAGCTGTGTTTTAAAATTCACGAAGGATTTACCTTCTAACATGTATTTTAATAAATTTGCCTTTTGAGAAAAATTGCAGAATAAAATTTCTTCAAGACTCTTTTTGATTCTAAAAGGTTAGGGGAAAAAAGTAAATTAAGCGAAGTTGATAGTGAAGGTCTTACCTGTGTAGACTGCTTTGTAGTCGAGCCAGTCCTTGGTAAGCATTAAAGTTCATTAAAAACGCTAAGCTTATCAATAGCACATTCTTCATAATTTTTCTCTTTTCAGAGGAATCCTGAACTTCTATACAACGGCGGATCGAAAGTATCCAAAATGGATTTACCAGATCCCTGTCGGGAAGCAGGTAGATGCAAAATCAATCGATATCCTATCCTGCACTTGACTAGATGCAGCTGCAGCTGCAGATGCTAGCCCAGATATACCCGGGTATAAAGTGGACAAAGGGTATACTTTGAGCTGTTACGCCGGGCTAGTTGCACAGAATTGTGGAAATAAATTCGCCACATAGAAAATAGAAAACGGGAAATAGAAAAGGCAGACATGAAAATATTCACAGATTTTTTATCCTACCAGAGCAGAATTCAGATATTGTAATTGCTAATTATTTCTAATAATCGTATACACTTACATGTTAAGATGTACAGTGAAACTCGAGCAACCCTGAAAACCGGACCAGTGGCCACACAAGGGTACTTTTGATTACATTGTTATAATTCATGTCCATTTACATACTAAGACAGTTGTTCCTGACGAAACTTGAATACATTCTGCGCGAGCGATAAACTCCCGTAAAAAAAAAAATTTAAAAAAAAAACGGTTTTAACGCTAAGGCTGTCTGTGAAGAAAAGAGGTCCCTTTTACTATGTGTCCATAATTTTGTAATCTTAATTGTAGAAACACTATACAACGTGCTAAAATTAAAACATTCACCAAGAACAACCGTCTTGATACATATCTTGATACTCCTTAGTTAAAGTGTCTTAAGACTTGCAAATTTTGATTGTAATATATCGAACACAGTTTACAATAGGTGGAAATTCAATTCAATAACTTCATCAATGGGTAAAAGCGAAAGAGCACCTCCCTGAGGCCCAACAGGCAGGTAGCACCACCTCGACTACCACCCAGCAAATAGGACCACGCGGAGATAGCACCAACTCCGAGGACCACCTTTCATACAGGATCCCCAGATAGAACCACCTCAGAGGACCATCCCGCAGGTAGAACCACCCGTGGCCTACCCCGCAGATATGATCATCCTCCAGAACCACCACGACGATAGGACCACCCCACAAATAGGACCATCCCCGAGGTCTGTCCCGCAGACAGGACCACCTAGAAGACCACCTGGAGATAAACCCACCCTTAAGGACTATCCTACAGGTCGGACTACCACGACGACTACCTAAAGATAGGACCACCTGTTGATATAACCACCCTCGAGGACTATTCCACAGATCGGACCAGCACGACGACCACCCTACAGATGGGACCACCTAGAAGACCACCTGCAGATATAACCACCCTAGAAAAATGTCTCACAGATCGGACCATCCCGACGACCACCCTACAGATAGGACTACCTAGAAGACCACCCAGAGATAGAACCACCGTCGAGGACTATCCCACAGATCGGACCACGACGACGACCACCCTACAGATAGGACTACCTAGAAGACCACCCAGAGATAGAACCACCGTTGAGGACTATCCCACAGATCGGACCACGACGACGACCACCCTACAGATAGGACTACCTAGAAGACCATTCAGAGATAGAACCACCGTTGAGGACTATCCCACAGATCGGACCATCCCGACGACCACCCTACAGATGGGACCACCTCCCACTTCTTTATAGTTCCGTTATAAGGGACCCTATAAATAAGAATAACTGGAACTTTCATTACTCCCAAGTTGTGATTCTATATTCAATACTACCCTGTTTTTCGACACAACCTGTCTGTTACTGAGCTGTGTTTTAAAATTCACGAAGGATTTACCTTCTAACATGTATTTTAATAAATTTGCCTTTTGAGAAAAATTGCAGAATAAAATTTCTTCAAGACTCTTTTTGATTCTAAAAGGTTAGGGGAAAAAAGTAAATTAAGCGAAGTTGATAGTGAAGGTCTTACCTGTGTAGACTGCTTTGTAGTCGAGCCAGTCCTTGGTAAGCATTAAAGTTCATTAAAAACGCTAAGCTTATCAATAGCACATTCTTCATAATTTTTCTCTTTTCAGAGGAATCCTGAACTTCTATACAACGGCGGATCGAAAGTATCCAAAATGGATTTACCAGATCCCTGTCGGGAAGCAGGTAGATGCAAAATCAATCGATATCCTATCCTGCACTTGACTAGATGCAGCTGCAGCTGCAGATGCTAGCCCAGATATACCCGGGTATAAAGTGGACAAAGGGTATACTTTGAGCTGTTACGCCGGGCTAGTTGCACAGAATTGTGGAAATAAATTCGCCACATAGAAAATAGAAAACGGGAAATAGAAAAGGCAGACATGAAAATATTCACAGATTTTTTATCCTACCAGAGCAGAATTCAGATATTGTAATTGCTAATTATTTCTAATAATCGTATACACTTACATGTTAAGATGTACAGTGAAACTCGAGCAACCCTGAAAACCGGACCAGTGGCCACACAAGGGTACTTTTGATTACATTGTTATAATTCATGTCCATTTACATACTAAGACAGTTGTTCCTGACGAAACTTGAATACATTCTGCGCGAGCGATAAACTCCCGTAAAAAAAAAAATTTAAAAAAAAAAACGGTTTTAACGCTAAGGCTGTCTGTGAAGAAAAGAGGTCCCTTTTACTATGTGTCCATAATTTTGTAATCTTAATTGTAGAAACACTATACAACGTGCTAAAATTAAAACATTCACCAAGAACAACCGTCTTGATACATATCTTGATACTCCTTAGTTAAAGTGTCTTAAGACTTGCAAATTTTGATTGTAATATATCGAACACAGTTTACAATAGGTGGAAATTCAATTCAATAACTTCATCAATGGGTAAAAGCGAAAGAGAACCTCCCTGAGGCCCAACAGGCAGGTAGCACCACCTCGACTACCACCCAGCAAATAGGACCACGCGGAGATAGCACCAACTCCGAGGACCACCTTTCATACAGGATCCCCAGATAGAACCACCTCAGAGGACCATCCCGCAGGTAGAACCACCCGTGGCCTACCCCGCAGATATGATCATCCTCCAGAACCACCACGACGATAGGACCACCCCACAAATAGGACCATCCCCGAGGTCTGTCCCGCAGACAGGACCACCTAGAAGACCACCTGGAGATAAACCCACCCTTAAGGACTATCCTACAGGTCGGACTACCACGACGACTACCTAAAGATAGGACCACCTGTTGATATAACCACCCTCGAGGACTATTCCACAGATCGGACCAGCACGACGACCACCCTACAGATGGGACCACCTAGAAGACCACCTGCAGATATAACCACCCTAGAAAAATGTCTCACAGATCGGACCATCCCGACGACCACCCTACAGATAGGACTACCTAGAAGACCACCCAGAGATAGAACCACCGTCGAGGACTATCCCACAGATCGGACCACGACGACGACCACCCTACAGATAGGACTACCTAGAAGACCACCCAGAGATAGAACCACCGTTGAGGACTATCCCACAGATCGGACCACGACGACGACCACCCTACAGATAGGACTACCTAGAAGACCATTCAGAGATAGAACCACCGTTGAGGACTATCCCACAGATCGGACCATCCCGACGACCACCCTACAGATGGGACCACCTCCCACTTCTTTATAGTTCCGTTATAAGGGACCCTATAAATAAGAATAACTGGAACTTTCATTACTCTCAAGTTGTGATTCTATATTCAATACTACCCTGTTTTTCGACACAACCTGTCTGTTACTGAGCTGTGTTTTAAAATTCACGAAGGATTTACCTTCTAACATGTATTTTAATAAATTTGCCTTTTGAGAAAAATTGCAGAATAAAATTTCTTCAAGACTCTTTTTGATTCTAAAAGGTTAGGGGAAAAAAGTAAATTAAGCGAAGTTGATAGTGAAGGTCTTACCTGTGTAGACTGCTTTGTAGTCGAGCCAGTCCTTGGTAAGCATTAAAGTTCATTAAAAACGCTAAGCTTATCAATAGCACATTCTTCATAATTTTTCTCTTTTCATTTTTAATTTCTTCCGCAGTCATCTGCGATTGCTTGCTCGGGAGGCCATTTTGCTCAGTTATCTGTGGATCCTTGCCCGGGAGGCCAGTTTCATGCACAGTTATGATTTCCACCATGATGGATTTTTAAATCACTTTCTTTTTTATATACACGAAAATATAATCCACGAAAGTTTTGCCAGCTTCGCCAAGTTGGTTGTATAGACAATTCTAATAGCTAAATGTTTTTGTTCCTGTAAATACCAATGTAACGTACGTTATTTTGGCATCATTTGGGTACTTATTAAGCTTTCAATTCCGTCCTGAATTGTTTTAACTGCTGCCATTTATATACAAGCAGATATGCGGGTATCAGAATTCATACATTGGCTACTTACGGCTACATGGTGCACAAGTGCTAATAAAAAAGATAAGTAATTTATCTAAACATAGGATTGCTCTTAGATGATAATTTGTGTTATAAAATGAAGTATTTTTATCCTCGAAAAGTCAAGTCAACGACTTTCAAAACGATGCAGTGGAAAGGTGTGTTCAACGATTTCAACCTCTTTTTATTTATTTATTTATTTATTATTCTGGTAGGTATGTTATGGGTTAAAGAAAGAGGACAGTTTTCAAATGAATGGCTTGAAACTTTCATCACTGGGATGGTCACTTTGGGTGAAGGGTTTTAATGCAGTTGTTGGAAAACTTACTGTTTTAAGCTTATTAATTTATAAAGTTACATTGTTAAAATCTATTTGGGTAAACTATGTACTAACGTCGACCAACATAAATTTGCGTTGCCATAGAACAGTGGAATACTCTCTCTGTATATATATATATATAATATATCCTTCTAAATCGGCGTTTAGTTTATTTAGGGAAAATCAAGTGGTTTAGCTCATTTTGTTTTCCCACGCAAACTTGGCTCTCCTTATTAATTTTTTTATAGCACTGGTAACAGATAATTTATTTACATGATCGGAGGCACGGCTAAACAACCCAATCATATCACTTGTGATGTCATCTTTGTTTTCCTGTTAAGTTTATCTACACCGTCACACGGGGTCATGTTTTTGCGTAATAGCAGCTGTTAAACGTCTATCACATAAATACGCCTTAAAAGATATATATATATATATATATATATATATATATATATATATATATATATATATATATAGAGAGAGAGAGAGAGAGAGAGAGAGAGAGAGAGAGAGTGTGTGTGTGTGTGTGTGTGTGTGAGAGAGAGAGAGAGAGAAAGAGAGAGAGAGAGAGAGAGAGAGAGAGAGAGAGAGAGAGAGACCTACAAACAATTTGCTTGGAGAACCACAACCATTACTAACATGAACTTCAGAGCATTATACATTTCCAACAACAGGATACAATACCTTTTCTTAGAATTGGAACAAGGATTTAAGAGAGAGAGAGGGAGAGAAAGAATATTATTGTGTGAGTGTGTGAGACAGAGAGAAACAGAATATTAGTGAGAGAGAGGGGGAGAGAGTGTGTTAGAGAGAGAGAGAATATTATTGTGTGTATGTGTGTGTGAGACAGAGAGAAACAGTATATTAGTGAGAGAGAGAGAGAGAGAGAGAGAGAGAGAGAGAGAAAAGAGAGAGAGAAAGAGAGAGATGCGTGCTGCAACTGGCAAACAAAATCGGCATTTTTGACTGCAGAAAGTACAAGCCAGGTTGGGAACTGCAAGAGACATCTTCCTTGCAAGTGCAGACACACACCGTCAAAAATGCGGAAATGCGGTGTAAAAATTACAGCAATATTTTTCATTGGTTGAGTTGAAATATAGAAAATTTCGATATCGATATCGATAAACAAAACAGCAGACATTCTTGTGTAGATTTGTTTGTTAAGTTTCAAAAATATATAAATTTTCAACCAAAGCTATAGAAATAAGTACATTTTTTAATTATCACATATACTATATTCTACGATTTAAACACAAACCGATAAAATCCGCGGGCAATTGATATTAACTAAGCCCGAAGTTGACCATTATCCCCAATATCGTTAGGGAAAGCTTCATTTTGAGCTCGACCTTTTTGGACTAAAAGATATTATACAAATCTTTTTTCGTCAAGGTCAACGCTCAGACTGGAAGTTGGTCATTATGTCGATACTCTTAAAAAGGAACATTGTTGATCCCTTAGGGTTAAAAGACGCATTCAAACGGGCACCAGGTTGACCCGACCTGTCAAATTTGGTTGTTACAAGATAATATTCCAAGTTGATCAAATTCCTTTAGTGGAAATCTCTCTATTTTTATATTGATGGGCCTTCATTGGGATAATTAAAATTATTTTCTACACTTTTCTACACTTTTTAGCTATTCTACATAAAGCCAATTAAGGATTTACTTTGGTAAGTTAAAAGGTAAATTATTCAAAAGCCCTCATTCCCTGCTGTTTTTAGTGAACCGGTATACTCTTCAACATGTGTTTGGAGAGCTAACACCACCCAGTAAATATTCAAAGGCCAAACCAACGAAGATTTGAGACTGCGACGGCAATCCAGCCTATTTTGGTTGTGATAAATCGCGAGCATAGATCAAACATCTTACCAACGTCTTCATACAACGTTCAATAGCCGTTGGGAAAACAACTTTTTCCGATGTCAAACCAACGTCTTTAGTGTAACATTGAATAGAAGTCAGAAAATCGACGTTGGATAGACGTCGATAAATCGACTTTGTATAGACGTCGGTCTAACAACCAAAAACCAACCTCCTCACCGGGAAATGGCAGTCATAACAGGTCACTTCTTCCGAAAATAGACAAAAAATATGAGAATTTGATGACGCACAAGTTTATTCCCGCTTGCTTTTGAGAAACATTCATGAAAATCGACTTCATAAATATCCCGCATGACAGGATGACCCAAAAGTGCGCTACTGTGGCTGAAGTTTGTACAACGTCGACTTCCATTTGCAACGTATTGACAACGTTGATTAGACCTTGAATAATCGACATTTATCGATAGCCAACGTCGAACGGTAGACGTTGTTTCGACTTCCATACACACTCAAAGCCCGATATTGATTGGGTGCTATGTCTATCCAACGTCGATGCAACGTCGCAATGTTTACTGGGCACTGATAAATTTTTTTAAAAAAAACATAAAAACATGTTGTTACAATTGTTGCATTGTCAATAGAGAATTGCTTGATGCGAGCACCTAATTATTTGATATTGTTTGATGCGAGCACCTAATTATTTAATATTGTTTGATGCGAGCACCTAATTATTTGATATTGTTTGATGCGAGCACCTAATTATTTGATATTGTTTGATGCGAGCACCTAATTATTTGATATTGTTTGATGCGAGCACCTAATTATTTAATATTGTTTGATGCGAGCACCTAATTATTTGATATTGTTTGATGCGAACACCTAATTATTTGATATTGTTTGATGCGAGCACCTAATTATTTAATATTGTCTAGAAGGATGCCTGAAATAGAGGTTCCGTCCGCCTGTTTTTCTGCCCGTTTATCCGCCTGTGCATGTTTTTCTCTCTTTCTATGTTTCCTTTCTTTCTTCTTACACATATACTCTCTCTCTATCCCCCGTCTCTCTCTCTCTCTCTCTCTCTCTCTCTCTCTCTCTCTCTCTCTCTCTCTCTCTCTCTCTCTCTCTCTCTCGTCCTTGTGCTCACTCGCACCTTCCCTCTCTCCTTTCTTATCTTTCGCACTCAGTCCCACCCCACTCCATCTATCAATCAATATATCAATCTATCTATCTGTGTGTCCATCTATCTGTCTCCTCTGACTCTCTCCGGGCTGCCAATTTCTGTACCACGGCACTATTTAATTGGGTGGAGTGATACGCACCGACAATACTCTATTGTGAGTGGAGTGTTTACACTTGTTCCAAGTGATACTCTTTTTTAATCATCTATTAATAAATCCAGATTATAATTTTAAGCACTATATGTCTTTTAACTTCCTGAATGCTAAATAAATCCGGTTTGTTTATTATTAAGATGTATCCTGCAGCTTTGTGTTCAAGTGGATGAGTATGTATACTTATAATTCCACACTTAGGCTTATTTACTTCATATTCTAGTTCTTTACAAAACGTTTTTTTTTCTAGTTATTTACACAACTGGTCACATCCACTATTTATAAATTGAAATGCAAATTATTTGTACGTGAAGAAAAAGCCCCCAGGGAGGTATGCATATGCATAACTACATCTCACTCTCAAAACTTTCGTGTTGTTCTAGGAGGATGCAGTTACACAGTAGTGATTCTTTTATCATCATCATCATCATCATCATCATCATCATCATCATCATCATCATCATCATCATCATCATCATCGCCATTACGGTTATCATGGTAGTTATTATTATTATTATTATTATTATTATTATTATTATTATTATTATTATTATTATTATTATTATTATTATTATTATTATTATTATTATTATTATTATTATTATTATTATTGTTATTATTATTATTATTATTATTATTATTATTATTATTATTATTATTATTATTATTATTATTATTTGAGATAACAAAACTTCAGCTAAATCGTGCAATTTTCTATACGAATCACGCATTGGATAAATGCTCCCCTGAATGTAAAATTAAAAGAAGAAATTCGTCTTAAGGCCAAGAAATTTTTAATGAACATTCAGCCGCAGAGCATATTGTGCTCTTGAAAGAAATCGGTCAAATTTGTGAGGGGAGGGGGAGGCGGGGTGGAACTCATGGGAGTAAGAGTTGGGGTGAAGGGGGCGGGGTCATATGTCTGAAGATTTAATTGGTCAACCGTAATAATGCGTCAGAATGGGTTGAAAGGGGAGGACATTGGTGCAAAACCCTCTGTCACTGTAATGGGCCCTTTTCAAGGTAGTTGGGCACAACAAACTAGAATACAACCCACAAAAACTGTTTACTTTATTAATTATTTTATTATTTTTTAGTTTTCAAGGTCATTTTTAATTTCAAAGATTTCTCTCTTTTTTTAAATTTTAAACAATAAGATTAAAAAGAGAAAATGTCTTATGGGGCACACTGTTTTTGATTTTCTATTTTAGAATATAAATTAATCAGGCTAGCCCACACAATGTTAATTAATTATTCAAGTGACTTCTCGTCCTTCTGAAATAAGAGTACAGTGGTTCAAGATAAGGGACAACAAATCTGGTAACTAACTGTTTAGTCATGTCCCCCCATGTATAATTAAAATGAAAAAGCGTCCGCCGAAGTAAATGTGTGGCCACTTCAGTCTCACTTGGCTAGGAAATTAAGCGATGTTGTTAAGTTTGTAAAGTTCCTGAATGACAAAAAGATGAGAAATGTTTGAATTGGTGTAAGAAAGAGGGTCAAAGGTGTGTAAACAAATCATTACACTCCTTTAAAAACGAGTGAATATTGTGAAGAATAATTACCCAATACAACAGCTTTACATCGTAGTGACACATAGCTTTCGGAGGCCGTATTCACAAAAGTTAACTGCATAGTTAACTGTGCGCCACGCAATGGGCATCAGTTTATTTATCTATATCGTATTGTTTTTTTTTCAGGAACTTATTTAAAAATTAAAGTAAACTTCATTAACTAATTTTAAAAATCTATGTTTACTACATGGGCAGTTAACGGAATTTGTAAACTGTGCAGTTAACTTTTGTGAATACGGCGGCTGGGGGGTCAAGATATGAGGCTGGCCTATCGAAAGTGTCCAAAGTCTCACACATATCCGCTCAAGGAAACTCATTGAGTTCATTCAGTCTTGAGATGTACAATTTGAAATATTGATTTTATAAGCGTTGGTTTAGTGTAAAAAGAATGCCTGCCATGTAAATAGCCGCAGGTGTGTAACTCCATATATCATGTCGCAATAAAAGTTTTTTTAATGGTTATATATATAAATTTAAAAAAAAATTGCTGCATCATTTCAAAAACTAAAAAACGATTGTTATTAGAATTGCTCTTTGTTATGATATATTTGCCATTTATTTAAATTCCGTGATCGTGTAGGAGTTGTTCCATCACGTGACCGATAGCTTTCTTTTGAGTGGTGTGAACAAAACGCAGGTTCCCGATATACGGACGCTTCATGCGTTTCAGGTAGAACGGGTGACACTGAATGAAAGATATAGTTGCTCTCGCGTCCGGTGTTGGGTTGAGCACGTGATTAAGTAAATCGCGCAGGTGGTGCGTGAATCGTATAGCTGTCAGACAATACGCAGGGCGAATACCACGCCTCTCCGAAACGTTTAAGGCCACTGCGGATGAACCATCCGAACCGAAGGGCAGTTTTCCGGACACAGATTGAAATAACACCACCCCGCTTGCCCAAATATCTGCCTTGCGCGGGTTGAAATTGGGGTGCATGGTAGCACTACTGAATACCTCAGGAGGCAAATGACCGAAGTAGTTAATTCGATGTCCATTTGGAAAACTGTCTCCGGTGGAATAGCGACAGGCTCGGCTAAAATCGGTGATTTTGAGTCGGCCAGTGTGGTCGATAAGTAGATTCCTTGCCCTTAGATTCAGATGCACTATGCACTGACGATGGATGTATTCAATTCCCGATATCAGATCTTGGTAGTATTTTCGTGCAATGGCTTCCGGGATGAGATTACCAGGACTATTGTTAAGAAGTTGCTCAAGACTTCCGTTTTCGCACCATTCAAGAAGTATACAAACTGCACTTCGAACTGCATTGTGAGAGAGAAATTGTACAATAGAAGGATGCTGCAAGCTCTGGTGAATGGTTTGTACCCTTTTAAACATATCTGGATCTTCGCTGCGAAATTTCTCTTTCTGGATAACCTTAATGACCTCATAACGGGAATTGAATTTACTGTAGCTCAGTAGAACCGCACTATATTTTCCTCTGTAAAGTAAATCCTGAATCACGTGACCGTGCGATTCGAAATGCTTGATGGCAGAATCAATACGCCTGTGGCTGGTGCGATACACCCGTTCTTCAACTACTTCCGGGTACTTGGTTTCCCACGTATCGCCGCACGGACAATTCACGACTAATTTACGTCCGGTTATTGCATTAAAGAGCTTCTGTTCTGCTTGCCTGGACTGCTGTAGAACTCCCCCCACGTAGGGTAAAACACAGCCCAGGTCAGCGACTATCTTGTGTGTGTTCTGCACATGTTTTTGTTTGACGACCTTGATCGGAGCACGAGTGACGTCACAATCACTTTGTGAGCGGTGGAGGTTCATATCGGAGTTACTTCGCGAGTTCTTTCGTTTGAATGAGCAGCCTGAAAAGAAACAATATATATATATATATATATATATATATATATATATATATATATATATATATATATATATATATGAATCCCGGACAAAACGGCGACGGCCAAAGCGGAGAAGACCAAAACGGCGACGGCCAAAACGGCGATGGCCAAAACGGCGACAAGTGCAACCCTGGACAAAACGGTCTTCTCCGTTATGGCCGTCGCCGTTTTGGCCGTCGCTGTTATGTCCGGATACCATATATATATATATATATATATATAGTATATATATATAGATGTAGAACAATAACCAGAGTGCCAAAACACAGCCAAACAATCGTTTTGTTACTAAGGTACCCCGCAACGTGACACTGTGTGATGGGCACCCAATATATCCTACTTCGCATGATAGCTATTTATCTTTTTTCTTTCTCCCCAGACACCACCCACATTTAATATCATTTTTGGATATTGTGTCTGGTATTTGAGGCATCTTTGTTTATCTTAAGGACAATGCAACATTCATCATCGTTTTTTTTTTCGCCTCTTCAATCCCGAAGCGATAAAATATGATCCTTTTTCGACATATAACAGTACTCCACGAAGATTAAACTTTCAAGCCAAACCAATTAAGGAACTGATGTCAAGGAATTTAGCAAAGCCAGTGCTTTAAAAAATTATTTATTACATTCGCCTAGGCTAGTCTGTATATATATATATATATATATATATATATATATATATATATATATATATATATATATATATATATATATATATATATATATATATATATATATATATATATATATATATATACATATATATTCGTTGGGTAAATTCTCATGAAATTTAATTGACTTAAAAATAAAATTATGTGCTTCGAGCAAAAGGACAACGAACTGAAATGTAAAAAAAAAATAAATAAATAAAATGAAATTTAGAGCATTTAAACATGGTTTTATATCCAACAAAATAATAATTTTCAAGATTCCAAAATCAAGATTTAAGATTCAAAAAAGTTTTCATTTACAAGTTTCCATATACAATGAATAAAAAGGACAGCAAATAGTGAAAAATGGATAGCAAATAGAAAAGAGATCGGGAGGGGGGGGGGGGGGGGGGAGGAGGGGGTGCACGAAAGTATAAATTTATTAGGCTGGCCCATCTTAAAACACAATAAATTACAATCACGGACTAGCCATTCCTTAATTAATAGCAGCATTTATATCACAGTTCACAAAAAAGAGAAGCAAAAAAAAAAAAAACAAAAAAAAACAAGAAAAAACAAAAAAAAAAAAAAAAAACAAAAACAAAAAAAAAACATTATATGGATTGATTTTTAAACAAATACGCTTATAGATAATAGAAGGAGAGACTTGACTTCAGCAGATATTCCCACAGATATACCCCCCTTTTTCCAATTTGACTTTCATTCTTTTATAGTTTTTATACACAGTAAATGAACACAAAATCATTTTACTAAACCAAACCTTAAAATTTTGCAGTTGCAGCTGATGATCACTTTTGCTTATGATCACTTTTGCTCATCATCACTTTTGCTCATCATCACTTTAGCTGATGATCACTTTGCTCATGATCACTTTTGCTCATGATCACTTTTGCTTATGATCACTTTTGCTCATGATCACTTTTGCTGCTGATCACTTTAGCTGATCATCATTTTTGATTATTATATTTTTAACATTTAAGGGTAATTTTATTTCCCCTTTTTATTTATTATAGCGAAGGTGAGATTTTTGCAGTGGTACATACTTTTTAACCAGAAACTTTTTTTCCTGCTTTTTTTTCTTGGCGTCACCGTAACAACAATTCACCGGAGAGTGGAGGGGGGCGGGAGGGGGGAGTGCGGATTACACCAATACAACGCAACCGATGCTTACCTTTTGCGGTATCTCCACTACTTTCTGAATCCGAGTCTTCAGACTCTAGCTGGGGGCTGTCTTTCGCTTCTCCTGCCCTGCGTTGTTTACGCGCCGACATAACAGACAACTGACCTCATTGACACTAATATTCTTCTTCCCAAAGTTTTATTAGCAGGATGCAATAAGCAATAAAAATAGTTTATCTCAGATATCTGTTATTAAAACATGAGACTATACTTAATCTATGCTTAAAAAAAGAATGTAGTTCCACTTCTTTTGAAAAAAGGTAATGTAGCTTTAAAAATTATATTTTGCTTCTAGCATCCATTGTTTGTTTATTGTTGTTTCACAGTATCCGTGTCTCAAAAAAGTATATATGAAATTATGTTATATTTTTCTAACACATTTTTAATTCATGATTCTTATTTAGAAAGCTGTAGCTCTATGGTTTCTCCTCCACCTGGGATACGGTATAAACACTGGCGTTGCCTTCTCTGTGACGTCATAATAATATGTTTGTGACGTCATGACTAAAACCCTTCATTGTTGTTCTCTTCTATTGGTAATATTTCTGTAGGTAATATGTTTTACAACGACATATCGCAAAAGAAAATATATCGACAGTGCATTTTAAAATAAATAATAAGTCCAATGCAGAAAAAACTAGGAGGCTACGATGGCGGTGAACTATCCCCCCACCCGATCAGCAAAGGGTTCTTTTAATGACCCACTCATGATATTTAAGGTGCCCCCTATTTGAAAATAAAACGTACTATAAAATTAAAGATGCCATGATTAAGAAAATATTCCGGGTCTGCTTGGCAAAAATCAGACCATACCGACGCAAGGGAACCGTCACATTTGTATTGACGTTTCTTCCATGGAGAAATTGAGACGCTCCTTTAATTACAGACTCCTGAACATGATACAGTTGACATAACAGTAATTGCTGCTCGGCAAACAGTCACATACCCCCCATAATCCCCCCTCCCCCATCACCACTCCCAGTCAGTGACCCCCCCCCCCTCACCTACCCCGTTAGTCCCATGTCAATTGCTCCCTCTCTGTGCCCACTTCGATCTGCTGTCTTTCTTACTTTCCCCACCCCGCCCCTCGGACCCTTCCCCTCTCTCCATTTTTAAAGTATATTGCTTTTTTTTTTTTTTTTTTTTTGAGGGGGGAGGGGGCAAATTTATCTTTAAAATGGGGAAAAAGAAAAGTAAAAAGAATTCGGAAGGAACTTCTCCACAGACTGCGGCCGTGAGAATTCCTGCACATTTGTGATGTCTCTGTTTCTGCAAGTCAGTCGTTACATTTTTATCAGAAATTCATTGTTTTTGCCCTGTGTAGTTTTGCTGCGAACTTTGTTAGAACTCTTGCGGCCCGCACACATTCCTCGTCTATTGTAATGTTTAGGTGAGGGACACTTACTTCTGCACCATTTATATTTCTTGTTTATTGTAATGTTTAGATGAGGGAAACTTTTTGTGTTTCTTGTTTATTGTAATGCTTGGGTGAGGGAAACTCACTTCTGCACTACTTGCATTTCTTGTTTATTGTAATGTTTAGGTGAGGGACACTTACTTCTGCACTATTTATACGTCTTGTTTATTGTAATGTTTAGATGAGGGAGGCGTTTTGCGTTTCTTGTTTATTGTAATGTTTAGGTGATGGACAACCGTTTCTGCATGATTATTCACCTATGAATAACAAAATTTATTAGAAGTAAAGGAAGTATCATTTTTCAGAAGTGTTATTAAAACTACGGATAAATAAAAAGTGCGTTACTATTTCCACAGAAGCAGTATATCTGGACATGCGCATATTGTTTTACCTCCCTCCGAACATTATAAAAAAAACTAATGAAGTTACCCACTCATGAAAATCATGGGCGGTTTTTATAGTTATTTGTTGTCAATATGAACAAAAGCACTAGAAGTGTCTTGGGATTGGTCTGCAAACAAGAAGCTGTATTTGTAATCCCTCGTGCAATCAAAGCTTCCCTGGCTTGCTGACTAAGCATATACTTAGCGTCAAGAATGTCATAATCAATTGCAATTACCTCCGTGTCATTATCTAAATAAATATGGTTATACTTGTGCTCTCGCCTGTAATAGTTCGGGTTCCATAATAGATCGTCAATACTGTTACTTCGATTGGGTCTTCGTATGACGTCACCAGCGTGTAAATCAATGGCCATACTATCTGGCTGAAAATTCCCGCATATTTCAAGATCCTCCTTCACGATCGTACAACTTCGCGGTATTTGAGGTGTCGCGAATAAACTTCCCAGTTTGATTCGCTTACCAGATTGCGTAATGGCTCTCAGCTGTTTCTCACCGTTCCATGAGTTTGACATTCGGATAAGTCCAGTACCGCCAAAGTTCGGTAGTTGCGAATAGCAACCGAAAAAGACAAAGGTGTGTTTCGTTGACACATGAGCGACATTTATACCTGTCAACAACAGTGGCGATAACGGCGTGGATCCTGAAACAGAAGAAAAATGCAAATTCTAAAATTCAAAAGTGAAAAAAGGCTGTTTTTAATTTTGCTTTTTGGGGTTTTTTTTATTATCATTTGGTTCAGTCACATTACTACTCTCTATAACAGCCCCTAAATATGTTTTTGTTTCATCTATTTACTTCAAATTTAAGTTTCAAATTATTTTGAGTTATAATTTCAAATCTAGTTTTGATAATCAGCAACTGCACTCTCTATCGTCTTGTGCATTACGTCAACATAAAAAAATGATTGACTTATGAATCGTCCAATGATATCACAGCATTTACACAAGCCACGCTGCAATATAATGTCATGTCTTCAATTTTGCTATTCTGTCTTTATTTTAAGATTTAAGAAGCACCCTGCGTTTCATTTAAGAGAAGACTAGAAGACCGCGCTACTTTCAAACATAACCCGTAGTCAGGGTATTCAAAAAAGAATAAAACTAACTGCAGTATGAAACTGTTTTAGAAAAGCAATGAATAGCGCTTGTTTTTGAACATGTTGTATAAAATTCGTTAAAGGTAATAGACATTCTTAGAAGCCATGTTCAGGTTGATTTTCTTTTAATTTTAGAAGAACTTCAGCGCCGTTTATATTATGTTTTCGGGTTTAAACTGAATCTTAAAAATTTAATAAAAAGCAAACAAATAAATAAACTAAAAAGAAAATTGCAATTATTTTGATGTAGCATTTCGAGATTCCAGAACATCCGAAATCCCCAGAACATCCGAAATCCCCAGAACATCCGAAATCCCCAGAACATCCGAAATCCCCAGAACATCCGAAATCCACAGAACATCCGAAATCCCCAGGACAATGCTCAAATAATGACGTTGTAGCATTGGGTAGAAGTTAAAAAATATACACACACATGAAAAAAGATAGAATTATCATAGTTCAAGGTATTAAGCAAAAAACATACAAAATGGTTATAGTTATTACGTCGTTCAGTTATAGTTGTGATTTAATTTGGCAAAATGAGTTTCTTTCTTTGACAGTCAAAACTGCTTTACAAAATATGTTTGCTTCTAAAATTGAATAATCGCAGTGGATAAAATCATTTTACTTCATTTGAAATATTGAACATAAAAACAGGAACGGCCTTGTCTTATAAAGCAATGGGTTCTGGAATTTGACATCACATTGTAATGACCCATTGTGTTGACGAAGAAATCCCTTTGGGGCGCAATCTACTAATAGTGGAGTCTAAAAAAGGGTTCATTTGCCATAACAAGTCAGAAAATAGCGAGAAATGCAATCTCTCGTAAAAAAAACATTCAAGCTTAAGTGGTTTATTTTTGATTCAATGCCCTGCCAGACTCGGTAATTGAATTTGGATTCTAGAATCCTAATTCGTTTTTGGCCCTCATTCTTAAATTAGAAACCGGATTTAAAGGATTGCAAGGATGACCCTTTTTTGTAGCATGGCTCTAAAAAAGGGCTGTAAAAATATCACCGAAAACCGTAAGAAAATGAACGAAACATGTTATAAAAAGGCAGCGAACAATTTCCGATAAAACGCTTGTCATGTTTCCTTATTTACTATATATAACACTTTGTTGCTTCTTGTGTATCCAAACTGACGGGGAGTTTCTTCAAGGGCGTTTTAGGGGGGGGGGGGGAGGGGTGGCGGCGGTCTCCTCCTCCAGCAATTTTAGCTATTTTAATAGTTCTTAAATCTTTGAGATTAGCAACTTTTACCTTAAAACTTTGTGACTAGAGACAGATATGCGTAAATTCAAACAATGAAAAACTGGCTCCAATAAATTTGTCATTGTCATTGTCATAAATTTATTTTTCAGTTTGTCATTTTCAGTTTTATTTTTATTTTTGGTTTTATTATTATTTTTTATGTGACCCACCTGTGCAGATTTTGTGATTCTCAATTTCACCCGGAAAGAGAAACATCCTTGTATTGTGCAGTGTGTAGTTTTGAAACCTTCCGCAATACAACCTGTCGCCACTGATCCAACACAAGACCCCGTGTCTATAGTGCACACTGGCTAAACCATGTACCGCCCATTGCGCCATGCGTCTATGTACTTTTTCGGTATGCAAAATTTGAACAGTACCACTTGTTGTTACGTGGTAAAGGTCAAGGTTAACATAATGGTGATTTTCAAGTCTTACATGCTTAGTTTTAAAGAGTTGAAAAAAGAATGAAAGCTTTCCATTAATGTTCTCAATGTGTAAACTATCTCCACATTTAAGGAATCTTTCTTCACGTCTGGATACGTCGCTAACAACATCGGCAATGACTGTTGAACAGTTGAATAGATGTGGGTCACGAAATGGAATCCAAGAATACCTCAATGACGTCACATTGCAAGTATCACAGCTGTCTAAAACACGGAGCTGCACCTTAGTAATCTTCTGATCCTCCTTCTCAAACTGGCCATTAAGAAGAAAATAGAGTCGATTTTTGAAAATGGCAAAAGATGTCACTTTACAGTTCCAGCAGACGGAATGGTTTTCTTCGACGTACACAGGGTAAGATGTGTTAAACAGCTGTTGATGAAGTGCCTTTCCTTTTTTACACATATTCATCGTTACCATTTTACCACCCTCCTGGCGTTCAAATAGCAACGATCCGTGCGTTTCGTCATAAGAAATGGCTCTCACATCGCTGTACGACGCAAGCTTTTCCGGTACTTTTAGGCTATGTTTCCCATAGCTCCTGTTTCCTAGGTTCATCTGTAGGACTTTGACTTTGCCTTGATTGTCAACCTGTCCATCACATTATAAAATAATCAATCAATATATCCAATATCCATAACCAATACTAACAACATATCAATTAAAACATATATTATTCATAAGTAGAAAATCTCTTTACAAGTCTAAAGTCTCACAATACCAAGAAAAAGTATTTAATTGGGCTTTACTGATTTACCAGCATTATAAAAGTCTAATATAAGTGAAGAAATTTTTATCTTATGTGAAAACTGGTAAGGTTTTACGCAGATGCCAAAACCTAAGGAATGCATTGAGAAGGCTAATGTGCTAAAGAATGAAGGAGAAGAAAAAAGAAAACGAACCCCAAACAGGTAGATTTCTTGCGTGCCTGTACAAAGAAACATAGAAGACATAAGCCAGAAGCCGAGGCAATACCCTGACATTGTCGTCTATCGTGTGGTCATTACACCCAGGCCATCTAAAATACAAATATCTTAGTATCGTTGCAGATGCTATGTTATGATTTGTCAAAATTATTTCCAGGTATCTGTTCAATGTCAATAGGAGGTTGAATATTATCTATGGACAATCAAAACAAAATCAAATATAGACGGAACCTGGAATGTTGCGTAAAAATCACTACAAAACAACTGTTAAATCTTTTTCAAGGTTGTTGGCGTTTAAAATGGAAAACGATATAAAATCACATACAGCTCCTGACAAAGAACTGCCTGAAGTTAAAGAATTAACAACAGCGAGGATTGTTAATTTATCTGCAACCAAATTAATCCACTTTCTTTTTTAATCAGCATCCCATTTTTTACACTATAATTCACGTGACCATATTACCGGGCAAATAAAGCTTGAGCTAGAATATTCTTGAAGTATCAGTTACTTTAGGTACTTTTGTATTATTTTAATTGAAATATTATCCATTTTGCCAAGACGATGCTTAGAAGCTTGTGGAAAGGACAACCGTGAAGAACTAGAGGCTATAGAATTACTGCAGTTAATGAAGCATAAGTCTAAGTTGCAAGACTGGAAACTAACACAGACACTAATCCTATTTATTCTCTCATTGCTCACCCACCGTCCTAATTTTGCCGCTGTGTCTTGATATATTTATTTCTCATGGTTGACCATGGACTTGGCAGAGTCTTTGAACATAATCTGGTCACTGATTGATGAAGTCCAATACTGCTACAAATGGTGTTATGAGGGTGAAGGAACTTATATTTACTGACCTATTTCAGCACCAAAGGAATGCAAAGAAAAAATATGTAGCGTCGCATGTCCTTCACACACATCATGTAGAACTCTTTAATACTGGTCACCCACAGTGATTAAGAGCTTCTGTATCACCATTTGCCAACAGTGTTTAGAACTTCTGTATCACTATTCGCCCATAGTGTTTAGAACTTCTGTATCACTATTCGCCCATAGTGTTTAGAGCTTCTGTATAACTATTCGCCCACAGTGTTTAGAGCTTATTATCACCGCTCGCCCACAGTGTTTAGAGCTCATTGTCACCATTTTCCCTCAATGTTTAGAACTGGATGCTCATGTGGTGTTTAAAAGTTATGAACCCGTTTTAATAGTACTCTTGGTGTTTAAAAGTTATGAACCCGTTTTAATAGTACCATTCGTCTAAAGTATTTAGAGCTGTAGGGTAAGCATTCAATGCCCATTGTTAAAAGCTCTTGGATCACATCACCAATAGTAATGCTTGTAACTGTTGTCAAGTCAGTACTGACGAGTGATACGCTTATACCTTGTATCTGTCCGGTAGAAGTATAATATTAAATAAATGAGGTGATTAAAAACTACTCTAAACAGTGAAACAAAGTATCTTACTTGAGACTCAATTTATTTTCTTTTACGTCACTGTAGCTTTATTTAGACAGTTTTCCTTGAGTTGCTGCTGAAAATCCCTCTAGTTATAAGACAAAGACGCGGGAAAAGGTACAAAAAGGTCGTTTTAAAACGACGGATGGCCAGAGCTTATGTTTCATAAACTATGAAAAGACATAGAATTCTGATTGAGTGAAGCCTTCCATCTCTGTTTATCATTTCTTTTAAATCTGGTTGCAATAATACCATAACTTTCTTATTAAAAATAAAGTGCCATATTTTTTTTACTGTGAAACATGTTTGTTAATCTGTTAATAGAGAAAATTTAAATTGAAACAACAAAAGTGGTACTTAACAGATGTATGAAAAGTATAAACCACCGCATTTCGTCATTAGTGCAGCATATTTTTATCCCCAATAGCATCATTTGGGGTTTATTATTGTTAATGCGGATTGACAGGGCGTATTTGCAAACAAATACACACATAAAATGCGTATAACTGAATCGTTGAGTTACGTCTTGAGCTCAAGATACTTTGACCAGTTAATCAAATACTCACCACTAATTTTTTGTGTATCCGTTTTATGCTTTTATTGGTAAATATATCCAATTTCAAAGTTATTTCAGCCCTTGATTCTATTTTACTTTACCTTGAATGGTAGCAAGGACTGTTCTTGCTTACAAGTACTTTTAGATGTAATGGGCACTATATTCTTCACTAAAGTGAAGACATAATCTGAAGCACTGAGGAGCAATCACCAACTCCCACTGTAATTATAGTGCAGCAGAATAACAGTTAATCCTATTCTAATTAATTCCGCTACACCACGCAGCGTTGCCTCAAATTAGTTGCTCCCCCATGAGATATTCGAGTTTGTGTGACTGCCACTGTGGAAATGCGATAGCGGTGTGACAAATAAGCTTCCCATCTCTACTGCAGTAAAAGGCAGGCATTTTCATGGTAACCATTTAAGAGCCTTTAGACAGTGGGTGGATCAGAAAGGAAATAGGACGGAAAGGATCTAAAAAGGTTTTGCTGTCATATTATGGATAGAAATGCTTTGTTAAATCAAAATTTTCTCTCAGATTCACCCCTAGTACTATAGTGTTTTAATATTTAATTGATTCTCTTATAACAATTAAATGAAAAGGCTTTCAAAGCATGTCCATTCAATCATATATAGCATGCTGCACACTAGTGTATCCGCTTTTCAAACACTTTACGTCTTCTAAAAAATTTGATCTAAATAGCAAAGTATAAGCAACGTAAGAGCTCACAAAACCTGTGCTTGATTAATTGCCAAGTAAATATAAAGGAAATTTTAACCCAAATTTATTGAATAGTCATTTTAATCCTGATCCCATTTATTAATCGCCATCATATGATATAAATATTAGTTATTTGTGATATGTTATTTATGATTAGTTATTATGATATTTATGATATTTCTTAAAAAATATTTTTTACATATTCCTCAATTAGATAGAATATTGACACCAGTTTTAGTAAGTATGATCAGATACGAGACAATAACAAAGACTTGCATAGGAAAATTGAGGAGATGGGTCGAAATTGGGTCAATAAATGAGACCACAAGAGCAACATCACATTCAGCTCACAGGCAGAGACTTTTATGTAAAGGTGGAGAAAAAACAGAGAACACGTTTTGAAAAGATTCTTTACCAAACAATTTTTTGTAATGTTGTTCATCAAGTAATGCTCCCTTAGGGCTATGCTTCAGCTGCTTGGTTATTCATCAAGTGACGCTCCCTTGGGGCTATGCTTGAATTGCGATGTTGTTCATCAGGTGTCGTTCCTCTGAGATGTAATTTGTTTTCTTCTTACCCAAGTGTTTTTATGACTTTATTTGCTTTCAGTAGCAAATTTTAGTTCCTGTCAAACATTAGCTACTGAAACAAAAACTTATAAAAAGCTAAAGTGCTGCACAATGTTCTGTATATGCAGACATTACAAAATTTTAACTTTTTAACTGGACACTTTCTACCATATTATTTAATAAGATAACCTTAAATTAGAAAATTGATTGGAAGACATAATAAATAAACGTAAGAAAATAGCTTTGAACTAATATGTGCCTCTAAAATAGGAGTATCGGAGATAGTACGTGCACCATTTGAAGCTCCCCCATTAATTCACTGTTTACTACAATTCATTTAAGCAAGTAAGCCTAGGGATAAGAGAGCACTTTAGCCTTCATGAATGATAAAAAGCTTTCGCATAATTTAGCTCATTCGTCTTCTCATGGTCTGGAGCATTTTTTGTTAATTTTCGTTAAAAAATATTTGCAACGTGAAGAAACATTTGAAGATTTTTACCTAAAACAAACTAATTAATATGCTGATATTTTGACATAGCAGGTTATGCTAATTTATGTTCATGTGAAATGTTTTGAGGATATTCAATAAGAGAACTTAAATTGCTTATTACATTCATAATGCCACATTATAGGAGAAACCTTGATTGCACTTGGAGAGGAGAAATGCTTATTCTTATTCTGAAAATCTAATAAACTCAAGATAATGTTTTTAATGTTTGTATTAATAACCGTGTTCTTTAGTTTCAATGCTAAACTAGAAATTAAAAAAAATGTTTTGATTGAACCAATTCTACAAATCTTTAACTGAAATATAAGGCACTATCAAGGCTTCTCATTCAAACGAAACAACCCAAAACAACATTTATTAATACATAATTCACTGCCTGCCAATGACTATAATCCCTAAATCTCTGCAATCAGTAAAAGAAAGCATTGCAGATGCCACAGCTATAAATTGCTTGTAAACCGTAGCGATATCATAGCAGAGCAATTTGTTCCCGTCAGAGGAGCTCGTTGACTTCATTTTGGAGGTTCGCAAGGCTAAAGCACAAAATCAATGAAATACTGTTGTGAACAATATTAATCTCTCATTTTTAGAGGATTTATGGATTAAGTATTTTAATTTAAACACAATAAACAAGGCAAAAGCAATCAAATTCATTGTAATACTTGCAATACTGGGCCTTAGAACTGCTTCAAACGTCAGTCTGTGTCGCCATTTTGCCATCAGTGTGCGTTATCATTCTATATCGTTAGTCTATTTCGTCTGTATGTGTCGCCATTCTGTGTCGTCAGGGTGTGTGTCGTTATTCTGTATATTTCATTCTGTTTCGCCAGTCATTTTGCCATTTTGCGTCTTCAGTTTACGTTGTCATTCTATGTCGCCATTGCCATTTTGTATCATCAGCTTGTCTTGCCATTCTGCCTCATCAGTCTGTGTTCTCTGTGTTCTCATTCTGTGCATTCAGCCTATGTCGTAATTTTGTGGTTGTCACTGTGTGTCTTTCTTCTGTGCTGTCTGCCTGTTTCGCCAGTCTGCGCCGTCACTCTGTGTCTGTGCCTGAGCTGTCTGCCTGTTTCGGCAGTCTGTGCTGTCACTCTGTGTCTTTGTCTGTGCTGTCTGCCTGTTTCGCCTGTCTGCGCCGTCACTCTGTGTCTTTGTCTGTGCTGTCTTCCTGTTTCGCCAATCTGTGCTGTCACTCTGTGTCTTTGTCGGTGCTGTCTGCCTGTTTCGCCACTCTGTGCTGTCACTCTGTGTCTTTGTCTGGGCTGTCTGCCTGTTTCGCCACTCTGTGTTGTCAATCTGTGTCTTTTTTCTGTGCTGTCTGCCTGTTTCGCCAGTCTGCGCCGTCACTCTGTGTCTTTGTCTGTGCTGTCTTCCTGTTTCGCCAATCTGTGCTGTCACTCTGTGTCTTTGTCGGTGTTGTCTGCCTGTTTCGCCACTCTGTGCTGTCACTCTGTGTCTTTGTCTGGGCTGTCTGCCTGTTTCGCAACTCTGTGTTGTCAATCTGTGTCTTTTTTCTGTGCTGTCTGCCTGTTTCGCCAGTCTGCGCCGTCACTCTGTGTCTTTGTCTGTGCTGTCTGCCTGTTTCGCCAGTCTGTGCTGTCACTCTGTGTCTTTGTCGGTGCTGTCTGCCTGTTTCGCCACTCTGTGCTGTCACTTTGTGTCTTTGTCTATGACATTTAACTCTGTTGTCAATTGGTTATGGACAATATCCAACATATAAACTTTGTTTCATATGAATTCTTATGTATTCATAATTGAAATATAATTTCTTACGTTCGCTTAATTTAACACAACAGATTTTTGAATAAAAATGTCAATTTCTACACATTATAGGCAAACACAGCACATTATTTAGGTGAATAGCTAATGAGCATTTCTCCCTACCCACGTAGTCCCCAAAGATCTAAAACTACCAGGCCTAAGTCATTTCGTTCAGATTACAAAAATAAAGGCCAAATGTTAACTGTAGAGTGTTTCTGTCAAAGCGAAATGCTAATAGCATTTATGTGGAAATCTGAAAAAAAACACGGAATTTGGCAGTGTGTTGATGAATTTGTTAAACGGTATCAGAAAAGATCTGAAAAGTTTTAAAATTCAAATATTGATAAAAAAATTATTGCATATATCATATACAATATAAGTATAAATAAAGTACCGAACGTGCGATATAAAGAAAACAAGTCAAAGCCTAATAACCCATTAAAATTTAATATAATGTTAATGTGTTTTTATTTCATGAGTTCTTGTACAATTATAACACCTTGGAATTTTCCATCGATCGTTCAGTTACGCTGTTATTATTATGTAAAGTGCATACTTTCAGTGACGTTTTCAGTACTTGGAAGGGCGGGCAGTACCGGCTGTGCTTATCTACTCACAAAATATACTGCACAAATACTACTGCTTTCTTTGCAAGCGGACTGGTAATTCTCAAATAAACACGCATATGTCTAATAGAGCTAGGTTACTATAGTTACAAGGAAGCAAATACTGAGTTTCACAATGTGAAGATCTCAGTCATTGGTAATTAGATTCCTGTCAAAAAAATGATCGATACGCGGGACCCATCAGTAATGACGTGATGTAATTATGCTAACAATGAAGTTACTCGCTTCGGATGTCACTTATGTGCCAATAAATGTGACATGCAAGGAAAACCTCAGTTTTTCCTTGTTTAATTTTCCTCTTGTTCTGACTGACTGATTCCTAAACAGTGCTTTTTTTAATGCCAGCTTTATTCCAAATGAACAAAATTTAAATTTAGATAATTACGATCTGAATATCGATATTTATGGAGACTGTTGTTGCAAGAATTATCACAATGCCTGTTTCAGGTTTTCATAGTCCCAGTAACCACATATAATTAAACCAACAAGGAAGAGTTTATGCTGGATCTAAAATAGCCCTGTTGCCATTCTTAATATTTGCAGGCATTTTTTTTTTTGCCTAGGAATAGGTCAATTGAAATAATATGTAATTAAATATGTAATGAAAAATAAAATTTCAACACAGATAAAGGAACAACAACAATGCAGACAAAAAGTGCGCCAATAGTTTCGTCAAAATTTAATGAAGTTGTTTTTTTTCCTGTCATAATGTGCCCATCTGCAATGTCCAAATCTGCTAAAAGATCACAAGGCACTGTCATATGATTCCCCCGTCATGAATAAGTAAGCATACATGACACTGTTAACAATTCGCCTTCCAGTTATACCATAGTAAGACATTTAAAGAACACTCTCAATATATTTTAAATATTTTTTTTCATATTTGTTAATATCATGGTTTTTAGTAATCAAGTAGGGATTCTAAGAATGTGAAAAGTGACCAACTGTTAAAATAAAACACGACAATTTAGCAGTCAGCAATACTGCGCCGGTGTGCACCTTTTTTCTAGAACTTTAACTTATTGAACAAGCGAAGTTTAGAAACAGTATTTTAGAAAGTGTATTTTTAATATTACAACACTTCAGTATCATAATAAATTACTAGATATATAGCATGCCACCAGAATCTTAAATTATTTAGGTGGCTTTCACGATTTTTAAAAATCGTTTCTGGCCTTTGCAATAAATTTTACTCTTCCCTATAACGATGTCAAGTTATAAAAGCAAAACAGTGGCATCTTCAACATACAGTGGTTGTATTCGCAAAAGTTAACTGTGCAGTTGACTGATTCCGTTAACTGCTCCTTTGGCAACCAGAACATCTGAATTAGTTATTAACTTAAACTTGTTTAACAAACAAAAATCCATCTAAAATTGTTTACGTGATACAGCCAGATCAACCGATTTTAGCTTCTATGAGCACAGTTAACTGCACAGTTAACTTTCATGAATACCCTAGCAAAGTTTGAGTGAGTCGTTCTTCACACTTAGTCTTTTTTCCCACCGAGGAGTCGCTACCTGTTGACGTGACACTTGAGCTTTTGCAACCCAATGAGTTGCTACCTGTTGACTGAGCACCGGGACCTTTTGCCACCCAAGGAAGTTGCTACCTGTTGACTTGACATCTAGGCCTTTTGACACCTGGCGAGTTGCTACTTGTTGACATTACACTTAGGCCTTTTGCCACGGAGGCAGCTGCTACCTGTTGACTTGATACATAGGCCTTTTGCTCTGCGTCCAACAAAAAAAAAGGAACCCAAAAAATTTTGCATTCACGCCTTTCACCTCTATGTAGCTCTTTAGTTTTCGTTGTAAGACTGTAGCCAAGTCAGTATTGTGTTTATTACAAAGAAACGTGTCGCAAGAGCTAGTGGTTTAAGTCCTAACGAAACGATTACTGTGAGACTTGCTTTGTGTGTCATCCATTATAAAAAAAAAGATTTCTTATAACACGTCAAAATAAATATTGAAAGACATTTATAAAATTTGATTTCAAATCTAAATAACCTCCATGCACAGTTCGCGGTCATACTGGTATAAAAATAGAAATAGAAATTACATACTATGTAGTTGTGTTGTACTAATATAGGAAGCATTGGGAAAACTTTTACCTTGTTAATTGTAGACAATGTCTTTATGTTAAAAGTTAAACTTGTAGGACAAAGATATCTAAATAAAAATTTTATGGAAGTTCAAAGTTATATATACCCAGAATTACAGAAGGCACAAATTTTATTTTATGCGAGAATGTGTTGCATTCCATGATTGACAGGATGGGAAGGGAAGGGGAACAGCAATATTTTGACAGGTAGATACGTCCGCTAAATACGTACAACCGTGCTCACTGTTCTTCCAGTATCGAAAACGTCACGCTACGCACTGCTGCAATTGCTGTACTTGTCATCACTACAACGTAACGACAAGACGAAAAGCATCGCAGAGGATTTGTACAAAAGATCATGAAACAAAAATTAAACCCTACTCATTTGAACTGATAAGAAAACACTCCCTTAGCCATACGCACTGTTCACAATCGCCTTTCCTCATGCTACCAGAGGCACAGGTTGCGGGAGGATTTTTCATATCAGCTTTATTATCATCACTGCACAAAATTTCACATTCGCCTTTTAACCTCATGTTACCAGTGCTACAAGCTGGGGGGGGGGGGGGGGGCGTTTTCAGATCCGTCTCGTGTAGTTTTATTATCATCACTGTACAAAATTTCCTTACTGAAAGTTAAATCAAGCTGTTTTTTTAAATACAATGCTACTGTTCAATAAAACGATGCAATACTGTAAGTACAATCCGTAAAAACATCATCTGATACGAATCAGACTGAAGTTGTTTACTTCCTGGTTGACTAACAACAAGATACACATGGGAAAATAGCTCCTTGATAAATCGCAGTAAAATGACATACTTCCTGGACTGAGAACTAGTTCCTAAGTATAGCGTTATTTTCGGTTAATCGGCAAGTAAAAAAACAGCGGTTTGATTCCTTACTCTCAGTAGTGAATCACACAACAGCGATAAATGCTTAAATAATCCCCTTTCAATAATGATTGTCTGCTGTAGTGTTTCTCTCAAAAGTGACAAAACTATATTCCACGTATCTTTAAGTTGCAGAAGTCAATTATGTCCGGTCTTCCGATTTTTTTTCGATCATTTTCGGGAGGGCAAGGATGATGAGACATAACACTCTGATAAAGTTAAGAGGGTAACATGTAGTTTTGTTGACCTTTGGGTTGGAATGTTGCACTCAGCTTTGTCTTGTGTAACATTCCAGACCTAGGATAAATAAAAGTGCTTGTCAGCCTCCTAATTATATCACAACTGTATACTGTATATCCTTTTTTCCGAGTCTGGAAATTGACTACCACTGCAGTTTTAATGTACATATTTTAGGTTTTACATACGTTAGGTTTTGCCTCAGTCTTTTTTAATCAAGGTCTGAAAGGTTTTCGCTACATCAGTTCCCTTCTTCATTGGTGATTCACCATCCCTCCCCCCTCCCCCTCACAGTCATGCAATGTAGGTACGACTCTAAACATAACACACTAATCCTTTCACCCACCGTTATGGTTAGAGCCTGCACCATAAGTACAGTAATACTCATGACACACACTTTTGTCTTTGTTCATTTGCATCGACCGAAAAGCACTAGAAAGACATTCTTCATAACGGTGGGAGAAGGGGGGGGGGGGACATATTGGTCCCCAAAAAGGTGAGCTGCTTGTCATAGCACAAAATATCAGCACACAATAGTTGTACCTAATGACGTCATACGCCTTCTCTTATAAAAAAAATACTCGTCAAAAACTGATGGAATCGCCAGACCCATCTAAGTAATAAACAACCAAAGTTTGAAATCTATCCGACTTTTCGTTTTTTATAGTTTTTTTAATTTTTGTTTAGATATTTGCATTGTTCATAACAGAATGACATATACTCATACACACGCACAGAACGTACAAACGCTAAACGTCTACCCTTTGTCATGGAGATATAATTACAAGTGGAATTTAAAAAGTCAACGGAAAATGGAATCGAAAATTGCTTTTTTTAATATTTTTTTACATGTTGGCTACTTCACGTTCCATGCAAACATGGATAATTTAATTATGCTCAAAATGGGGGAACACAATTATGTATAGGTTCCATCAAAACAGTTTATTGTAATCTTTTCACGATAATATCGGAGAGTGAATTAAGAATAGCGATTCAAAATGATTGTGCTTGTTTTGTTCTTGAGCTGGTCGTGCATTTGCTTAAAGCCGACAAATTTCATTGAAACAATGTGGATTTTATGTGAGCTCATATGATGTCATATTTAAGGTAAGACACTATTTTGTCCAAAATAATAACTTTGCAAACAAAAAAAATGAGAAAAAAATTCATCATTTGCAGCAGTAAAAATATAAACACTCAGGTGCCCAGCGCATTCAGAGGTGAGGTGAGGACAAAATGAATGCGGAAGAAGTCGGCCCAAACCGAAGTCGGCTTAAAACGAAGTCGGCCCAAAACGAAGTTGGCCCAAAACGAACTCGGCCCAAAACGAAGTCGGCCCAAAACGAAGTCGGCCTGAAATGGTGGGAAAACTCGGCCCAGTTTATAAAATTTTTAAAAACGTTTCGCCGTTTATTGTTTGTGAGATTTATCACACATTAGAGAAATGTACCCTTTAATGTGCAATTACATTTTTTATTTACTTTAATTTGACAACAAAGCTTGATCTTCACGGACTACTTTACCTCATACGCTCGAACGATTGCATTTTCCGCGAATCGTCTTTGCTAAATAGAGGATTACCAGCAGGAACGATAATATCTTCACACGCCTGAGTGTTATCCCATCACAGAGCTAATTTGCGTATGATATGCAATTTACCATAGCCAAAAGCAACGTCCAGCGGAATCTACCGATTTATCATTTTCAATCGACCAGAGGTGGATACCAGATGATTTTCTACGAAAAGGTATTAAACTTGAAGGCGCGCGTCATTTGATTTTTGCTTCGCAGAGCCAGCTTCATCTTCTTGCCAGCGCGAACATATATGGGATAATTAAAAATAAGATTCGAGTTGTTTCATTCGAATCAGGGTTTGAAAACAGAAGTGATATTTTAAGTTAGTATGACGTGTCAGATAGAGACATTAGAACACGTAGAAAAAAAAGCAGCAGGTTATTATATGGTTGTGATACCAGCTATTTTGTAAACAGGAGCATAGTTGTTTGAAATAAACCAGAATAAATAGACTTTTTAGAAATTTTCGGCCGAGTTCTCTCACTTAAAACTTGGGCCGACTTCTCCCACGCTAAAATAGAAACTGGGCCGAGTTCTCCCACTAAAAATGGTGTCCAAGTTTTTTTGGGCCGACTTCTTCCACAAGGAATTGGACCGACTTCGCTTTGGGCCGACTTCACCCAATACCAACATAAATAGCGGACCCACTGTCAAGGAAAGAAAACGCCGAAAGAAGCACCTGCACAATTTCACTGTAACTCTTTGCAAGTCAATGACTTACCAAGTGTAAAAAGCAAACTGTTGTAACTGTGGTAACCCCAGAGATCGAACCCCGTGAGTAACAATGGTGTGTGTGGGGGTGGGGTGGAGAATAAATGGCGATTTTAGGGCAGAAAAACCGCCTGGCTACGTATATTAACATTTTGATAAGAAACGCTTTGTGGTGAAGTTATTGATACGTTTTGTTAGTTAATCAAGTATATCTTTAATGGTGATCTATAAAGCTATATAAAAAGTGTAAAAATTTTCGTTTTCATCTTTGTCCCTTTTTTTAAAATTAAATTTGTGGTGTTTTAATATAAATGTTGATGTCAAAATAATAATTGAATTTAATATTGATATTATAATTTAATTTTTGATTTCAGTATTTGATATCACATCGAAATTTTGACATAAAAAAATGCACCATTAGTATTTGATATTAATTTAAAAAAATAATATCATTTTCTGATGTGACGTATTCAGACAAATGCTTAATAATAGTAATTGAATTATTGATGTCAATTATTTGATTTTGGTTAACAAAAAATAATGTACGGATAAGAACAAGATGTTTTATTAATATCTTTAATTTGATTTTGACATCAGTACTTGAATTATTGACATCATTAATTGAATAATTGATATAGAAATTCAGTTTTTTTTTAAAATTTCACTTCATTTATAAAAGAATAATCGATATCAAGAACCAAATTAATGATATCACAAATTCATTTTCTAAAAACACTAATTAAGTTCTTGATATTACCATTATATTAATTTCAATGGCAAAAACTGAATTTTTAATGTAATTGTCATGGTGTAAAATGTGCCGGGTTTGAGATAGTTCAATGCTTTTGATTACAGTCTATCTGCAAAAAAAAAAAAAGAAAAGAAAAAAAGAAAGAAAAAAAATCACAGAAAAACAGCATGAACCATTAGTCGGCGATACAATCAACTGACCTTGTATATAACTAAATCGTTTCTTGACACAACGAAATCATTTGTGCAATTCATTACTGAGGATGCCAAAGGAAAGGAATAGAAGACGAGGGGAAATCAATCATGTTATAGTTGGTGTTCCTTAGTGTTGGTGTCTGTGGCGGGCAGAAGGAGAGAAAAAGAATTGGGTCCTCTTTCTCCTATCCCATCCCTCTATCCACACACCCACACTTATACACACCACCACCACCACCACCAGATTATTGCTCTTTCCAAACTGAAACGTTTAAGATGCATGTGGGAATGCGCGCAATATCACCACAGGCCAGCAAAAGTGAGATACGGTAATGATAAGTGGTGAAAAAATAATCAACTTTTTGCATAATTATACTATCTGGTTGTGTTCTATTGGCAATGTTTCCATATCTGGTGAGTAATTAATTATAACCCTAGTCTCAATTCTGGCTGTATCATCACACCAAATAGATATTCAAAATGCGGACCTCTTTGGGGTGTTATCAATTCTTGCTGGTGTTGTGTGACTGCGGGACTGTTTGAATGCAATGTACTATTGATCGAGAGCTATGCCAATGCACTAATAAACAAACACATAGAAACAAGGTTCGCATTTGCACTCACTGTCTAAACACTGCACTGCAAGAACCAGAACGCTGTTTTTCTTAAAACATAGAGTAACAGCTTCAAGTAATTAATATCAAAATGGCGGATCACATCTCCCTTTTTTAAATTTATACAAACTGCACAGGCCCATGTACGTAGCTTTCAGTATTCTCAAACGAATAACACATTGCCCTATATTGCAGTACCCATAAGCCAAGTACAGAGGAATGGTTGATTAGGGACCGTATAATGTATTTTTTTCACTCATGGCCTTTGTGCAAGTAGAAAGCAACAGGATGCACTTCATCTCGGGCGTTCATTTATTAACATATTATACTGCGGCTGCTGCTGTTATTATACTGCTGTGGGAATGTGTGTGTTGGGGAGGGGGAGGGGCGGGCCTGGGGGTAGGTAGGGGGGAGAAAGGGGGCTGAAGCGGGATTCCAGGTAACACTAGGAAGTACAGAACATATTAAAAAAAAAACAAGTTCCGTTCTTGGAAAAGAGAGGACATAGTAAATGATAAACTGTAATAATAATAACAATAATAATAATAATAATCGAGGCTGCCTATTGTACCAAAAACCATATTATTTATTCAACTCAGATTTCTACATCAAAAATGGGGGTCAAAATAAGTGCCTCTCTTTTGGCCTACTTTTTACAAGTATAAGCTGCAAGAAAATAAATTCAAGGAGACATTGCTTGTCTAACAATACAGGATTAAGGGGAGGGAGGGAACCCCCCCCCCCCACCCCCCACCCCCACCCCCTCCCAAGAAAAAGTGCTTGTTTGCTTCTGGATTTCTTGTTGTTGTTTGTTTTTTTAACAACTAAACTGTGCTACACTTAGTTTTTGGTGTTGCTTTCAAAACGAAAGGAGCTAGAGAAAAAAATGTAAGTAATAAATACAATAAACAGATCAGCTATCTTCTTAAAATTTTGAAGTTTCAGTGGTCCTGTCGAGTTTTAAGGTCTTTTCACATTGCTTAGGCCATAAAGCAAACATTCTTGAGGACAACTAGTGCTTAAGTTTTAGGGCAGAAGTCAAAAGGGAAAAAAATACTATTTCAAAGACTACAAACGACTTTGCCGTATGACTTATGAATTGGACAGTGGGATTAGACCTTTACTTTTAAAGAAATGAACGATATTTTCGACTTAAGCAAATTTTAGGAGCGATCTTTCCAAATTAACCACTTTTAGGGGGAGCCAAATCCTCCCTCCCCCCCCCCCCCGTAGCTTAGATTTGATGCTTTACATAGGAGGAAAATCTCCCACCCTCCCACCCCCCGCCAATCCCCAGTTTAGAAAACCCTGGTTCTGTTAAGGATTTTTGACAAAATACTTGAGCGACTGCAGAGGAAAGGAGAGGTCGGATGTGGTGAAGATTCCGGAGTACTAGCGGCGCTTTGAGATATCGGTACTCGTGATAAAGTGGAACGACTAGGTACTTACATACGGATGTTTTAGCCATATCAAGTGAACTGCTATTTCTGGCGTTGGGATTTTCGGTAAATCACAATTATATATTGTGAAATAATACGTTGCTTATGATTTTTTAAAAAGTAGTTGATAAGTAATGAGTAGTAGGTATAGGTGACACTCAAATAAGTAGTTGATAAGTAATGAGAATAAGTGATAAGTAAAAAGTGATGGAAAAGTAAATGATAAATTAAAAGTGATGAAAAAGTAAGTGATAAGTAGTGAGTAAGTACTTTGGAATGTGTGTGAGTCCCCTTGTTGGGGGTAAGTGCAGCAACAACCCCGTAAACGGTGGGGCGAACGCTGACGGGGAGAGACAACCGTCTTTATGCTTCGCCAGTGTAGAGGGCGGGCTGTTTTTTGCGCCCGTTACCCAACAACTAAGCCTACGGTCATGGCATTGAAACCCTTTCTGCTACCGCGAAGGCGAAGTGTGACAGTTGGGAGTACACTGGGGGAAGCAGACATATGTCTGACCCGCTGACTTCAGTCCAATCCCTAGCTATTATACCAAATTCGGTTAACGGAATTGTGGTGTGTAAAAGAGGGTGGATTTTTTGAACAAAATAGAGTTCACATCTGAGTAAAGAGAACGTCATATTCCCTTACTTGTAATTGAGTGAAACAGCCCTCTAAATTAAGTGATTTCGATACCCGAGATTCCTCCCAAGGCATCTTGTCGCCATTTCGCCATGCCACTATGTATCGCGCGTCGTGCTCATTGATCAAGTGTCTACCCTCGAGAAAGTTGCTTTACGAACTGTATTTTGCGTCCGTTGCGTACCTGACTATTAGGTTTTTTTTGGCGATTCGCCAAAAATTGGGGAAAATATTGGCGAAAAACCATTTTTTATAATCTTAATTATTTCCAGGAAAGTAATCTCACTGAAAGTTTAAGTGAAGGCAGCAGGCGTTACTTCCTACCTGGCTATTACTTTTTCTGGTGATTGGCCAAAAATTGGAAAATGTTTTGGAAGAAAGTTTAGGGGGTTGCTTCAACCAATCACAAGCCAGGGAACACGTTGCTCCCTTTTACTCACACGTGCTTATCTAGGTTGAAGTACATTCAAAACTTGTCCCGCACATGGCTGACAGAAAATCACCTAGAAGAAACGTTTATAGGAAAGAGACGACCAAAGAGAAACAAAACTACCTTTGATTCTTATTTCTGAAATTTTGATTTTTCTGTGAAATAAAGAAGGCCTCTGTCCCTTCTACGGATTTATAACCAGAAAAAAGGCACAAATTTTTATGGATGAAACGTATGGAAATTGATTGAGAAAAACATTAAAACCAATTTGTTAGATTATTAGATAGATTATATTAAAACAATTTTCTACGTCACAATAAGGATGTAATATATCAATTTCACAGCATTTTCGAAAAAAATTAACATTTCCATAGAAATTATTTATACGTTTCTTCAGTTTTATTGAACTGCGATCATGTACTTGTGTTGAGCATGCGCACTCGAAACCGTAAACTAGCTTATTCCGATTTCGCTGATAAAGAAAATGCCCATGCTACAGCATAGAAAAAGACTAGCTCCACGATTTAACACCGTTTAACTCAACCGGGAAAAAAGTTCAGTGTAATCGATTTTTTTAAAATTCGATCACTTAAGTGCACACAGTAGCACAGCATGAGAACACTTTGCCATTGAATATATACTCTGATTATGCACATTTCGTCTAAATTTATACACTCCATTACACTAACATTTACTACCGACCTGCTACAAATTTACGGTGAATTCATAGAGACAAGCGCAATGACTTGACGAACACAGAAATTTGCTGATTAAATAAAGGTCTTACTACACTCAATAGATAACACAATCACTACAAACTTCCTATGTCACTGTACAATTTTAGATACTCTGGTAAATTTTCACGAAACAACAGAGGGCCGGCTCTGAATTCTATAGTCTTCAGCGGCATCATGCCATAAATATCTGTGAATTTATTCAAACAGTCAGATACTCTCGACCGTGTGGGCGGTGTCCGCCGAAAGAATCGTCTCACCCTGGCAGCCCTCAGTCTTGCATTTGCACTTCTGCCTCGGCGCAACTTTGACTGGCGCGTTGCCAGTGACGCTGCCAGTGAGGAAGTTCATAGCCCAATCCGCCCAGTTGAAATGCTCATCGACCCACGCTTTGATGTTGCCCGGCAACGCGTTAGTATACAGGAACAAATAATACTGCAATAAAACGAGAAGTTACTGCAGGTACACAAGAATACTCGAGTACACTGGCACTAGAAGAATGTTAGTAATACTGAAAAAAACACGAGCAATATTGCAAGAAACTGCCAGAAGTCTGATTGAAATTAGAATAACCCAACATTTTCAGAGCAAATATCCTGGACAGACCAAAAATAAATAAGCGTTTTCGTAACTTATAAATGTGTTGGATTTTTTCAGTTCAGTGTACAACTTGTTACACTTTTAATCAAATCAAAACTTTGTTACGTCTGGACATCATCTCCTCTGCGTTAATCCGTACGCATAAACTATCAGTCTGTCCAAATAACGACTACAACCAAAAACAAGATTGTCCCAGGTCTCGAAGATTTATGGCATATAAGTATAACCTGTAACCAAAATTTCAAGAAAGTAAGACTATGTACTTGGTGTCAGTCAAGATCTTGACACAAAAATGGCTTATCGCCAATATATCCACCTATTTTTCGCGAATCACCAAAATAGGTAATAGCTACATATTTCAATTATTTTTTTTTAATCGCCAAAAAAGTAACAGCCAGGTGGACATATATACCACTTCAGTCCATCAAAATTTTAAGAGGAGATACGTTTTCATGAAAATTGATTTTTGGGTAGTACTCTATTGCATAAAGTTACAAGGCAATGAGGTTATTTTTCTAGCGTTACTTAAGATTTTTCGGCAAAATTGCTTATTCGCTAATATCTCTGCCAAGTTTTGGCAAATCACAAAAGAGAGATAGATAGAGAGAGAGAGTGAGAGAGAGTGAGAGGGAGGGAGAGAGAAAGAGAGGAAGAGAGAGAGAGAGAGAGAGAGAGAGAGAGAGAGAGAGAGAGAGAGAGAGGAGAGACAGAAACAATAGTGAAGTAGATAGGAATATCCCTTCCCTAATTCAAAATTTCAAGACGGTAAGATCATATAACTAGCATTGGGTTAAGAGTTGGGTACGAAATTGGTTTTTCGCCATTATTTCCACCAATTTTTCCGAATCATGAAAAACAGTAATAGCAGGTAAGTACCAATGATAACTATCCTTATCCAACATTTTAAGACAGTAAGGACATTTCTCTGGTGTGAGTTATGATTTTATTGATTTTGTCAAATTTTGGGCAATTACAAAAAAAAAAAAAAAAAAAAATATGCGGGTCAACAGTAATGATTGCTACCTTTACTTAAAAGTTCTAGAAAATGAAGCTATTTTCTTGGAGGTCGTTAAGATTTACTGAATTGTGTTTTTTTTTTAAAACAAGCAAGAGCCAGGTTGACCTCAATGCAGTCTACCCTCCCTCAAAATTTTAGAACGTTTCCATGAAAAACGAGTAATGTTCGGGTGAGTAGTAATGATCGCTAGCTTTACTTAAAATTTCAAGACAATGAAGCCATTTTCTTGGAGTTTGTTAAGATTTTACTAATTTTTTTACCAAGACTTCCGTCAGTTTTGGTAAATGGCTATAACACGTAACAGCCAGGTGGATGTTTATGCACCCTACCTAGGAAATATTTTAGAAGAAAATTGCATTTTGACCAATATTTCCGCCTATTTTTGTCGCATCGCCAAAACAAGTAAGAACCAGGTGGACACTTACGCATCCTACCTTCCGTCAAAAGCTGAGAACGTTTCTATAAAAATTGCTTTTTGGTCAATATATCCATCACTTTTTGGCGAATTGCCAAAAAAGGCAATAGCCTGTTGGGTAGTAATGTGTGCTGCTGTTAGCAATGTGTGCTACCTAAAGTTACAATGCAATGAGGCTATTTTCCTGGAGGCCGTTAAAATTTTACTGAAAACCTTTTGATTTTTCGCCAAAATTTTTGCCAATTTTTAGTCAAATCACGAAAAAAGTAACAGCTAGCTAGAAAATAAGTCTACCTTTACTTACAATTTCAAGACAGTAAGACGGCTTTCCTGGAAATCGTTAAGATTTCACTGCATTTTTTTCAATTTTGACCAAATTTTCTCCAATATTTAGCCAATCATCAAAATTTGAAACAGCCGGTAGGTAGTAAGACCTGCTATCGTTTGCTAAAATGTCAAGACAGCAACACTATGGTCCGGTCTTTTGCATAAGATTTTACCGATTTTTGTTGCAAAAATTTCCGCCAATTTTTAACCATTCACCAGAAAAAGTAACAGCCAGGTAGGTAATAATGCTTGTAACCTTCACCTAAAATTTCAAGACATCAAGGCTATTTTTCTACAGTAATTTTGGATTTTACAAAAAAATATCGTTTTTCACCAATATTTTCGCCAACTTTTGACCAATCGCAAATACATGTAACAGAAAAGTAGACAGCTTTCACTCTGCGTCAATAAAAATTGTAGAACGTTTCCATGAGATACGCTTACAGAAATTGGTTTTTGGCCAATACTTCCGCCAATTTTTGGTGAATTGCCAAAAAAGTAACAACCACTTAGATGGTAATGTTTGCCACTGTTACGTAAAATTACAAGGTAATGAGGCTGTTTTTCTAGAGTTCGTTAAGAGTTTACTGAAACCTTTTTCGTTTTTGCCAATATTTTAGGCAAAAATTTTAGGCAAGTTTTTGGCCAATCACCAAACAGAGTTACAAGCTAGGGAGGTAGAAATGCTTGCTACCTTTGGTTAAAATTCAAAGACAGAAAGACTATTTTCCTGGAGTTCGTTAACATTTTCTGAAGTTTTTGGTTTTTCCTCAAAAGTTTCCTCAATTTTTTGGCCAGTCACCAAGAAAAGTAATAGAGAGGTAGGTAATTAGGTCTGCTACAGTTACTAAAAGTTTCAAGACAGTAGGACTATTTTCCAGCAGTGAGTTATCAGCTTTTGGCGAATCTCAAAAAAGTTACAGTCAGGTAGTTAGCGAGGCCTGCTACATTCACATGAAATCTCAAGACAATGAGACTATATTCCAGCAGTTAATTAGGATTTTACTGAAACATCAGCCAATTTTTGGCTAATGACCAAAAAAGCAAAAGCCAGGTAGGTAGCGAGGCCTGCTAACTTCACCTAAAATGTCAAGACAATGAGACTATTTTCCAGCAATTAATTAGGATTTTACTGAAACATAAGCCAATTTTGGGCCAATGACAAAAAAAGCAAAAGCCAGGTAGGTGGTAACGCCTGCTACCTTCACTTAAAATTTCAAGACAATAAGACTATTTTCCAGGAGATAGTTAAGATTTTCGCCAATATTTTCGTCGGTTTTTGGCGAATCGCAAAAAGTTTTAGCCAAGTAGATAGTAAGGCCTGCTGTCTTCATCTAAAATGTCATGACATTAAGACAATTTTCCAGCAATTAATTAGGATTTTACTTAAATGTTTATGATTTTTCACCAAAATTTCCGCCAAGTTTTGACCATCACCCCCCAAAAAATTAATTGCCAGGTGGTAACGTCTGCTACCTTCACTTAAAATTTAAAGACAATAAGAGTATCTTCCAGAATTAGTTAGGATTTTACTGATTTTATTTTTGTTTTTCGTCCAAATTTTTGCCAGTTTTTGGCAAATAGGATTTTTCAATTAAAAGCGTACATACGCACATACACACATGCTTTCAACGACTATTATGGCCTCTGGTGCTGTAAGAAGCTTGGGCTAAAAATAACGTAACGGTTGAAGACCCGTGATAAAGAAACAAGAATTCAAATTATGACGTTAGATCAACGTCACACCCAACGCTGGTTTTGTTTATTATGGAAGTCAAAACAACGTCCACCTATGAAGTCAATTTCCACTAATATTTTTTTTCAAAAAACCGACGGAAAAAAAACGTCCGCACTCCTGGAAATTTCCATATCTTATTTCCTCATTTTGGTAAATTGCCGAAGCCATGTGTCAGGGCTTTCACTCCGGTGAGGGAGATAACAAAATGTGGTTATTGCGTGGTTGTAGCCCCGACGTCTATACTACGTCGGTTTGTCGACGTCTGTACAATGTTGATTTCTCGAGGTCTATACAGCGTCGATAGATAGACGTTCGACTTCATTTACAACCTGTTCGCAACGTTAATTAGACGTCGGATAATCGATGTTTGCACAATGTCGATTTTCTGGCGTCTATTCAACGTTGCATCAAAGACGTTGATTAGACGTCGAAATAGGGTGCTTTGGTTGCAACCAAAAGCAACGTTTAAATAACGTTGTTTATCAAACGTCTATTCAACGTTGTGTCAAAGACGTTGATCGCGGTCAATCACAACCGAGTTACAGCAGATTTAATGTTGCGGTTTGGTTGGGCCAACTTCATAGCTTCAAATCGACCTTGGATCGACGTGGGAACGTTTACTGAGTAAGTCCATAGAGATAAACTATGACAAATCCCAGCAGGGTTGAACAAGCTTTATTCCCTACACCCAACTTCAAATATCTTCATGTATTGTTTAAGAGCGTTTTGGCAAACAGCTTTCTCAATTGCTTTTCACAACTTTGACAAACTATGGAACAATATTTTGTTCCTTTTATTTTTTTTTCAGAAATATCATTTTTATACCGAAAGTCCGGTTACAGGTATCTGGAATTCTTGATATCATTTATTCTTTTATTGATAGAAAAAAAGGACCGAATTTATAACATTATCAAATGAATAAACTATATCAGTAATTAATGAAATCAAAAGAATAAACTTTTCTAGTCCGAAAATAAGTTTTGATCTCAAAAATCGAATTATGGACATTGGTAATTCAACCGTAAATAAACTCGTCCTTTTTAAACAATTTTTTATAAGCAAAACCAAATCAACGATTAAATGTTTTATATCAAGGTATATCGATATCAAAAATTAAACTAGCAGTAATTAATTTTTGATATCGAGAATCATTTTTTTAATATTTATACTTAAATTTGTCAGATCATTAATTTATAGTTCTTTTTATATCAAGACTGATCTTGATATGAAAAAATAAAGGAATAACAGTGAAAAGGGGATTCCACAATAACCCCCCTCTCCCCCCACCCCCTCCTCCAGCAAAATGGGGTCTTACCCTTTCACCATTGTTTACATGCACTGAAGGCAAAAAAAGCAAGAAAAGACATTCTTAATCAGCAATATCAACGCAGCTTCATTTATTCATTTTCTTAAACCCAATGAACGAATTTGGAACACACGCGGAATGTCCTAAATAACATAAATGTATCTACATGTTCGTCATTCTCAAATTGCCTAATCACAGATAAAAAATATATTCGAAAACAAAATCACCAATTGTATCACCATTTTACATAATTACCTAAAATGAGACTAGTCAACGTTGTTTTTTTTTTCATCGAAATTGCCAGCAATGCACAAAGCTACACTATACTACTCAATGGTCACCATGCCTGTGCTGTTTCTCGAATTACGGCTGCTGTGTGAGTTTGTGCTTCCTTTCTGCACCAGTGTTTCATGTTTGTTTGTTTTTTTCCTTGTTTGTTTTTTTGTTTGTTTGTTTTCGAACAAATTCATGATTTAAGCTGTCACTTTAATGCATGTTCAACACTCCAGATCGTAATAGATCTGTATATGGATTATCTCACTAAAAAGCCAGACTGCTGCACAAAGGTGACGGCAAAATTCGCACAGCTTGTTTGTTTCTTTTTTTTTAGAATACAGGCTAGTGCCCCAAAGCTAAAGCTATCTGTCAACAAAACAAATAATAAAGGTAATAACAACAGTAAAACAAGAAATCTATGAAACAGCAAAATCCATCGTTTTTTTTTTTTTTCGGGGGGGGGGGGAGGGGGGTGTGATACTAATGTGCAAAACTTCCTGCGAGTGTTCGTGTGTGTGTACGTTTGTGTGCACGAGCAAATGTACTTGAAAGCCACCCCCCCTAACGCATTCCAACGCCAACCCCCACCCCCCCCCCCCCGAAAGCTTCCGAATGGAAGCTCCTCCCCCCCCCCCCATCCCTCCTCCCCCTTACTATCCCTCCGCGAGTGTTTCTGCATATTCAATCTGGAACAGGGATCAAAAGAGAGAGAGAGAGAGAGAGAGAGAGAGAGAGAGAGAGAGAGAGAGAGAGAGAGAGAGAAGAAAAATAACAACAGACTTATAATAACAACTAGAAATCAAACTGGATCTTCCTGGACTCTAGTCCAGAAGAATTTGCAATGTGCGCCTTTCTATTGTTAATTCTACGTATGGCTCCGAAAAGACCCCGCACTCTTTTGACTAGTGATATTCACTTCGATATATCCTGGGTTAAAAACCTAGACCAGGTCAGTGAAAGGTCCACTGGTGTTCATTAAAACTGAGGACATTATAACCGTGTCGGAAAAAAAGAGGAAAGAGGGGGGGGGGGCGGTGGGGGTGGGGGTGGTGGGGGAGGATGGAGGTGGGGGCACAGCACATATTTTAATCATACTCTCCACACAGGGCATTTCTACGAATTGCTAACTAACGATTCTTACTCTATATCGCGTCTTTCTATGAATTCCTAGCATATGACCTCTAGTCTTCCTAACGCTTTTCTTCAATTTCTAACTAGCGACAAAAAGTCGAACTCAAAACTTAACAACTATCGACAATCCTTTTTGTTTAACTGAAACAAATAAAACACAACATCTGCACCTTAAATTACTTTTAAAGCCCTTTCTTTATTCTATTCGTCGACTTTTCTCATAAAATTCATGGCAAGCCGGTATTTTATTTTTTTTCTTAATTCCCCGGAAATCTCAAAGTAACCCAAAGATCTAAGCTCTGCTGTGTGCAAGAAACGAACTATTAGAACGCCCCACCGGGCCCTCCGCAACATACATCCCTAGAATACACGAATCGTTGGATATTTTCATGTATTTTTCTAACTCTCCCCCTCCCTACAGCCCATTTATAACTGATTGGCATTGGTCGCTGATATTTTATTTTAGGGTTTTGAAAATAGGTCCGGTTGACTCTGGTATACTTGTAATTATAGCAACATTTTAATTATTAGTTTTTGTTGTTTTTTTGGGGGGGCGGGGAAGGCGGGAGGGGTATCTATTTCATGTAATCGTTCTATTTATAGCCTTTTACTGAACACGTAATAGGGGGAGGCGAATATTGACACGCTTGATATTCAAAGTCCTCTTTGATTTCACACAACGGCTTTGGGAGATAACCCGGGGGTCGGGACACGTCGTTTGACGAATTTGCACCAGCATTAAGTGCATCTGCACTGTTGTTTGCGCTGCCTTCTGTCGATTTCTGATTGGCTTTTGGCACGTTGCCAGCTTTTGCACTATCCCCTGCTGTCACTGGCTCCGACTTTGCGTCTGCTCTCATCTCGTCTGCCTTCGAATCGCCGCCATTTTGTTTTTCAACCTTGATCGAGCCCGACTTTGAATCGATAAATTCGCTTTTCAGACTACAATCACGGTCTCTTGCTGTTGCTAACGGAGTGGCATCACCTGTCACGTCCTTTTTAACGTCCATTTCCGGCAACTCGCCTCGTTTAGAAACACACTCTGAGGCATCGGTGCCTTCCGGGTCGACTTGAGCGCCACCTGTTGTTGGCACGGGAACAGAATCCAGACCGGAAGACGACTCGGAAGAAGGTCTAGATTTCCCCCTCGCAGCCGAGCCAATGGCCTGGGACTTCTTTCTGTATTTTGAGTTTTCACAAAATTTATCCACTGTATTTTTGAGCCACTCCTGTTCTTTACTCAGCAACTCGGCACATTCTTTCTGCTTCTTTTTCCTCTTCTTAACCGGCTGTGCTGGGTCTACTTTTTGCTCCGCGGCAGACATCTTCACTTCCGTCTCCGGCGTAGTGATACACTTTCTCGTCTGTGTCCTACTTGTTGACGAGGTTTCTAATCCTAAAGGAGTGGATAAAAGTTCCTTTTGTTTGCTGGGCGATTTTTTACTCTTGTCGAGCAGAAATTTCTGTGCATAGCCCCTAGAATGCGTCGTTTTGGCGGCACTCTTCCGACTGCTCGGTTTGGCGCCCGGAAGTGTCTGTGTCGTCTGCTCCATGACGCAGTGCAGTGTCGGGTTACTCTCCACGAAGATTCGCCTTTTCTCCGCATCCGGACCGAAGATCGCCTCGATGTCGCTCTGTCCGCAATCCGCCGCCCCTTCCGCCTCGAATTCGAGCGCATCCGTTTTGGTGACACACACGAAGGTGAGATCAAAGTTGAGGATCTGGAAGTCTGCCACAGTGAGACCTTTTGTGGCGGCCAAATCTTCCACCAGATGGTAATTGCGCGGTCTGGAATGACAGCAAAACATTGTTCTTTAACCGAATTAATTTAATTAATTAAATTAATTAATTAACTAGTTAAGCCATGTCATTAATACGCTCCCCAGATTAAGTCAAGATTTTTTTGTGGTTGAACTGGAAGCTGCATAGAAACCGATTAGTCGATACCCCCCACCCCCACGTGGAAGCAGCCCCCACCCTCCCCCCACTCCTCACGTGAAAGCAACCCCCACCCCTCATGAGGAAGCTGGCTCCACCCTCTCCCCCTCTCCTCACGTGGAAGCAGCCCCCACCCTCTCCCCCACCCCACACGTGGAAGCAGCCCCCACCCTTTCCCCCACCCCTCACGTGGAAGCAGCCCCAACCCTCCCTCCCCCCATCCCTTACGTGGAAGCAGCCCCCTGCCCTCTGTTGCTTCCGCGCAATTTGAGTACAGCCATACCCTGTTTCTGGGTTTAAGCAAAGGTGGTTGCAATTCACAGGAAGGTCATCATACAGTTCAAACTCAAGGTCATCGGCTTCACTCTCACTGTCGCTTGGTACGTCGGCCAGTATGTCAAGGCCACCACGACATTCTGAAAATGACGTCAAAACAACATCCTCTCAAAGAAAGCACATTCTCATACCTAAAAAATAATACAAAATAATTATAATCATAACGGTTTGAAAACTGATGAAAAATCTGAAAAGAAAATTTGATTACTTGAATTTTCATGATACAGTTTTTTCAATGTTTAAGATGTATGTTACTTTTGTAAGCTTTACAAACCTGACGGAGGGACGGGAATACCGAAGTCCCAGGGCTCTAGGTCTTCCCCCACTGTCACCCCGTTTATGTCTTGTGAATAACCTGAAATAAAGAACAATATTATTATTATTATTATTATTATTATTGTTATTATTATTATTATTATTATTATTATTATTATTATTATTATTATTATTATTATTATTATTAATATTGTTATAAATATTATTATTATAACTATTACTAATATTGTTATAAGTATTATTATTATTATTATCACTAGTAGTAGTAGTAGTAGTAGTAATAGTAGTAGTAGTAGTATTAGTATTGTTAGTATTATTTTATTTCTTTTCTATTTGTTATCGCATTTTTGGTGAGACTTGAAAGGCTCCATGACGCATACTGAAGAACAAAACGAAACAGTTAGCTTCCAACACAAACGTTCCCTACATGTTTAAATTAAGTCGAGCTGTTGCAAGACACGAGTTATAAAGCTCTTAAATATCTATGCTTTTTTCAAACACATATTCTATGGTTTGAGTATTGGAAACCTATTAAATTTACAATTAAGCAGCAAAACAGTGGGGTGTGTTTTTTTTCTCTTCCTCTCTCTGAAATCAATTATTATTATTTTTTTTTTTTTTGTCAAGCCACGGCACCGTAGGGAGATTCATTTATGGAACAACAATGGGTTTGTGGAGGAGTATCTATTTCCTCCAAACCACTGCCATGTTGATATTTACGAAATATGTCGTGAAACAAAGGCTAACAGCGCAGGACACAGTTTGATAAGAAACAGCAAGCAAGAACTATGGACCCATCCCAGCAGACAATTAGTCGCCTTACGAGTTACCAAATCCTGCTTCACCAATGCGATGGTTTAGTCATTCATTTTTTTTATTTGTTGTTAGCTTTTCGCCAATACATTCAATTCGTCTATTAAAACCAATCCGTTCTGGAAACAATTGTTGACTATTGTGGGTGCGCAGGCCGGAATTTATCACGCCTCTTTCCGCGTTGTTGTCCCACAGCCAACCTCTACCGCGTTTCGGCCCGTTGTGTATAATACCTTTTTACTCTGCAGACATACTCCGCGAAAATAGTACTCATAAAAGAGAGAACCACTTTTTTTAAAATAACCATCCGCTCTGTGTTTTATACATGACAGAAAGCTCTCGCCAGAGGTCAGTTGTTTTACAACAACGGCCTTTTCCCTGGTGCCCTTGTCATTTCAATTAAGCAACAGCTACGATTCAGTTTGCTGAAACTGACCTATAAGAAGTTTGCGCATATCCTCAGTTCGTGCTATCCGCAGTAGGGTTTTGCCGGAGTACGTAGCAAGTCTCGGGTCTGCCCCTGCCGATAACAGTAACCTCACCATCTCTATACGATTGTGATCTACGGCGTCGTGAATTGGCCTGAAAAGAAAAAAACAGGGGGGGGAGGGGGAGGGATGGATTAAAACTATAGAAAATACACGTTTAATGCATTAATTTCTTCTACTTAACATTTATTGGCAAATCCACATGAATTGAATTCCGTTTCATCTCACTTGTCTGTGTTGGTGGATGAAAAGAAAAACGAGTTGCCAAAAAAGGAAAAACTGGGCCGGTCAGCCGAGCTTCATTTTCATCCTGACAATTTTCATCTTGTAATTGTTTACGGATCCCACTTAATTTTGTAGGCAAAGTCTACCAACCCAGTAAACCGACCCTAAACGCGAACCTTTTTCTAAAGCTGAACCCCTAATCCCTAGCGCTTACCTCAATCTGTGATACGTAAAAATGAAGCTAATTGACCAGCTGATATTACTCTAGAAAATGCGGCAGTGGGCGGGGGTGAGGGTGGGGTGGGGTGGGGAATGTGGTGGGGTGTTAACGCGCACCTGGTGCCGTCAAGGGCAGCCGCATTGGGGTCAGCTCCGCGCTTGATCAGGGCCACAGCCACCCGGAAGCGACCGGTGGCACAACTCTCGTGAAGTGCCGTGTAGCCGGCGTGATCTCGCACGTTCACGTCGAAGACGCCGGCGTCGATACAGCGCTCTGCCAAGTCCTGTAACACGCCAATGTGTGCGACAAAAGTGTGACCTCAATTAGAAAAGGGTTTGAGAAGCAGGGGTGGAGAGAGAGGGGCAGGGGTGGAGAGAAAGGGGCAGGGGCGGAGGGGGAGGGCAGAGGAAGAGACAGGGGCAGGGACGGATGGAGGGGGCAGGACGGATGGAGGGGGCAGCGGCGGATGGAGCGGGCAGGGGCTGATGGAGGGGGCAGGACGGATGGAGAAGGCAGGACGGATGGAGGGGGCAGGACGGATGGAGGGGACAGGGCGGATGGAGAGGGCAGGGCCGGATGGAGGGAGCAGGGGCGGAGGGAGAGGGCAGGGACGGATGGAAGGGGTAGGGGCGGATGAAGGGGGCAGGGGCGGAGGGAGGGGCCAGGACGGATGGAGGGGGCAGGGGCGGATGGAGGGGGCAGGGGCGCATGGAGGGGGCAGGACGGATGGAGGGGGTAGGACGGATGGAGGGGCAGGGGCGCATGGAGGGGGCAGGACGGATGGAGGGGGTAGGACGGATGGAGGGGGCAGGACGGATGGAGGGGGCAGGGGCGGATGGATGGGACAGGGCGGAAGGAGGGGGCAGGACGGATAGAGGGGCAGGGGCGGATGGAGGGGCAGGGGGATGGAGGGGGCAGGGGCGGATGGAGGGGGCAGGGGCGGATGGAGGGGGCAGGGGCGGATGGAGGGGGGCAGGTGCGGATGGAGGGAGGCGGGGGCGGATGGAGGGGGCAGGACGGATGGAGGGGGCAGGGGCTGATGGAGGGGGCAGGACGGATGGAGAGGGCAGGGGCGCATGGAGGGGCGGGCAGGGGCGGATCGAGGGCGGGGGGGGAGGGGCAGATGGTAGGTACCTACGACGGGAGGGGTCAGAGATGTAGGGAAGGACACAAGAGTGGGCAGGAGGGGGCAGGACGGATGGAGGGGGTAGGACGGATGGAGGGGGCAGGACGGATGGAGGGGGTAGGACGGATGGAGGGGGCAGGGGCGCATGGAGGGGGCAGGACGGATGGAGGGGGTAGGACGGATGGAGGGGGCAGGACGGATGGAGGGGGCAGGGGCGGATGGAGGGGACAGGGCGGATGGAGGGGGCAGGACGGATAGAGGGGCAGGGGCGGATGGAGGGGCAGGGGGATGGAGGGGGCAGGGGCGGATGGAGGGGGCAGGGGCGGATGGAGGGGGCAGGGGCGGATGGAGGGGGGCAGGTGCGGATGGAGGGAGGCGGGGGCGGATGGAGGGGGCAGGACGGATGGAGGGGGCAGGGGCTGATGGAGGGGGCAGGACGGATGGAGAGGGCAGGGGCGCATGGAGGGGCGGGCAGGGGCGGATCGAGGGCGGGGGGGCAGGGGCAGATGGTAGGTACCTACGACGGGAGGGGTCAGAGATGTAGGGAAGGACACAAGAGTGGGCAGGAGGGGGCAGGACGGATGGAGGGGGTAGGACGGATGGAGGGGGCAGGACGGATGGAGGGGGTAGTACGGATGGAGGGGCAGGGGCGCATGGAGGGGGCAGGACGGATGGAGGGGGTAGGACGGATGGAGGGGGCAGGACGGATGGAGGGGGCAGGGGCGGATGGAGGGGACAGGGCGGATGGAGGGGGCAGGACGGATAGAGGGGCAGGGGCGGATGGAGGGGCAGGGGATGGAGGGGCAGGGGCGGATGGAGGGGGCAGGGGCGGATGGAGGGGGCAGGGGCGGATGGAGGGGGGCAGGTGCGGATGGAGGGAGGCGGGGGCGGATGGAGGGGGCAGGACGGATGGAGGGGGCAGGGGCTGATGGAGGGGGCAGGACGGATGGAGAGGGCAGGGGCGCATGGAGGGGCGGGCAGGGGCGGATCGAGGGCGGGGGGGGGCAGGGGCAGATGGTAGGTACCTACGACGGGAGGGGTCAGAGATGCAGGGAAGGACACAAGAGTGGAAGGAAAAGGGCAAGGGCGAAGGGAGGGACGTGCGGAGGTGGGGGCGGGGGAGGGAGGAGGGCGGAGAAAGGGTGAGACGAAAGCAGAACTGGTACCCCAACCGAGTTCCCCAGACCAGAAAATTAAAATAAAACAAAACAGATTTACCTCGTGGCCCATGCGAGTGATTCGATGCAGTTTTGTTTCTCCCGTTTCACGGCACACAACGATGCCCTTGATCTCAGCCAATAGAAGCGGGTCTATGCTCGGCGCATGCGCGTACAACTCACTGTCGGCCTCGCAGAGCTCCTCTTCCTGTGGCGGTAATAGGTTTGGTACTGGAGCCTCAGCAGCGTAAAGTTCACTGTCCCCCTGCTCAATAAAGTCGGAACACATCAGAATCAAGTATTTGGCAATATTATTATCAGCCCATAACTGGGGCTTTAGCCCCGGAGCAGGACTATAGATTTGGGTGTTGTCCGTTCGTCTAGCCGTCCGACCCTCCATCTAGTAGTTGTTACTGAAACCCTAACAATTGAAGGGGTCCATGCATAAAGCTGATAACTGCACTTATCAGCAGTGGAGAAAAGCGCTTTTAAAGCTTGGAATTTTAGTAACAAACATAGATTTTTCCCACCGCATTTTTCTAAAAATTGCCCACTTCATATCGGTTTTGAGATGTAAGACTTACATGTGTGATAGAGCAGAGGCCAAGAAATACCGTGGTGGTAATAGTGCATTTTCCTGATAAGCGTAGTTTAATGCGAAGTTTAATGCATGGACCCCTTCAATTCATTTCCTGTGCTGTTTGCTATATAGATGACCTACCAAATCTTAAACACTATTTCAAGGTCACAGTGGTCGCCATCTTGGATTCCGGTTTGAGACTGTGCTCTTTACCGAGGCTCATTATTAATACTATTTGTTATCATTATTGTCACTACATAATGCCACAATGCGGATCCGGATACTAGAGCGGTGACTCACCTGTTCTGGATACAGCGGATACTGAGGCATGTAGAAGGGCAGCGCCTTTCTCTTCTTGTACCACCGCTTCCGCTTGCGCCGGCGCAACTTCCGGCCGCATTTCGCCACACCATTCTCGGCGTCCCCTTTCTCTGTAAGTAAAGAACAAAAAAGTAATTAGGCCACAGTACACAGGGTGAAATATATTCCGCCTTCGCACCCATATCATATTTCAATGCACTGATTTTTAACCGACAGTTTCGTGTTACTCTCTTTAGCAGAGGCAATTGTTATACCTGAACAAACGTGGGTAAAGTGCAAGGACTTGCTTTCCACAGTTTCTTGTAGCAGCACTCCCCTCACCCCCCCCCCTACGCCCCCCCCCCCCTAGCCCCCACTTATGAAATGACTATGTGATCTATTTTCATATTGTCCAGAAGGGAAACACTTTTGGTCTGAAATTTATCAACCACAAGCAGTGAATTTTCTTTGCTGCTTCTTTTGCGCTAACACAGGAGGGAGAGGTTTGAGCTATGGGTGGGGAAGGAGAGAGGGAGGAGGAGGGGGGCTGAGGTGGAGGGAAGAGGTCAGACCTCCATTGCTTTACCTGTGACGGCTGTAACCGTTTGGGACTTGACCGCTTTACGCCGCCATACGCCTCCTCTTTTTAACTTGAGTTGGAGTTTTCTCAACGGTGTTTGAGCACCGCCAATAGCAGGGTCGGCAGGCGTGACGTCATTCTGTGACGCAGCTGGTGACGTCATTGCGTCGCACGTGATATCGTCTTGGCTATCTCCCTCCGCGCTGGACTGGAGTTCTGATTGGCCAGAGCGTTTCCTAGCAACGCGCTTGACGCGGTTGATTAGTTTCCTTTCCTCGTCGCGGATGAGTTCCTGTTCGTATTTTTCGTTCTTGTTGTAACGCAGAGTCTGCCGTGGTGACCTTGACCCTACAAAGACAGGTCAAAGGTCAGAAAAAAATACAAAAACCAGCGCAGAACTAAAAACAGGCTTTAATCGAACAAATTTAGCAATAAATGACTGAATCACAACAGTAGAAAAGTTTTGGCAGTAGCAGCAATAGTAGTAGAAGTAGTAACAGTGGCAGGAGTAGTAATAGCAGCAGTAGTAGCAGTAGTGGGGTAGCAGGAGGGGTAGGGGTATGAACAGTTGTACCAGGGTAGTTGAGTAGTAGCAGTAGTAGTAGTAAGGGTAATTGGAGTAGTGGTAAAAGTAGTATTAATAATAGTAGTAGTATTGGCACGAGTAGTAGGAGCACTAGCAGTAGTAGTAGCAGTAGCTGCAGCATTAGGATTGGTAGTAGACACAATCTCATAATGTCACTGATTGTTTCATTAATCCTACGTGCATGGAATAGCAGTCATGTCTTATATACCTTTACTCTTGACCTTTTTCCTGCGCTTTGTGGCCACCACCGTGTCTCCTGCTTCACCCTCCGGCGCTTGCATGAGGAGCTCTGTTTCCTCTTCTTGTATCCTTTTGCGCCTCTGTTTAAAAAAAGTGATCATGTGGTATTTTTGTGAAGATTTAATTTCTAGTTTCTAAATGTACGCTGGAATTATTTTCTTGAATTTACCTCACCTTATGGGTAACGCGAAAATTAATGAAACGCAAAAATGTCAACGTTTACAGTAATCCATGAATCACACTGCAGTCCTGATTCACATGGGCGTATTTTCTGTGGATGACTACGCTTCTTTGTAGCTTGACAAATATACGAATACGCAGATAAAAGAAATCCTTATCTGTGACTGAGCCCCGTCCTCGCGCTTATTCCTAACACTTCAAGGTTTAGATAACACATGCGAAATGGGTTGCTATAAGAAGTCTAAATGCCCTGCACAGGGTTGAACATTAGCCGATATCAAGAGGCCTCGATCCCCGCGTCTCTGGCTCTGGGGATCCGGAGGGAACAATTTCCCTGATTATATATATATATATATATATATATATATATATATATATATATATATATATATATAATCAGGGAAGTATCGGGTCTCCCACTTGCATCCCCTAAATTTCCCCCCCCCCCTCCCACCCCAGGCCGCCTCTTCAACTGGGGCGGCAGACCTTCAATGGGGGAGGGAGGAGGGAGGGGGACTGCACGTGGAATTTCGCTTGCCGCCTCCAATTTTGAGTTGCTTCTGATCGCAACATTTGACAAAAATATTGCTCAATGTGAGCCCACTTATTCCCACTCCATAACACATCCCTCGTCCTCCCTCCCCTCCCTCCCATCCCCACCTAATCCTATCAGTACTCGCGGCTCGATGGGACTATTTTCAGATTTTACGTATTCCCCGCATATTTACAAATCCCCGCTTTATGTTACCCCTGTGAAGCCGTCGCTGTAACGATCAGGACATTTTGGATCTTCGCCACTTTTTTGTTATGCGGATAGCTTCCAAGAGTCAAACTCATAAAGCAAACGGGTCAGTGGCCCGGAAGTTAATAACTATAGAGAGCAGAGTTACTGACTAGAGCGGACTAATAAAAAGAATGAAGACAACACAGTAAAACATTGTCGGCACCCCCTCCCCCCCCCACCCCCCGCCCATCACAATCCTCTCTCTCTCTCTCTCTCTCTCTCTCTCTCTCTCTCTCTCTCTCTCTCTCTCTCTCTCTTTCTCCTCTCTCTCTCTCTCTCTCTCTCCCACCCCTACCCTCGCCTCAGTTCTTAATAGCATCGTATAATCGGTGAAACACACAGAAATAGAACAGCAGTGTACATTCTGTGCCCAGACCAATGAAACAACCCACCTTTCGCTTGACTATTTTCTTCTCGGGCTCAACTGTATCGCTGCTTGCGTCCACTTTTGCGCTCTTTTCGAGCACCTCCGTCTCAACTTTTACCAACTTCTGCGCCAATTCGTCATCAGAATTAAAAGTGACGCCTTTGTTTTTCCACTTCTTTTTCTTGCGCATCTTCTTCACCTTCTTTGCACCAGCTTCGATCTCGCTTTTGATGACGTCATCACATCCTCCCGCCCCTTGCTCTATTTTCTTAGCTAGTGCCGAGTTGTCCAGATTCTCACGTAAAATGGCCTTGATCTCGTCGGTTTTGACATCCACCGATGGGACGTTGAGAGGGGAGAGCCTACTGGCTTGCAAAGGTTTTGGATTGGGTTGCAGCATGTCTTTACTCAGATCATCGGAGACATTTTCCAGCTCCTCCACGACAGCTGACGGCTCCCCTACACTGCTGTTTTTCTGCTCTTGTAAGTCCTCTTTGGTGTCTTTGCTACTGTTTACACTGTCTGTTTGAGTTTCACTAACGGGTCTGTTATCGACCACCGCGGCCGTTGGGCCCTGTCGTTGAAGTTGACCTTGAACTTGACCTTGACTTAAAAGTCTGTTCCTGCCCTGGGTCTGCGCGAACTGCTGCGGAGTCACGTGGTGCGTGATTGTCGTGACGCCATCTGGCGTCGTGTGTATGATCGGGTTCACATTGGCGACGGGGACACGCTTGAACCGACGGTTGTTCCATCCGGGAAACTGCGGGGTTACCGGCTTCACCATGGTTCCCCCGTGTGGCGACAGACTGAATGGCGTCACAGCGTTGCCACTGCGCTCACCACTTGCCTTTATCCCGCCGGCAAAACCACCGGAAATAAGCACAGGGGTTGACACAGAACCGCCACTTAAGCTCTGCGTGTGTTGTATATCTTGTTGAGTTGGCTCGGCTTTCTGCTGCTGCTGCTGCTGCTGCTGCTGCTGCTGCTGCTGCGAGGATGTAGTGGTGGGATCCGTGTTCGCTGGCGCCCCGGCCTGCAACAACGGACCGAGTAGTTGAGCGCGCATGGCTGTATAATCCCGCCTTTTCCCGTCCTTCTGCTGCTGGGTAGCTGTAGCGTGAAGACCGGGCCGGGTTGGGCGCAGGTTCTGGCTCTGGGCCTCAGATGCAGCTTTCCGGTAACGGTTCGATTTATCGCCCGCTGCTGGACGCGGCTCCCGACGCTGCCGTTGCTGCATACTCGGTACTCCTTGGCTTAAGTTATGAGCAAGTACATTATTCGGAAACAAGTACCCAGCTCCGGGGAGTATGTATGATCTTTTGCCGTCCACTGGCGGGGGTATTTTACAATGGGCGGGCGGTGGCGTGCGTATCATTTGGAGCTGTGTGGCCAGCTGTTTTTTCTTCACCATACTAGCGACGCGCGCATCTTGCGCCAGTTTTTGCGCATATTTCGCCACATTGATCAGTTCCCTATACATCAGCCTGCGCTGTGTCATTTCCTGGTTGCTAGACGAGGCTGCAGCAGAAGGGGGCAGTTCCGGCTGGCTGCTTAAAGAGGCTGCAGGTTTTGGAGACGACTGTGCATCTAAAGGAGAGGTGTCAAGTCTTGCTCCACCTGACATAAATTTTTTCTTCCGTACATACTCCATATATTTGGACTGGTAGGATTCTGGTAGGTCGCCCCGAGCAACCGACGCGCCTGGCAGATCAAAACCCAAAACAGCGCCATTGCTCGGGGTGTTTTGACTGACGTAATTCTCTGTTGTTGCAGCAGACAGGCCTGGACCAAGCTGAAACAAATAAAACAGTTACTTTATTAAAATTCACTTTTTCAGCAATCTTTCTGATTGCTTTACTACCGCAAACTATAAAGCTTGAAACGAGGGGGGGGGGGGGGGTAAATACCGAGAATTTTCCTTCACAGCAGACGATACTGTAGTTTTTGCAATCTTTTGTGGCCTTTAACACTTCTATCGTAGGACATTGTTTTTATTGTGGCAAATGAGAAAGTTTTAGTCAGCGCTGTTTGGTATTTCTGTTAAGGGAGCTAACAGATGCATCCCAGCAGACAACTGGTCGCACTCTGACGTCGTAGCGTTGTTTTACCAACGTCACGACGTCGCATCGACGTCGTTCCGACGTCAAAAACTGGCCAGTCCTCTGCTGGGATGTATGTCAACAGTTTACAGCAGTTTTAGTGGTTCAGATTGAAAAATACTTCCTCGTTTTTTTTTCTTTTAACAAAGATATTAGGCGCCTTTCAGTGTTTTTGAAGAAAGAAAATTGTAATTGATTTAGAAACTTAGATCCTTATCAAGTTCTGAGCACTTTTCATCCACATTCTGTAATCTAAATACAATTGATCTTCAAATGAAAATTCAAAAACAAGTAAGTGTACGATCGCAAAAAAATTAAAGCCACATTTAAACTGATAAGTTATGACGCAAATAGAAGGAATCGCCGCATGCATCCCCTCCCTTGCCCCCCCCTCCCCCTCCTCATCCGCCCCCCTCTCTCCGCACATGCCCGAGATCCGCCACTGAGCAATAACACACTAAAAACCCCCAAACAAAACAGACATTAATCAAAACAATCAAAATAACAATGAGGAAAGACATGTCGTCTAAGTTTTACCTAAGTACCATGTAAGTACCCTGCGAGTACCCTGTAAGTTATTTCCGTGTTTACTCATCATACAGGGCTTGTTTTCCGTCTAACGTTAGCTCAGCCAAGTTTTTTTTTTCTCACGCAGACATTGGAAAGTTTTACGTGAAATATCGATGATGCAAAGTTCGGGCACTACCGCTGTGCCTTATTTATTTATTTATTTTGTGTGTGGGGGGGGGGGGGGAGGGGGGAGGCTGTAACCTAGTTTCCCTGCCTATGATCTTTGTCCTAACATCCGTAAAACGAAAGTTTTTAGTTCATACGGAGCAGTTTGAGAACTGTTTGCCATGCCATTCTTTTTCTTCCTTCGTCGTCATCCCTCAGCTACAGCAGCATCTAGTCAGGACCAGGCCAAAACGGCCCTTCAAAGAAACCCCCCACCTCTTTCCCACCAATTCCACAGACCCCCAAGGACCCAGTTTACACGTGTAACATATATTTGCGAGAAGCAATCCGGGGGGGGGGGGCGGGACACTTGGTGTATTATGTGTTATCATGCATGACCAAAAAGCGCGGAGAAAGAGGGGTAATTTGAGGTCAGACGCGGTCTGATTAAAGGGGGCGGGGTGGGGGGCAAGGGTGGTAACTTTCATTCAGTGCTCGCAAGAAGGGTGTTCTTTCAGAATTGTAGTACGCGTTTGGTTAACACGCATGGTCACCACTTGGTACCCGAGTTGCCCCCCCCCCCCCCCCCCCCCCCTGGAGAAATAATGATCTTGAGGGCATTTGTTGCGAACACCGATATGGGCGTATAACAATATTTGAGCGCGTAGAAGGTCATTACGGTAATATTTTGTTACTATTTAACGTGACGTCTAAACGCCACACTTATCGCTGTGTACTGAAGGTAATGTCACCGTTGCTATTTATAGACCAACATACGTACGCTATGCAGCACACTCTGAGGTCACTCCTTAATGATTATTTTGGTTCTAACAGTTAACGATATGAACATAAGATTGCATTTAATTTAGCCTATATGTATGTGTGTCCCGAAGGCCCACTTGGTGTCATGCGCATTACCATGCGTGCCCGCCCCCCTCCCCCCCCCAAAAAAAAAAAAACGTAGAGACAATGGGTTAATTTTGGGATCACACGCGGTCCGCGCGGAGTGTCAATTATGTTTTTAAAAAGAGGGGGAAGGCGGGCGGGGGGATGAGCTAATTTTATCCAGTAATCGGCGTTTCCCACAAAGAGACGTATGCTTTTCTCGTGACACTCCGCATCCAACAAAAAGGGTGACCCAAAATTATACACACCTACTTCTCAGTGTGTCTCTTAAGTGTCTTAAGTGTCTGTTTCGTTTTCGTTCTATGCGAGCATGTAACGTGCGTTCCAGCTCCACCTGTACTCATAAATAAAATGCTTCGGACGTGTTTTGGAGGTGAAATTTAAAGGCGTGACCGCGTTTTGGTTAAGAAGGACTATTCTTCAAACTTGCGTTTAGGGGTCGCTTTAAAAAGTTAAGAATTCAGTGACCTGGCAACCATCTGCTGTATGATGCCAAAGAAAACAAAAAAGCGCCATCACTGGAGAAAAAGCGAGCAGCAGTGCAGCAGCCCACATCACTCAGAGCAGACACAAACACCCTCTGTTGTGATGTCATTCCTGTTCTCAATTCTTCTCGGAAAAAGAGTAGATACTGAGGGGAAAATATCACAAAATATCTCTGACTATCTCAAAATATCACAATATCTCACAAAATATTTCAAAGTATCACAAAATATCCCAAAATCACAAAGATATTGTGTGTGTGTGTGTGTATTTTAATATTATTTTAATAATAACTATTTTTTGAATATTGATCCGTTATTTTGGTCAATATATTGCTGGCAAACGCACAGCTTGACCATAACTGACGGGGGTTTCGTTATCTGTGGGTCTGTACAACAATTCAGCGCTCAGAATGGCATCTATCTATGTCTTTATCCTTGACTTGACGAAACCAAAGGTCTATAGAAAAGATAATCGACTTTTTTCGTAGTGAACTTCCTTGCAAAACACAGAGAGAAGGAGGGTGAAAATCGGCGATTGAGGGGGGGGGGGGGCGGCAGGGGGGGGGTTCTTCTGCATTACGTTACGGCATTGTGTAACAGCCTGTGTTTATGTTTTTATTGAAAGTGCACTCGCTCCATACATATTTAAGATTAGTATAATTGACTAGTTAATGACTGACCGCGTTGCCTGAGTGTAGCTAACTACTTATAAAATGTTTTTGAATAAATGCATAGTTTTCTTTCATTTCAAATTTCAGGGAAACTAGTGGTGGTGAAACTTTTAAATATCTGGTCGTTAACAGGACAACAAGTACAGAAATACTGGTCGTCAAGCAATATAGTTGGTCGTCAAGCATATATTTGGTCGTCAAGCAATATTATTAATAAGGAAAAAGACACTATTTCCTATTTAAACTACTGTGTTTTTTTAATCAAATGATAATCCCTTGTCCTGCATCAAATATGGAGTATAAAAAAACAAACGTGTTTTCCATAATAATGTAAAACGTCAAAATATTATTATGGATAATAAAGTCGAAAATAATGAAATACTTAATGGGGTATTTTTTCATCCGGAAAAATAAAGTGAAAAAAATAGTAGTTATGGCCAAAATTTAGTCACTGACGACCTCGGGACTGGTTTCGCCACCAATGGATGGGACTAAGCTGCAGGGGACTAGACCGCCACCAATGGATGGGACTAAGCTGCAGGGGACTAGACCGCCACCAGTGGACAGGACTCAGCTGCAGACGACTAGATCGCCACCAATGGATGGGACTAAGCTGCAGCCAACTAGACCGCCACCAATGGATTGGACTAAGATGTAGTCGACTAGACCGCCACCAATGGATGGGACTAAGCTGCGGCCGGCTAGACCGCTACCATTGGATGGCACTAAGCTACAAGCGACTAGACCGCCACCAATGGATGGGACTCAGTTGCATTCGACTAGACCGCCACCAATGGATGGGACTAAGCTACAAGCGACTAGACAAGCCCTATTTTCAGTTGGGGTATCACATTCTGTAAAATTCTATGGAAGAGGCAAGGCTCACTCCAATCAATGCAAAGACCCCCTTCCCCCTCCTCCCCCCTTACCCATTTCGGGCTCCAGTGTTCTTGTGACCCCCCCCCCCCCCAACCCCACCGTTTACGGCTCCAGTGTTCTTACGAGTTTCACATCGGCTTACTGATTTATTGTACAGCTGTATGTTATAACCTCGCACGTGTGTAGTCCCGTGACACTCATCTTGAAACCCCCATCCCTCCCTTCCCCACCCAACTCCACCCCCAGCGGTAATCTGTGGTATAGGGGCATCTACGATCTCCATCCCAACCCCCCCCCCCCTCCCCGATCCACTTCCCGTCGAAACAAAATTCCGGACAACGGCAAGACAATGGTTATACCAAAGATTAGACAGTCGATTGAAACCAATCCCAATATATATTATCGACCACAGTAAAACACTGCCAATCCCAAGCTGTTTCAGCTCTAAGAAATCTACAAATTACAAACGAAAATGTAGAAATTCTTCTTTAAAAAAACCCTTCAAAACTCGGAATTAATTTAGAATCATCCGTCACATTTAAATTGGACGCCATTACATCATATTCACGAGCCATCCAAATGGTACTCTCGCAAGGAGGGATTTGAAGGGGGGTTCTAATAGAAAACTAAGCAGATGTCACAAATATTGTACATGGCGGAGGAGGGGAGGGGGGGGGGATATCGAACATTCTGAGTAAGTGCTTTATGGACGGCTCCTTACTTTAATATCGTTAGGTATAATTACGTACCTCTTTCGGCGACGGCACAGCAGCGGAGTCAACAGGCACATCAGTACCGGTGATTCCCGTCACGGCCACTGGCGACGGTGGCGCCCTCTGCTGGGAATCCGGGCCCAGCTCGGACACCTGCCCGGTGGCAGGACCACTATCAGTATTATAACCATCCAACGCGGCAGTGAATGCTGGTTGGGGTTCACCCACTAAAGTGCCCACAGCGGGGGATGGAGACGACTTATCACCTACAAGCAGTGCCCCAGGAACTTGACCTATATTTGGCAACGATGCCTGGGCACTACCTTTGCCCGATCGGGCCTGCTGCTGTAAGCGCGATTTGAGCAGTGTTTGTATAGCGAGACGTTGAAAATTTTGAGCTAATTGTTTGGCTTGTTTCGGATCCTTGGCCATAAGTAGTGCTTGCTTTAATTTCACTAAACCGCTGCTGATTTCATAGGGTGAAAATGCGACACCACCAGTGCATGTTTCTTTCTTACACATGCTATATACGGCTGCCTGCCTTCCCTGTCTGTACGCATCCTCTTGGCCCATGCGTCCTGCAGACAGTTCAACCGAGCGGTTCGATCCCCGTGGACGCTGCACGCCAACGACAATGACGTCATCGTCGCCGCCCTCGCTTGTTTTGGTACTGAGATCAAGCGGTTCATTTTCGTCCCGTTCCTCCACAGTCGTTGTTTTCTTCGATAAATCCAAAGGACACGTATCGTCACCCTCGACTTTGGGTGCTGCATTTGTACGATCTGCGTATAGCCGTTTTAAATCCATGGTCACTCACGGTCATTCTCTATCCTCTTCACGTAACCAGTCATTTTGGTACTCACTGTATAAGGGTGTCTAGATCATCAGTTTCATTCAATTTTCTTTGAAACCTACACACACAAAAAAGATAACTCGTTATATTTCATGCGTAATTCACGACACTAACAATTTCTTAGTCCAATGACAAATAAGTCTACTTTCAAATGCAAGTCAGTGATGTCAGTTTTACAGAAAGATTCATTTTGTTTACTAAAAGTTGGCCCGTCTTCACAGAAATCCACGTTTTCCATTTCTGCTTTACCCCTTTGTTGTTTCACGATTAATCATCACGGAAATTAAGTCATCATGACGCAGTATTCAGATTCATATACTTTTGTCCAAAATATATTAGAATAAATGACAAAAAAAAATTGCATCTGTGAGATCATTCCTATCTTTCTTCTGACTCAATAAAATAAAGATAAAATAAATCAATAACGTTTATCCACATAGACTTGATTGAAGTTTACTTAAATACGATTTCTATCATTGAACTACCCACGTCAAATTTACACGTGGCGATTTCTGTCAGCTGTTTATCATTCGTCAACAAAAACGCCTTAAGATTTCAACTTTAGTGTGCATTTCATTGTTAAACAACATTCGATTTTGCAGGCAAGGACAACCTTTATCAGACGATGGAAAAAGCGGTTTCTTTTAACAGTAAAGCACCCCGAAAAGAGTTTTGCTGCACCATTCAAGTAAGACAGGTGGTATCATTTAATGACGCGAAAATTGCAGACAGAGCGATAATTGCAACAATACTGTAAACGGAATACTTGTCTGTTTAGGCACGATTCTAACCTCTTTTCTTTTCTCTGCTTCTGGTATTTGCAGCATCCTCCCTTCAAAACATTATCCCAGTTCATTTCTTCATTCTTTCTTCTTTGTGAACATTGTATTTTAAGTTGTCATTTCCGTTTGGAACACATGAATTTTCGTGGTTAAAGATAAACTAGATTGGACGTCCAACAAACATATGTGTGTACTGTGGCCGTGTAATCGCAGTCTCTTGAAATGCAGAGCTAATCAACGGACCGCCGTCACACCACACCCCTAAAACACCCCCAAAAGCCTGCCCAATTAATCACTCGCTTTAGCCTTAAATTGATACATTCGCACTTGCTTCACGAATAAATAAACCTAAATTTATAAGTAGATATGGTAAGGGACTCGAAATTTATGAAACAAATATTAAAATGTTAGAGTGGAATGGATTCATGGCTTTCGAGACGGCCATAATGAATGCCATCGAGTATTGAGAATACGCATACATAGCAAATAGCTATTGATTTGCAGTGTGTATTCACAAATGTTCTACAAGTGGGAAATCCTGCCACAAACTATGTTATACCTTTATGTAACAATCTTCTGATTAATACATAACGTGTATCTCTTGACTACGGCAGCTCATTAGTATTATTGAATTTCTGTGAAATTGAAGAAGAAAAAAAATGAAGACCTTAGTTACTAGCCCATCAAAAGGGAAGTTTGTTGCCCTGGAGAAAGGAATGTTCACATGGCAAGGTCTTGGTCACACCTAGATACCAACCTTACTATATTAGTTAGTGGGCTGGCAACAAGAAGACAGAGAAACGCAAAAAAAAAAAATAAACAAAACAAACAAACAAACAACACAAAAAAAAACGTCGACTGAATTTTACTGGGGCAGGGGGTTGTTTTCTTTTTCAATCACACGTGGTTGTTACATGGCTGGAACCTATAGGATTTTTCTTTCATTTATTTAGTGTTAATTTATTAACATATATTTATCTTTCCATAGATTATTTATTTATAAGCCACAGGAGATATTTTATCCGCCTTTTTTCACCCTCTTATGAAATGCCGGATTTCACAGAATTACCCAGTTTTAACAGAGAACACAACCCCACCCTTCTCCCCCCCCCCACCCCTCTCCCCCCTCTCGACCCTCCAGCCCATAACACCGGCGCGCACAAATAATCCGCATTGTTGCCTTTGGAGGCACACGCGGTTTAATTAGGGATCATATTAACAGTGGGCTAATGCTACGGCATTCGTTGGCTTTAAAAACACTGCGTTCGGGTAGTTTCGGGTAAAACAAAACTTTCCAAAAGTTCTAAAGGAATGTACCACTTAGATATCCGTAATTCTCGGGGGAGTGGGGAGGGGGCTCGCAGAAGTTTGTTTTATAAAAACGTTTATTAACGTAACACTTGTCGTTTTAAAATTTAGTAGTGATTCTAAGAGGAAGGGACGAAGGCGCAATATTTCAATGCAGGTCTCCTCCAATTGTGCATTTTCGGTACTTTTTAACATTCAAACATTTTTAACATTCAGACTTTGTACGTCGATTTTCATTATTTTTCGCTTGAAAATTTGCAGACTTGACCAGTGGGTTGGTTGGGTGGGGGATGGGGGTGTTTAGAAGCAATGCTATTTTTTTCTGGCCTAGAATAACCACTTAAGTTGAAATTTTAGACAATAATTCAACTCCTTATTTGGGGATACGGGTTTTATGTTTTCGCAGGCGTTTTTATGTTTCTTTATGATTTTCGACTCGGAGAGGGGGGTATCATACTTATTTGCGTACAATTCGGTTAAGGGGGGGGGGCGAATCAAAAGCCAATACACTTCCTTTACTGAATATTTATCATTGTAAACTTAATCTCCTTTTGGTAATTTTAAGGAAATGAGCTAAAACCAGATTCTCTGAAAAAAGAAAGTTTGTTTTCATTTAAAACGGTCGCAGGCGTATGCTTTATGGCACGTTCACTGTCCAAGTAAAAGAGAGCGAAACTTTGACTTGTGATTGGTTGACACAACCCTCTATACTTGGTCCGTGATTGGCCAACTTTCGGCACCCCAGATTCTCAACAGCGAACACCTACGATGTCAACCAAACATCTTGTCGCCATTTCTCCCAGGCGGCTACGTGTCAGGTTTTGTGCTAATTTGCCAAGTGCCTACCCTAGAGGGAGTTGCTGTTACATATAAATCGCCCCCTTTCAAGCATTATTCAGCAATTGTAGCCATGCAGCATAGGGACTAGCAACATCAAGTTCTTTCAGCGACCAAAATTCTGTCAACCCACGTGCCCCTCCATCCCCCCTAGCCTTACATAGGCGTATACATGGCATTTTTTTTGCCCCCCCCCCCCATCTCCATTGCTGTGTCGCATTAATGTCGTATAAATTATTATGATTTTATGGTAATTCCGTGTTTTGTGGCACGCTCTCCCCAGCCCCGCTTTTATCTATGCAATGTAAAGTTACACCCTTGCCAGCCCCCTTTCCGATGTAACAGGCTATCTTACCCCCCCCCCCCTGTACACAGGTCTCCTTCCTCTTCTCGCATTAATTGTTTAGAAAGCCCCACCCCTTATCCCACCCCTTCTCATATCACTTTTAGAATGTATTAGTTGACCGTATTTTGTCTTATTCTGTGATAGAAAGGCGAATAAGTCGGATATCGTGACTGTGTGGAAGCAGCTGCTTCGGAGGGAGGGGGGAGGCAAGTGGGAAGCGCACGGCGGTGGGTGTGTGTGTGTGTAAGGGGGGGGGGGGGGAGTTGTTGATAATTTTTGGCCACGAGAGCACGTCATTTCAAGGAACATGGATAATATCAGTATGCATGTTTTCTGGCTAAGTCAAAGAAAGTTCAGGCAAAGGGAGCGAGGGATTTTGCAGTCACTACGCGATGTAAAACTACCCCAGACGTGATTCTAAACTTCCATAGGCTGGTGTTGTAGTAAAAAATTCACGCATCTTAAATATCATAGCCGAAAAAATAGACACTATCTTGTCAATCAGGTGGTGGGAGGGGGGGGGGGGTTGGTTGGGGGTGGGTGTAGAGCCCCTTCGTCCTTCACCCCGTCACTGAAGAACATCCTGTCAGAACTGTCCGGTTTTGAAGGTTAAAATAAATACAAAACAAACTGTGGCATGAAAATATAAAAATTTTAAGAAAAGAAAAAAATAAACTCGATGGCAAAACAATAACTGCTTTTCATGCTAAAAATGTTCAAATATGTGACATCTTTTCTAACAGATAACCATCTGAGTTACGATCAAATTTGCTGTTTACATTCTGGTGTTCATAAATAGTTACATGCATACGGAAGCAATAATACCGTGTTATTTACAAGTTTCCAAACTTCCTTGTTCTATTTTGCTAGGAGCTGTGTTTCATTTAATGCTCGGAGTGCCTGAGCTGTTAAAACTTTCACATGAGTTTTGAAACTGAAAATATACAAAACGAGGTGACTGCCGAATTGCAATAACATACGGTATAAAAACTAGAAGTAACTATCTTGATTTTATTCCACCCGAACCCTCCGCCCCTCCCCCTGTAATTATATTTATAAGGAAATCACAGAACACGAGAGTAAAAAGCAGATGAGATTAAAAATAGGCCACTAAACCAAGTATCCATACTCGAGTTTTTTTTTATTTTGCAAAGCTATGATAAGAAATAATGCCAATAATAATGCCAATGATACTAACACTACTACTACTAGTAGTAGTAGTAGTAGTACTACTACTACTACTACTACTATTAATAATAATAATAGCAATAATAATAACAACAATAACAACAGCAAGAATAATAGTAATAACAGTAATAAAAATAACATGAACAACAACAATAATGATGTCTAATTTCACTCTTCAGTTACTTAACCGCTAATGTCCATTCACGTTATGGGCACAGCAAACCGAGAGGTTGAAATCCTCCCACCCTCCTGCAAAAATCATTCTGTATTGACGCGAAGACCTGTCTTCCCGGGGAGGGTGGAGGCGGTGGGGGGGGGGGGTATGGGCACGTTTGTTTTATTGTTGTTTTTTTTTTTTTAGGGGGGGGGGCACACATGGTGACACATATGATACCACCCACCATTCCAACGTCAATCCAACTTCGATTTAAGGTTGTGACGTCGATCCGACCAAACCACAACATTAATTCTGGTTGCTATTTAGTTGTGATTGGTCCCGGCCATAGATCAACGTTTCACCAACGTCTGTAGCGTAACGAGGCATAGACGTCGAATAAACAACGTTGCTTTAGGTCGCAACCAAAACGCCATGTTCTCCGTCGTCTAACCAACGTCTTTGGTGCAACGTTGAATAACCGTCGAAAAATCAACGTTGGATACACGTCGAAAAATTGACGTTGTATACATATCCTGAGCGACCGGATGACCCAAGGGTGGGGATACTGTGACGGAGCTATGATCACACTAAGATCCTAGATTAATATTCAACATCGCGTACCCAACGTCTATACAACATCGGGAGATCTGCAGCCTTTGCCCAACGTAGATTAGACGTCGGATAATCTACATCTATTCAACGTCGGAAGGCAGACGTTGTTTCAAGTTCCATAAACAGAAAAAAACCCCGACGTTGATTCCTTATGATGAGCTGGGTCAAGTCTTTTCCTTCTTTGAAAGCTGTCTGATACGGTGAAGGCTATTACGTCACGGCGTATCATTTCGCGTGCATGTTTTACCCCACCGATTCTCAGATTCTTGAAAGATAGGTGTATTGGCGAGAAAACGTGTTTTAAAAATTTTAGAAACTGACACAAAATAATTGAATAATCCAACAGTGCAGCACACACTGTTTTCTAACGCCAAAATTTACAAAATGTCTTTCTTTTTTTTAGCGTGAAGAGGTGACATCGGTTTTAAATGTATGACAATGGTGTTGGAGTTCACGTTTTACTTGCTGCTTCTCCTCACAGCATGGCTCCTCGTTTCGTTTTGTTTTTGTTTTTGTTTTTATTAAAAAATCCCATTCCGTTGTTGTTGTGAACTAAAATACGTTCGTTATAAATAATTATTGTTTATCTTTCACTTCTTGCTTGTTTCTCTTTCAAAGGAAATAAAAATATGAAAATGGGTCTTTTTTTGTGTTTGATATCTTATCGGGTTCATCTGGAACTGTTTTGACAACATCTACAAGTACTGAAACATTTTGGGACACACGTAATTACTTCACCGATGTCTGCATCTATTGTCTGAGAAATATTGCAAAATGCTTCGTTGTATCTCAGTTTGTTTTATATAAAGTTGTACCATTAATTGAATTCTTGGACTTCTTAGCGTCGCCTCTTGCTTTGTTAAAAAGTATGTCTGTCGTTCTGTTAAAATATAGACCAAACCTCCGGAGGGGTGGGGGGGGGGGGGGTGGGCACTTTACATGCAAGCTGTATATCCAAAACTACGAACTTACCATGGTGACGAAGTCACAGATATGTCGCACAAAAACAAACAAACAAACAAACGACTTGCTCACTGGGCGTTACTGGTTAACAATGATTTACTTACTTCCTGAGCAACCCCACCCTCCCACCCCACCCCCCTGCCAACCCACCCCCTCCCAGTTATTGCTCAACGTGAACCGCATGGCGAGAACGTTTATTGATTCAGCCCGCAAAGCTTCTGCATTTATACTGCACTGGTTTATCAGTTTCCTTCACCGTTTCGTTTTTATTTAACGGCTGACCTCCATAGAGATCTGTCTGTTGCCTGCAACCCACAAAGCAGACAGATGTAAAAAGTAGTTCCCGTCTTTCAATAACCGAACTATTTTCTTGGAATCTCCGGTGGGCTGACGGAACAAAAAGGCCCAGTACATAACAGAGGTTGGTTTTTGAACAACAACGCTTAGCCTTCTCAATTTAAAGCTACTGTGATGTTCATGAACAATAAATATTTGAAGGAAACCATAGGTAGGGGTAAATGAAAACAGTGACACAGCTAGTGTAAAAGAATAGGGATTGATGGATACGGTTGCCATCCCGCCCCTCCTCACCCCCCATAACAAGCAATTGATGAGAAAATAAGAACATCGAAGATGCTGAAATCCTGCAGGAGCAGATCAAGGATTTTCGGAAAGTTGGGGGTTTACACATGCGAGGAAATTCAAGACTCCTTCGATGCTGCGTTTTTACCAATAACAAATAAGATAAAAAAAGAGGGGGAAGGGGTGCGCACCATGAGCATCCGGATAGACTCGCGCCTGAAAACTGTACGAAGGAAGCTTTCAGGAGAACTCCGGGATAGGACCACCCTGCAAATGGGACCACCTCGCAAATTGGACCACTTTAATTCACTCCCATTGGTGGTTCTGTTTCCTGGTTTACTCTGGATTTAAGCAAGACGTAATGGTTATATAGATGTACTTTGGCCCAAATAAACACACAACACCAACAGCATGCGTTTCAGGTGTTGCGTAGAAACAGAGAAGAGCGTGCCCTCACCCAGCCAGGATGGGAGGGGAGGGGGAGGGTACTTGTTACCATATGTTACCACGCATGTCCAAAAGAAACAAGGAGAAAGGTGGCAGTTTTAAAGCCAGACTCGGTCCCTCTTAAAAAAAAGTGGGGAGGATTTGGTAATTTTCATTCAGTACTCCGCGTTTCCCAAAAAAAGGGTTGAAAGTGGGTGGGGGGGGGGGGTGGGGAGGGGTTCTTCGTGAACTTCAATCGTCATGGGCACGCATGGTAACCACTTGGTATGGGAGTGGCCCCTTAACGATGAGCCTCTGCTTAAAATGAGTTCTACTCAAAAGACAGGAGGTACGTTTATTTCTTGCATATGAAAGCTCTGTGGGAGCTCAAAAACGGGTGGAGCCTTGTTGGTTGACAGAAAAGTGCAAGCTATTTGCAGATGTGTTTGATGAAGCATACATCTATTAACAATAATAAACCTGGTTGTGTTGATTCGTTAAATGTCTAGAATCCTGAAGACATCATGAGTAAAGAAAATGGCTCTAATTTTGCAATAAAACCCCGTTTTTTAACCAAACGCTGAGTGAAATTAAAAAATTAGCCACTTTTGTGGGAAACGAGGAGTACTGAATGAAAATTATCCCTCTTTTTTTTTTACGAAATTAGCACTCTTGGCCCTCTCTGGCCTCAGATTTAACCCCCTTTCTCCATTTTTGCGAACAAATTGAATACCAAGTGACCCCCCTTCCGTCCCCTCGGGAATTAGCCGCTTGGATAGAAGTGGAATCGAGGATGTTACTAAATACTTGTTACAGAACAAAGGTTTGGTTAGCTACACCCTCTCCCTCCTCCCCCACCTAACCAAACCACCACCACCACCACCACACGGGGCAACGCCGTCCGAAATATTCCTGGCATGAAATGATTTGGTATCTGCACTAAAAAAGCATAGCTCCACCTCTAGACTGATCTAGGTCGTAGCCGGACCACTTTGCAAACAAAAAAAAACAACAAAAAAAAACAAACAAACAAACAACAACAAAAACGGTATTCATCTCTTTACATCACAGGGCGTTGCACCCTCAGCTGTCAAGTTAGCCGTTGCTATGCATACTATATTACGCACCGTTGCTAAGCGACCTTTCACTTGAGTAAATTGTCACCACATACAAAAAGCTTGGATTTAGGCATTAATATTTGAAACATTAATTGCGCATAATCCTAGAAACCGTGTTTGATGAGAGGAAAAAACAATGATATGATGTTGCTACCACCATAAACATTTGTGGATATCAGCGTCAACTATTAAACTATTTGGAACGCAAAAAAACCTTGTCTGTAAACCACGAAAGTCCGATGTTTTTATATTTATGAGATTTTCATTTATATTCTTTTCACTTGTGGGTATATTTTTCTTCCTCATTTTTATACCCCTCCCCCCCCCTCCGCCCTCCCTTTCCCCATCCTTAACACACCAACATTACGACCCATACCCTGCACCTTTTAGCTGGGAGGTAAATAAAGAAAGTCGATCAGTCAACACATCCTCTCACTATGGCACCATGACACCATGACACTATGACACTCAGTCTGTAAATACGGGGGATGAGCATTAAATCTCTTTCTGCAAAAATGTTGACACTCAAAATTTTAAATATTTTCAATAGCAAATACAGCTATCGGACAGTCCCGCATATCACAATAACACCACCACCAAGCCCTGCCCATAAACAGAACTACTTCCGGGATTTCCCTTGTACTTCGAACAATGACCGCTCCATGTTTGTTAATATATAAATAATCATCACTATATATATATATATATATATAGTGATGATTATTTATATATTAACAAACATGGAGCGGTATATATATATATATACCCCGTCGAACTATTCTAGGGTCACTCACCACCTCAGCCAAAAAAGGTGAATAAATGAACAAATAGACCAACAAATAAATAAAGAATAATTAACGAAAACAATACTCGAAGGGAAAAGAAAGACAACAGTGTTGGAAAAGCGAGTGGGAAGCACATACATATGTGCTACAGAATTAAAACTCTCGTTATCTGAAACCCATCATCGGAGCTTATCTGACACTTGACAGACAGCAAAAGACCATGGTTCAAAAGCAAATAGAAAACTAGACCGTTTTCGCCACCGAGTAGCGAAAATTACACTTCTGAGCCACAAAAAATACGATTCTGAACTCTTAACCTCTTACATATAGTCTTTTAGGCCGAAAGAGTGAAAAATAAGCGCAAAAGCGCCCTATCTCTAACCGTTTTCGAGATAATGGTCACCTGCGTTTTTTGCCTTTGACCATGGCCGAGGGGGTTAAGGTCACCGAGACATCTCTTACATATCGTCTTTTAGGCCAAAGGGTAGAAAATAAGCGCAAAATCGCTCAATCTCTAACTGTTTTCGAGGTAATGGCCCACTTCCGTTTTTTGGATTTGACCTTGGCCGAGGTGATCATGGTCACCGAGGTATCTCTTTCATATCGTCTTTTAGGCCCAAAGGGTCGAAAACAAGCTCAAAATCGCCCCCATCTCTGTTTTCGAGATAATGACCCACTTAAGGATTTTGACATTGGCCGTGACCGAGGAGCTCAAGGTCATCGAGGTTGCTCTTACATATCATCTTTTAGTTTCAAAGGGTCGAAAATAAGCTCAAAATTGCTCCATTCCTAACCGTTTTCGAGATAATGACCCACTCCTGGTTTTTGACATTGACCATGACAGAGGAGGTCAAAGTCACCAAGACACCTCTTACATATCGTCTCTTATGCCCAAAGGGTCGAAAATAAGCTCAAAATCGCTCCAACTCTAACCATTTTCGAGATAATGGCCCACTTCCGGTTTTTTGACATTGACCATGGTCGAGGATGTCAATCGTTAACTAAAGTCATGGTTAAAAAATGCGGATTTTGCGGCATCTAATCACCCTTTATCAGTAAGCCAAATTTCATCACTCTTTAGCAATTGGAAAAAAACCCCAAACGATGCAGCCATTTTAAGCTCGCACACGCATGCTGTGATGTCTCTCATTGTAGACAGTTGGGCGATCATTAGGCCTAGGCTGATATCATGCCAGTTTAAATCAACGCGTTTGCTTGCTTTAATGTGCGTATGTAGCAACATTTCAATGTTCATTTTTACATATTAAATATTATTGACAAGGTTTTTAAATTTCAAATTTCAATGTCCATTTTTACAAATAAAATTTCAATGAATTTCTAAAGAAATTGAGCTAAACAAATTAGACATGCTACATTATATATCTGCCAAATTTGGTCGTCCTAGCACCAGCCGTCTCAGAGGAATTCGAGTGACAAGATTTTGGCGGAAAAAAGAAGCATACGGAAACACTTTACCGAGTCGTAGGAAAGCAATGAACTAAGAGACTGAAAATCCCCTAGTGTAACTAGACCGCTTTCTCTACCGAGTAGCGAAAATTACACTCAAGGCCACAAAAAATACGATTCTGAACATTTAAAAATTAAGAATTCTGTAAATAAAAATGCTAAAAGTCATGCCAAGCTGCCAGTTGTATCAAAACTAAATGCAACACAGCTTTTGACCTGTTATATCCCGCGACCATAGATCAACGTCTTTGACACAACGTTGAATTAGAATTTGAATAAGCAACAATCTGTAGACGTTGATTTTTCTGGCAAAGCACCAGTTCGCTACATTAAAAAAATCTGATTGTAATTTGGTTATGATCATATCTGCGACCATAGATCAAGACCTTCTCAAAGTTATTAAAAACCATTGAACACACTTTTGGTAAAAACGCTTTTTAGATGCAACGTTGCTGAAAGCCAAAATTTTTCTGATTCTCAATTAACGTCTCTGACGTAACGTTGAATATATTTAGGAAAATTGACGATTTATGCAGACGTCGAAAAATAAACGTCTCTAAAATGTCCGGGTCAAAGCCAAAAAAATCCTGTCAGCGCTCACAGGAAAAATAAGCCTAGTACTGGTAATGACTTGTCGCTTTGAAAATTGACGAAAATCAGGAATAAAGTATGGGATATTCAGAAGTACTCCAGTTTTTATAGCTTGGTTTTGAAATGTATTCATGAAAATTGACTTCATGCTTAACATGCGTTAACCGATGACTCAAAGGGAATTTTGACGAAGCGATGAATAAATGAACAAATAGACAAACACATAAATAAAGAATAATTAACGAAAACAATACTCGAAGGGAAAAGAAAAAAGAAAGACAACAGTGGTTGGAAAAGCGAGTGGGAAGCACATACATATGTGCTACAGAATTACAACTCTCGTTATCTGAAACCCATCATCGGAGCTTATCTGACTATTGCTTACAAATGTAACTGTCCAGACAGTGATGTAACTAATGTTTTCGCGACATCAATATGTCACTCTAATTAATCGGTAGGTATACGTTTTGAAGTTGGCAACCTCCCCTTTATGTAGGCAACTGTAGAAAATATCACCTATGTGAAAACAATTTGGCTGCTTATTCTGCCTCAAGTACAAATAAATGAAAATCATGAAAAAATGAACTGTTGGTCAAATGTATTTTGGGGTCATATGAGTGGTGATGATTTCGTATGGACGCTGGTTTTGCCATACGTTGATTTCAGCGATGTAGATTTCAATAAACATAGAAAATAACCGACGTTGATGAAGCGTTAAAATGCTAAGTGGCATAGAGAAAAAATCTTGTAACAAATAGACGGATCATTCTTTGCGTGTTGTTTAATTTTTAGCGAATTCTAGGGAGTTTAGAAACCCAAAATGGCATGCGTGAAAACAACTGAATAGCAATTTTGAAAGTGCACATCCCCGAAAAGCTGAGATATTTGCTGTCGACGTGCTAACGACGTAGATACAGCACATAGCACATATTTGTTCAATAGCTTCAATATCAATAGCTTGGTAGTACTGTTAGCTAGATCACAGCGTGTTTCTGCCTTACAATAGGCTTCAGTGACATAAATTTGAGGTCCATTTTTGCATAAAACATGTTGATAAATTTCTACAAAAATTGCAATGGATCAAATAGACTTGATACAATATGTCTCTGCCAAATTCGGTCGTCCTAGCCCTAACTGTCCCAGAGGAGTTTGCGTGACAAGGTTATGGCGAAAAAAAAAGAATCATACGGAAACACTTTACTGAATCGTATGAATTCAATAAGCTGTGTGGATTGAAATCTCCGAGTGTAACAAAACTTCATACATTTATGTTTGTTGTACGTAGCGTCACCCTGGCTATTTCCAAGTTTGCAGCCTGACAATTTAAATGTATCGATTCTGTTATTAACACAGCTTCGTAATCGTATGCAACTAAACCTAAACATTAAGGCAAAATCACAATGAACAAAAGGGGCTGTGTCAAAATATTGTTTTGAAATTTGTTAAGCACATATAACACATGGTGTGAATAATATTATGTAAAGAAAACACACTGACTTGAAACATACCGACAGGAATATATATTGAACATATTTTTACTTTATCTTGTATCACGCGAACGATTAAAGTAATATTACTTAGGTTGTAAACTAACATTTGAGTGCCCACTGTGACTATGGATGTACTTACAACGTCACCCAAACACTACAAACGCGATACATATACATATACAAGTACATTTTGCTTCCAGTATTGTAAGTTTTTTTGCAGCAACGTAGAAATGACAAACCAGACTAATTTAGCTCAATTGTCATGGAACACGTTAAGCGCACATTTTGTCCCAATGTTATTATTTAGTTAATTAACGAAATCCAAACAATGCTATTTTCCTGATGCTTAACTTGGGAGTGCTGTTAAGCAGATGCCTTGAAAAACGACGTCTTATAGACGTTGGAAAACACACAGCAATATTGCTAAGAGACTATTATATCAATTCCTTCAAAGTACCTCCGACAACCTCAGAACATCCCGTGAAGTAAAAAAAAAGGTCATTTTCATGCAGATTTTCATGACGGAGTCGAGGAAAACTTGGATATTAATTAATTAATTAATTAATTGATGAAATTTGTGCAATTAAAGAGATAACAACCCATTTTGGACAGATTTTGGACCCATTTTGGACACATTTGTAAATTTGCAAATGTACAATGTGTTAATGCTGTCTCTATGAAAATAAAACACTTATAAAACAATGTGTTGTATAAGCTACGCGTTACTTTCAATAGATTAAACTATTATGTCCTTGTAAAATGTTTAAAATCACTGTTTAGATCACTAAACAGTATTGGAAAGATTATAAAAGCATAACATATGATCATTATCTCTCTGTCGTGCTTGAACTAGACTGTTATCTGCTATGATGTATTGCCACGTCATAGTTCTAATAATAATAACTATATATATATATATATATATATATATATATATATATATATATATATATATATATATATATATAGAGAGAGAGAGAGAGAGAGAGAGAGAGAGAGAGAGAGAGAGAGAGAGAAAGAAAGAGAGAGAGAGGACATACATGTAGCTAGAACTATTGGACATATATGTACCAAGGAGGCCTTGAATACATAAAATCAAGGTTAAATCTTGAAACTGTAAAAGAAGCTGTGTAACCATAAAAATCAACACAATGGCAGTGATTGCGTCATTGCAACCCAAATGTAGAACAAAAAATTAAAATTCGT